>OY757906.1:133636577-134164780 GCA_963585895.1 Sepioteuthis lessoniana
GCTAGCGGCACGACATGATGATGATGATGATGATGATGAGAAAAGCTATTACCTCCAGTTTTTACTGACTAATAAAAACTTGGAGTTTATAAATTTAAAAATAAATCCTTTTAAGAAATTAAATTGAAATGTAAATTTTACCTTATTTTACTGGCATTCTTGACAAGCATTTGCTGAATGATGTCATCTTTTTCTGTTCCTGTTGCTACCCAATGGACAACCAGAGAACTAAAATCTGGAGATATCTTTACCTGACAGAAAAGAAATATGAGTGAGAAGTATAAGGTTAGCAACTTTGTCTCTCAAATCAATTGAAATTTGTAATGAGTCGGATCCTTACAGAGAGCTACACTAAGCTAAGCTCACTAAACAATGAAAGAGAAAAATGAATGTAAAGAAAAAATTTGATGAAACAAATATGTCTTTGAAGTATTATACACGAGAAATGTTTATACCAACTTTGTCCTATGATAATTTTTACATTTATAGCATGAAATATATGAGGTGTATTCAAAAAGTAATGAGACTGAAATTGTATTTCCCAAGACAGAAATGAACAATGAATGAAATGTTAATTTTCTTTAAAATAGTCCCCTTGCTATGCAACATATTTAAGAAAATTTGAGAAAGTTTTTTCATGAAAAAAAACTTATAAAAACCCCTAAAAAGCCATAAAGCAAGTTAAAAACAAATAAAAACTGACCTTAGAAATTTCAATAGTTTCTTCTATTTGGGTGAAATCTTCATCTCCATATTGAATAAGGTCAGAAATGTAACTGAAGAGAACTTTACTGACTTGTTCTGCACGTCGAATTTTAGATGGATTGGTTTTACCTTTGCCTTCAATTTTTATTGTTGGTTGATTGTAATCCTTCAAAACATACAATAATTCAAAGTAAAAAATAAAAAAAAAACCCTCAGAAATCTTAAAAAAGATGAAAATGTTTCAGTTATGATTTTAATAAGAGTCAAGATTAACTTTTCATTAGGAGAATGACACATTTTTTAAACCAATTTTACTGATACACACATTCATGTTTTGTAATATTTATCAGATAGTAGATTTGTATTTCAAAGTGAAATCAAAAGAGTAAAATAACAACTCACATAATTTTTTAATTCTCAAAAGATTTTGAATATGAAGCCATTAAGTCATTAACTGTATATAAAAAAATATGGAAGTAAATAAATGAAAGTAATCTGACAGTATGGTAAAAAATTGAAAAAGTAGTCAAAAGTGAAGAATTTATTGTGAAGGTAAGTTGGAGACCAGAAGGCTCCCTTTTCAATAGCTACTACACAGAGGTGTAGGGGAAGGCACTACTCCTTTCCCTGGATTGCTCCACTTTACCCTTGATATGTACCTTATATTGCTGAGTGTTAAGCAAGGAGGTATCAAGTACCATTTTTAAAGTCTTCGGTATGACGCAACCTGGGATTGAACCCCAGTCTCCCAGACCATTGGCAAACACTGTACCCACTTTTATTGTGAAGGTAAGTTGATGTTAAATGTTTTGATTTTAATGAACCTTCATCAGGACTTTAGAATGGTGATTCCAAGTGTTGAACAACAATGGATGTGTAATAAAATTTTATTACACATCCATCACCATTTTATAGTCCTGATGAAGGTTTATTAAAAACCAAAGCATCGACTTAGTTTCACAGTAAATTCTTCACTTTTGATTACTTTGTTTATACATATATATATATAAAAATAATGGTTAAAGTGTTTAAATAAGTGTTAAATGGTTAAATAATGGTTAGAGTGTTTGCCAATAGTCCAAGAGACCAAGGTTCAATCTCAGATCAAGTCATAGCAAAGACTCAAAAAATGGTACTTGATGTCTCTTTGCTTAACACTCAGCATTATAAGGGATGGATCAAGGGTAAAATAAAGCAATTCAGGGAAAGAAGCAGTGCCCTCCCCTACACCTTGGTGTTCTAGCTACCGAAAAGGGAGCCTTTGGGTGGCCTTCAACTTACTATATATATATATATATATATATATATATATAGTATCGGATTAAGATTTAATATTTATTATTGTAATGAAATAAGAGTTGGTTTTGTTTCTTTGTTTAATAGCATATCAACCTTCAAGGATTGGTTAATGCTAAAGCCAACCTTGTAGAAGAACAGTAGTCATACAATTTAACCCATAGCCTGGGGGTGGATATTGGGGTTCATGCCTTTGCCAAGAGTATGAACCTGAAAATGAGCATAATATTGTGAGTGGAGTTTGTTGCAGTTCAGCATGGTAGCCACTGCATTATAAGAACTCTTCAATTAAATCAGAATTCACATCTTTTTATATATAATCACAAAAAATACTTACCATCAGAGTTGCATAAGTTTTTTTCCTGTAAATAAAATAATAATGATTAGACAGGAAATTTAAAATTCCTGTAAGTAAAAAGTATTATTGGACTGTTATTTGACTCAGTGGATTTGTTCTGAAAGAAATTTTAACCTTGAAAGTCTTATAAGTTGTATAGTTTTTCTTTTTTGATTTATGTTAGATTATCTTAAGTTTGTTAGAGAAGACATTAAGTCACTATATATTTTCTTTGATGTTGCAATATACACCATTTTATGTTTTAAAAAAAAAGATTTTTTTTACATTGGAAAATTTATGAAAAATATCTGGGTTGTGATGCATTTTATCTATAGGATTTACACTCCTATGTTTTTAGACCAACCAGCAAAGAGCACATACAGTGGAAATATCTAGAAAAATAGGATCAAAAACTCAATTGTAAAAAACTGGTTCCCAAAACAAAAATTTTTAGGTGCCAAAATAAAATAAGTGGTTTAGTAAGTTTGATTAGACAGAATAGTCACGTGCCTGTGTTTTCAACTACACCCATGAGGTTGAACCCAAAATGAACTTGTCCCGTGCAAAAATAAATCTCTCATTTGGAGCCAGTCATATGATTAGGAAATCTATTTATTTCACGCTCTCAACAGCAACATTCTCTCAAACAAAATTAGTAAGCTTACCATCATTCAGTCTACTCAACTTCTTATGGACTTCAATGTCTCCTACTACAGGGTGGAATGATAAAATTGTCACCCTAGAAAAGATAACATGATTCCATTTCCGTTTAATGAAAACTGGTTTTCTTTTTTTGTTGCAGACCATCTACTAGTTGGCCAGTTGTGTACAAATCCCAAGAGCGATAGGAGCCTTCTATCATATCTAAGTGACACAATGTTCAACGAGTGAGATTGGAGATGTGCTGCTGTACAACACATGCTCTCTAACGATCAAAGTTATGACAATAGGACCATTGCCAGCACCCTCAAAATGCAAATCTAGATGGTTCAACGTTTGAGGGCACAGCTCAATGCATCGGGCAACCCTTTGGAGGTGGTGGAGTGGAAGGCCACATCATGCCACCTCACATCTTCAAAGTCAGCTTGAAAGTCAACACCAAAGTGTACCTGGATGTGCTGAAGAGTGTGGTGATCCCCTGGTGCAATCAGGTGGCCGGTGGCAGACCCTGGGTGTGGCAGCAGGACTCAGCACCGGGCCCACAAGTCCAAAGACAGCCAGGCTTGGCTTTGGACTCGGCGCTGGCCCACAAGTCCAAAGACAGCCAGGCTTGGCTTCAGGAGTGCTACAACTTTGTAACCTTCTCTCACTGCCCCCCCCGACCTGAACCCGCTGGACTACTTCGTTTGGTCATACGTCGAGAACATCACCAACATGACCTCTCATAACACCAAAGCCACCAGATCGCCGCCATCCGCTGGCGCTTGTGGAAAAGGCATGCTCCCAGTTCCGTATCCGTATCAAGGCGGTGATTGAGGCTGAAGGCGGCGGCTACATTGAATAGATATCAGCTCTACTACATAATCAAGTTACCTGAATTGATTTTTTCAATAAAAGTTTAAAAATAAAGCTGTAGTGTTGTTTTCTTTAGGACGACAATTTTATTGTTCCACCCTGTACACACACACACATTTAATCAGCAAGCAAACATGTACTCCGCTACTATGTGCTTTTCGTTTACACATGTACACACACACACAATGCAAGTACAATTTTACCATTCTGTCCTCTTGCCCAATCGGCGGAGGCTGTAGAATACACTGACTGCTTCTCTGCAGAGGGGTAAGACCGCCCCCTCAACGAGTGTCCTGGATATGACACTAAACAATATGATGGTAAGGTTGCAGTAATGCTGGAGCTTTGGGGAATGCAGAGTACCCCTTCATTGCCATTGCTCTCAGGTTCAGTCTGGCCTGGAGAGGTAGCATCTGATAGGGTCCTATCTATGGGTCAAATAGAACTAAATTGTGTACTTATGCTAAACTGAATTGTTTGAAATAGAACTGTTTTGACATTTAACTGTGTGTAAACAAAAACTATACTAATACTAAACTGAATAGCTTGAAATAGAAATGTTTTTTGGCAATTAAACTGTGTACTTATGCTAAACCGAATTGTTTGAAATAGAGCTGTTTATTTGTATAAAAATGGATTTGGCATTAATATTTGGTTGATATGTCATAAAACCCAAACAAACAAACATTCTTTTCCCCTCTGTCTTGACTGCCAACACACGTACACACAGATATGTTTGAGAGACACTCACTCCCATTCAGCTCACATATTTTTGCTATACACACCCACACACATATATATAAATAATAGATATACATAAACATTGCTGTTTTTTATATTGACATTTCCTCACTTGTTTTATTATATAAAAAATATTCAACATTCTTATTGTTGTAAAATTTCTTTTGTTTGCGTTGTTTATTTGTGTCATAAATTGTGGAACTGACAGAGTTTTACTTCTAATAAAACTTTGAGTACTACTCATCCTCCACATATCACAAAAAGTTAATTTCATATTTTTCTCTGATCTTTGTTCTTGACAAATTTTAGCAATAAAATTTTATTCTTTATACATGGTTTGTACTTTTGTGCCTTAGCTATCTGACTTTTTTAAATGTATAATTTTTACAAAATAAATTGAATTAATATTCAACCAAAAAATTAGATATGAGCGAAACTTGCAGTTGCCCCCTCCTTAGTATACCTTATTAACTGTATATTACATGTTGGTCTGCAAACTGAGCCCCAGGAACTCTGGCATCACCCCTTTATTGCTCTAAAAGAAAAGGTTAGTCAGTGAGCACGTCCTGACTCCTATCGATAGAACTGAGCAGTTATTTCACTTAAAAAGAGCTTTGATAACTTTTTTATAAAATTTATAATACAGTGTTCTTGGACCTCGTCGGATGTAACGGAACTGTCATCGCGAAGGCTAAGAAAATTTGTCCAAATAAATTAAGAAGTTGCAAACATTGTTTTGGTCACGGAGAGGAAAAAAACATTGATAAAGTAAAAGTGATATTTAAAAAAGAAAACCCATAAATATATTGCCCAGAAAAAGGGATTAAAAAAAAATATCAACAGACCTTGTATCACATTCTGCTCGTGCAAAGGGGTTAGGCAAATATATATCAACAACAATCAGGAGATGTGCTAAGTGTAACGGTTAAAATAAATAAATAAATAAATAAAATGATGATGATGATGATGATTGGACCGTGAACATTATTTTCACAAGTAACACATATTTATTAAGACATCAAATAATTTAAATACACTTAGAACAGGAATTAAAGGGGAATCATTCAATCAACTTTAATCTTTTAAACCGACAGTCCATAGTGATAAAAAGCAGCTGAAATTAAGATAAACTAAAATACTAGTTGAAAAATTAATAATTATTATTTTACTTCAATTTATAAAACTTTACTTAATTAATAAAACAAAAATCAGTAACTTACTTGTTTCCTTTAGTAATCAATTTGTTCAACATTTTTGATTGTTTAGAATTTGTTTGAGCACAGCTGATGTGAAATAACTTGCTTGTTGTCGCTATTTCTTGGAAGCGAAACATTCTTTTAAAGCAAAGAGCCCGATGAAAAGCCATGAGTTGGTTTGTTTTTTGGCCGTCCTTTCATTCGGTGACATTAGAAAAACAATAAATGATTATTTTTGTGTAGGAGCCGCTTACGTTCTACCAAAAAATTCCCACATGGTTGTTGATAATTTGAAAACAACTTCATGTCGATAATTTTATTGAACATGTGAAATCATTGAAACCATTCAACGTTGAAAATTTATTCATATTGAATTATTATTATATTTATTTATGAACTGATTTTTAAAAGACATTTTAAACATCAGTATTTGCTTAAATTCAAAAAAGTGATATTTTTATATTATTTTATTAAATCACATGGATCTTTAATAAATCATTGCTTTTGAAATCAATCAATCAATCAATCAATCAATAAATAATTGTTTTTAAATAAATAGCCATCAAAATCTATTGGTAATTTTTTCATCATAAATAAACATCAAATACATACCATTTTTTAATCAAAATTTAACCTTGTCTATGCTTTCATACAAAGTTAAATATCGTTTCTACCATTAAATGCTACAACTTTTTTAAAAAAACTCATATCATTTAATTGTTTGTTCAAGTTGCTCTGTTTATCGCGAAAAACTTTAAGAAGTAATTATTTTGGATAGTGTACTAAGGGACCTTTCCATATTTATTCCAACTTGAGTTATCTCCCTTACCAACACACGTTCATAGTTTATTTTGAGGCGACGTTGAAATCATGTCAAGTCGAGCACTACGTCGACTACAAAAAGATATTATTCCTTTGCCTGGAGATAATGGTGATCTCAATAAAGATGTCGATTTTGCAGAAGAGGAGGATACATTTATACAACCAGCAGTTAACCGAAAGAAAAATAAGAAAAAGTCTTTTGCTGCCAACCCTTTCGATTTGGTTCGTTGCTCAATTCATTTAATGCCATTGTTAATGTTCATTATTTTTTCTTTTTATTTTTTAACAAGATGGAAGTGTGAGAGTTTTACAATTTGTTCTTAACTTTTTTGTTTTGTTTACTTTAATAGTTTATAGCAAAAGGAGTTTGACGTATATTTCAATTTGGAAAAAAATTAAAACCAAAAATAAGCTAAATACTTTTTTGTTTTTTTTTTAAATATCCTTTATGTTCTTTAAATTCTTATCTTTAAATTTTTTTTATTTTTCTTTTGAAGTTGATTTTGTTGTTCAATTTCTGTGTTTCAAGTTTTCTCTAACTTTAAAATAGATAAAAGTTTTAAAGATTTTATGAGGTTTAAGTTTAATTTGATCTACTAACAACGATATTTATTTTTTATTTTCACTAGAGTCAAGTTTAGGTCCGTTTCTGCAACAAATTAAACAAACATGGAATATTTTTGTTTTGGAAAATAAAGATTTAATTTTTGGCTTTTATTTATTTAATTATTAGTTAAAGGAAAAGCAAGAAGTGAATTGCTTAATTTTGCAAAGTTAAGACGAAAAATAATAGTCTATTTTTGGTCGTCTGTCTACCTTTAGTTTTCAAAGTTGATATTTTAAAATTTTCCCCTTTTTAAAAATCTTCTTTAATTTTCTAGGCTGACAGACAGAAAAGTAAGTGGGTGGATGGAGGCAGTTTTGTTGGGGATGAAAAATCATTTGTTGACATTTGGACGACGTTGTTTTTTGTAGAAAGAAAGATTAAATGATCATTCTTGTCCATCCCATCTTATATATACTTGTCTTATTTTTAAATGTTGAGCATAACTTCACTTTGATTTACGCACTGAATTTTTCTGTTAACTTATCCATAGAATTAAAGGACTAACAACTCCATACGTTGCGTATTCCAATTCAAATAACAAATTAAATTTGTAAAATTTACTTTTTGAGTACATTTTTAATGTAAAATAATTTTTGCCATGTTTGTATTTTTCTTTAAAGAAGCTAAATGATGTTTGTATTTATTTGATCTATTTACCATGCAAGTTTTATTGTCAAACATAAAGTATAAAAAATGTATAAGATATTATTTAAATCGTGTAGTAAGTGAATGAAAGTTATGCAACAGTTGAATTTGTTGAGTCACTTAAAGATAAAATAAAATCAGACGTTTAAGCACACTTTAAAATGTAATTATTGTTGAATGATATCTTTAAAGACAGTTGACACATCACCTGGATTTTTGCCATGTTGCTATCAGTTGAATTCATTACGACATTTTCGTGCACGTTTCCAGATGTTTCGACACGTTGTAGGTTCTTCATCCGGCCTGTTTTTGTTATCATTGTTCTACAGTGCTTACGAAAATATTTGAAGCGTTGGATTAAAAAAAATAGAATAAAATAAATTGATCAATAAAATAATGCTGCTATTATCACTTTTCTGTGATGGTATCTTCATGATTTTTAGAAAACTCTTCGTCCTTCGTCTAGGGTTCCCCGAAGGCTCAACTTTTCAATAGATACTACATCGAGGTGTAGGGGAGGGCGCTACTCCATTCTCTGGATTGCTTCACTTTACCCTTGATCCTTACCTTATAATGCTGAGTGTTAAGCAAGGCGACATCAAGTACCATTTTTTGAGTCTTTGGTATGACTCGACCTGGGATTGAACCCCGGTCTTCCGGACCATTGGCGAACATTCGACTCATTAGGCTAATGGCCCGGTAGAAAACTCTCTACTAGTACAATTGTGGTCCTATTTTTGATGTAATCAGTATTTTTGTGAAGTGTCCTTCTTTCACTGCCAAGGTAACCGTAATCTTTGATTTATTCAATCAAGATTAAGGTGCTTGTATGTAGAATAGTTCAACAAAGAAAAGACTTTTTGGCAATGTACAAAATAATTATAAAAAATGTGATACTTAGATTCACCATCCAGATAAGTTGCAGTCATTTATTAATTTTTTTTTAATGTACAATTAAATTCCAAAAGTACGCCTTCAATTCATTAGAATTCACCCAGCAACCATATTTCTTTAGTTTTTCCCTCCCCAACAAGTTCTAAGAAGATAGTGACTTAACATTGATGGCTGGTGCATACTTTTGGGGATTTCAATGTAACAATTTAGTTAAAAAAAAAAAAAATAATGAAAATAATGACAGAAACTGACTCTTATGTGGGTAGTGAATGTATTACATGTCTAAGATATTGTTTTTGTACATTACCAGAGAAATAATGGAAATTTTCTTTAACTATTTCATATACAAACACCAAAATTTATTTTTTTGCAAGTTTCAGTTGAAATTTGAGGGACAACAAGTCTCCTCAGGTTTCCAGAAATCTTCTGATCTCAAAAATACTGTTGTCTAGATTGTATTATAATATTGTCAACCTGTTTTTCTTCTTGGTTTGATGATAGTCCATTGTAACTGAACTTGAAGACAGATGAATCAAACAAAATATGGAAATGAAAATTAGTTCATTTACTTGTATTATATTTTACATTCACAAAACTGGAATTATAACTTGTATGTAATTGTCTGCTCCATTTGTGAGTCTTAGAATATACTGACTGAATCTCCTTCAGAGGAGTAAGACCCCCCCCCAAACCGGGGGATGTCCAGGGTATGACACTCAATTGCATCTAAAGCAAAGGCTGAAGATCTGTGGAATGTAGAGTATCCACCCCTTCATTGCCATTACTCTAAGGTCCACTCTTAACTGAAGTAGTAGTAGTTCTATTAGGGTTCAATTTGTACGTCAAATAGCTGTTTCAAAATTATTTGTATTTGATAGAACCATGTGCTAAAAAAGCCCTTAAGAAACAATTACACAAAAATGTAAATATAAATGTTCAATGAATACAATTCCCTAACTTTTAGGCATAAAATAACCCTAGATGGGTTGACATGTGATACAAATCAATCAATTCTTGTATACAGTTGAGGAGCTTTCCTCTTCATTTGTTTCATCTGTATTTTTTATATGCAAGTTAATCTGTTAAAGAAAAATAAAGTTCATATTTAACTTATTTTAGGTGAAGTGTTGTAACCAAGATAGATCTACAAAATATTATAATAAAGACAAACAACAAAGATGTAATTAATACATAATTGGTCATAAATAAGAGAACCATTCGAATTTTCTATTTTTATTTTATTTTATAAAAAGTTTGCTTCAAAAACAAAGATAAAAAGATTTTAAATTAAAATTGCTATTATCTATTATAAAACTCTATAACATTGAAACTCTGTAATCAAAAACATAATTTATTTATTTATTGTGGACTTTTTGTCCTCATCTTGGTAGTTTTTGTGTTGTTTCTTCTTTCACTACGTTTCGGCCAAATTTCACCTCTGGCCTTCTTCAGGTGATTTACCGCAACCTCGGATAGGAATGCTGAGTCTTGTAACCGTATCCCCAGTAATTACTGCCTTCCATAGTTGTTGTCTATCGCACCATGTTTTTGACCAAGGCAGTAATTACTGGGGATACGGTTACAAGACTCATCAGGCCGAAATGTAGTGAAAGAAGAAACAACACAAAAACTACCAAGATGAGGACAAAAAGTCCGCAATAAATAAAAATTCTCAGAGTAAGAAGCCTCACCTCAAAATGATTCCAATTAAAGACAATGATTTATTTAGCGATTTTTTTTTTTTTTTTTTTTTTTTTTTTTTTTTTTTTTTTAATGACTTCTTCCTTACTTCTTATAAACTAAACAAAATGGTTTGGTAGAGGGTAAAGTGTTCACCAATGGTCCGGGAGATCAGGGTTCAATCCCAGGTCGCGTCATACCAAAGACTTTAAAAATGGTACTTGATACCTCCTTGCTTAACACTCAGCAATATAAGGTACGTATCAAGAGTAAAGTGGAACGATCCTGGCGAAGGAGTAGCACCCTCTCCTACACCTCATAGTAGTAGTAGCTATTGAAAAGGGAGCCTTCTGGTCGCTCTTGACTATGGTTGCCAACTTCTTTGTTTAATGGTATATCAACCTTCATATGTTATTTAATGTCAAAGCTATCCCTGTACAGCAGTGATACTATTTAACTTGTAGCTGGAGGGTGAGGGGGATGCATACTTTTCCCAAGGGGCATTAGTCTAAAAGGGAATGTAATAGTGCAACTGCAGTTTAAACTTACTTGCTTTGAGGTTGTAGTCCAACACTTTAGCCATTATTCCATGGAGACTTCTCCCTGAACAAAATATAAGGAAAGACAAATTCAATTACATGTACAAGATTATTTAATTTTTTACCTACAACAGCTCTGTATGTGGACATAGGATGCAGTCTAGAAAACCTGTTGGGAGCAATGGATAATAAGGACAATGGCAAGAGAAAGTATGGGAAATCCATGCTAGCAGTGTGACTTGATTAGGATGCTTACAAGTATTATTAAAAAGGGAGGTGTCCCTGTGGTGTAATGGCTAAAGTGCTGGACTACAGCCTCAAAGTAAGTGTTTGAATTTCAGTTGTACTATTATGTTCACTTTTGGACAAATACCATTGGGTAATGTATGCACCCCCTTATCTCCCTCAGCTATAGGTTGAATAATATCACTTCTGTTCTTCTACAGGGATGTGTTTGGCATTAAATGACACATGAAGGTTGATATGCTATTAAACAAAGAAACCAAACCTAGTGTTAAAAAAAGGATGTGCTCAAATATAGCTAGAATTATGCATATTGTTCCATGAACAAGCAGTATGTGGAAGGAGTACAAAAATGGAAAAAAGACTTACTTGATGAGTGTAGACATGTAGCCTTACCATTCCATGGCATGGTCAGAGACAATGTCTCTATTAGTTAAAGAGCAGAGGTTAAGAGATTGAGAAGGGATTTCTGAACTGTCATGTGACATTGTACAGGGCCTCTTAATGGACATGTTAATTCTTTAGAGAGACATTTATTTTATCCCTATACGCTTATATATTCATGTAATTTGATTTTTGGTTACAAAATTTCAATGCTGTGCAGTTTGCCTATTAATAATACCTAATGATATCTGTTTTGTTTCTCTTGAATTAATAAAATCCTCGTATCTTTGATTTAGAAGAAAATGAACTTCTTATAAAATATTGTAATACAGTATTACCCATAAATAATTTTGTGAATCAACTAATCCAATGAATCAGCAGTCAATGTGTAGCAAGCCTCAGAAATTAGTGTCTGTATTCAAATATTTTCTGTTTCAGGAATTGGATGTCTTGCTTTTTATTGTAACGTTTATTCTTTTGGTTGTCTAGTTGGAAAATAGCAATAATGAGGAAGTAAATGGATCCAATGATGAGAATTGTACTGATCAGACTCCCCCAGTGTCCAATGATGATGAGGAAGAAACAGAGAAACAGCAACCAAAAAAGACTACTGTTCAGAAAAAGAAGAAAAAAAAAAAGAAACCCAAAAATGTCAAACCAACAAAAGAAAACAAAGTTGAAAACGCTGGAACTATGGTTAGTTTTTCCTTTGATAGAAAATTATCTTTTTTCTTTTTTTATTTGTTTATTATTTTTTCTTGTTCTGTTTTCCTGTCCTTTTAGAGGCACAAGTTGTTGGAAGTTTTTTTAGTATAATAAGTCAGTGTTCACATCTAGATAAAGTCTAGTAATTAATATTCTTTCAAAACAATTATGGTCAATTTTTATTGTTTAAAAAAAAAAAAATCTTTACAAGTGGTGACTTTGATGTGATTTGAACTGATAACCTTCTGATTTGGAGTCAGAAGTACCACATTGGTGTTGTCGCTAAAGTACTGGACTATGACATAATAGTGAGGTTGAACTCCAGTCATGCTATTTCATTTACTTTTGAACTAATGCCCTTAGGATAGACATGAACCCCTCTTATCTCCCCCCCAGCAATGGGTTGAATAGTACGACTACTGTTCTTTTACATGTATGGCTTTGGCATTAAATAACCCATGAGGGTTGATATGTCATATGTCAGACTTGTTTTATCTACATATTTTTGTATATGTCCTTTCCAGTTGCCGGATTGATTTTATGGTATCCGGCGGGAATTGGTTGATGAAACTCGCATAACTCTTTGTTGCCCTAGTACTTTCTGTCTAATCTTGGGCCATCATCAGAGGTGTGTATATTGCAAAAGAGATGTGACCTTTGCATGTACATTACTACTTTATAAGTGTTTATTATTTATACTGGTGTGTTGTTGTAGCATTTTATTCGTTTCTGTAAGTAGCAGCAGTAGCTAAAGACATTTAAGTACATTAGTACTGGATTGATTCTATTGAGTTTAGGTTGTTTCATCCTGATATGGAGCACCTTGAGAATCTGTAATTTTTGTTTATTTTGTTGTTTTAATATTGTGTTTTCAATAAGAATTTTCTAAAACTCAGTTTTTGGGCAGGAATGTTTTTTTGATGTTGTGCTATCGAACTGGTATCAGATTGATACATAGTGAGTTGTCTCGATAGGGTAGTTGATGTTAAGCCAATGTGTATACTGTTATTATCAGAGATACAATCTCCTAAAGTACATTTAAATTGATATACAATGTTAGTTTTTTGCAAAACCCCAATCAAGGAGGAGGAATTATTGTTAATAACTAAGTTAGAGGTTTTAAATTTGTTATAGTATATAAGTTTTATTTTTTTATTAGGATCAGTGGGGAGTATATTTCTTTTAATCAACATTTTTAAAAATATTTTCATCTAATTTATGATTGTGCATTTAGTTAGAGTAAAAAAAGTTAAACATGTCTATATTGTTCAAAATATATATATATATATATATACACACACACACATATATACATATAAAAGCCCAGTCAGATGGGGCTGTACACTGACTGCATTTCTGCACAGAGGTAAGACTTCTCTCAATGAATGTCCTGTTTATGACTCTAAACTATCTAATGCTGAAGCTTCATGTCTGCAGCTTTGAGAAATGTGAAATAGCCCTTCATTGCCATTACTCCCAGATCCACTCTGATTAGAAGTGGTAGTACCTATTAGGATCCCATCTATAGGTCAGATAGAACTGTTTGATCATTTACTATACTGGAAACCATTTAACTGTGTGCAAACAAATGAGGTCTGGTTCATTTAAAAAATATCACCTACAAACTATTTAATTAAAAATCATGTGTACAAACAAGATTTGGCATCAAATAGCATAACCTGATACACACATACATTTATTAATCCTTCCCACCATATATATATATATATATATATGTGTGTGTGTGTATATATTCTTCAGTCCAATCAATCCGGAGTCAAGAATAATTCAGTCAGGACAATTAACTTCGAATATTTAAATATTCCTGGTAAAGAGCTCAATGTAACTGACATCACAGAGCAACAATTCCTTTAAGAAAAACAAAATCCGGTCATTTCACACCCTTCTCTCCTGTACCTATTCTTGTTGTATTCATTATATCCATTAGAATCTGAAGAAGTCCTGTTAAATTTGGAGTTATTGATTCATATCAATACTCATTGCAGGATGGAAATAAATTTAGAATCCTAAAGTGACCGGATTTTGTTTTTCTTAAAGGTGTGTGTGTGTGTGTGTATATATATATATATATATATATATATACACACACACACACACACATAAAAATGAAGCAGCACACAATTAGTTCCCCTCTAGTTGGAAGATTAGCACATCCTAATATGACTTTTTGCATGCATTCACATTTAGTATATCTTAAAAATTTTTAACTATAGAAATAGTTATTGCTCATTTCTTAGTTTTGTATTTAATAATTTATCCTTATAAAAAAATTATATAAAGAGAAACCTTCACATGATTGTATGAGCTTTCTCGTTTACTTCTGTCACAAGAGTAATTATGAATCTGATTGATGCAGTTTATTTTTAGATTGATATGTGGACTAAGATTAACAAATAACTAGATAATACTGACAAATTGTTAGCTGAAAACATCATTTCAGTGTATCAGTTTTGCTCTCTTACACATGGGAACCACTTTCCGCCTCAGTCAGCTGGGGCTTCAGAATAAGCCGATTGTGTCTCTGCCGAGGAGTAAGACCTCCTCAATGAGTGTCCTCGGGAGTGTCCTCATAGTGTAATGGTTAAAGCGATGGACTGCGGAATCGTAGTAAGCGAGTTCATACTCCAGTTGCGCTATTATGTTCACTTTTGGACAAATACCCTTGAGAAAGGTATGAACCCCCTTATCCTCCCAGCTATGGGTTAAATCGTATCACTACTGTTCTTCTAGGAGAATAGCTTTGGCATTAATTAACCTACGAAGGTTGATATGCCATTAAACAAAGAAACCAAACCAATCAATGAGTGTCTTGAATATGACACTAAACCATTTGATGATGAAACTCAAATTCTGGAGCTTTAGGGAATGTGGAGTGCACCTTTATTACCATTACCCCCTGGGTAATGGTAGTACCTTTGTAGAATCCCATTTATGGGTCAAGTGGAAATATTTAATCATGTACTGGAAATGATTTAACTGTGTGCAAACAAATGAATAATGTTAAATAGCAATACTTAGAGACTATTTAATTGTGTGCAAACAATAAATGGCAATATTTAAAACCCTTGAACTGTGTGCTAACAAATGAGCTCTTGCTCATTTAATAATGTTACCTACAAACTGTTTGCTTACAAATTATCCAGTGCTTGGTAGTTCCCAATACTTTAACAGGAATGTTTTGGCTTGAAGTAGTTCTGTAAGGTCTAACTTGGGAGAAAGCAAATAAAATTGGCTTCTGCAGGAATGGCTCATACACGCCTTTACTCAAACTTGTTTTAATAAAAGACTATTGCCTAAATAATCTGTACTTTAGTTAATTTTTTTTGGATTTATGTTTGAATTTTGTAATTTCAGATAAATTTCTTTTAAAAGTACAGTTGCAATGTGTTAGTTCAGTATGCTTTCTAAAAAAGACAAAAAAAACATGTGCACGCATCGGAAGAGAATCTTTCAAAGTTCTTTTTGTTCAACAAAATATGCTTATGGATATCGTTTTTATCCTAGGCAATGCCAGGTACTTCAGCTAGTATGTGTGTTTGACATTTCTCACAGAGTACACAGATGTTACACTATAATCTTAGACAGAAGTGCTGATCCATAATAAATGATCCCATCATTTCCCCCCCCCCGCCTATTATGCGAGTATTGACATATAACTTGATAAGCTTCTGACCAAAAGATATATTCTCTTTATGAAACCCTTTCATCACCCTAATTCTGAAAATCAAATCAAGGAGGTCCCTACTAATGTACACCCTGTCAGCAGAAGCTGCAGAATTCACCAACTGCACCCCTGTACAGTGGTAAGATCCCTTTCCTCTCAACAAGGCCACCTGTTGGCCATGGATGGCTACCAGTAATACTTGAGGATAAGATCTAGGTAGCTGAGCAGTCTTTGATCTGGCAACACTTCATTTTGGCCTTCACTGAGCTAGACAGATGGTCAGAGGCCCGATCTGATCAATTAGCAGGTCATGCCAGTCTTAGCATCTATATGATTTTCCTGACTGTATTCTTCAAATCGCTTGTGGCAAACAAGTACCCAACTCTATTTTATTTTAAAGGTTCTAGAAGGCAGTGGCTGATGGTCATTTGTACTGAGACAACAATAACTGAAATCATCAAACTGTGTACAAACAAATGATTAATATTAAATAGAATTATTAGTAAGTAAAAAAGTAAAGTTAGCGACCATAGTCGAGGGTGACCTGAAGGCTCCCTTTTCGATAGCTACTACACCAAGGTGTAGGGGAGGGCGCTACTCCATTCCCAGGATTGCTCCACTTTACCCTTGAACCGTACCTTATAATGCTGAGTGTTAAGCAAGGTGGTATCAAGTACCATTTTTAAAGTCTTTGGTATGACTCGACCTGGGATTGAACCCAGGTCTCCCGGGCCATTGGCGAACACTCTAACCGCTGGGCCATTAGATAGCAATACTTGAAACCATTTAGAATTATTAATGTTAGCAATACTTCAAACTATTTAACTGTGTGCAAACAACATAAGCTCTAACTTGTTTAAAAATAAAGTTACCTTCAAACTATTCACTTAGAGATCACATACACCTACATATATATATATATATATATATATATATATATATATATATATAAAGGATTTGGCATTAAATAACCTACAAGAGTTTATAAAACACAACCAAACCAACCTACCTATGTATCATTGAGTTTCAGGTTTGGACATTCATAGCCCAGTGTAATTTTTGCCCCATGAATAAGCTTTAATCTTCTGCCTTCATTTTTATTTTTCTATTCACGCTGTTATTTTATGTACTTATTCATTTTTAGAAAAAAATTTTATTCAAATTTTCTCAAGACAATTTTGAAAAAATAAAGCTAAGGTTAGTTAAAAAAAGAACATGTTTATTGGTAATCATTTTTTGACAAAAACAAAATTTAGTTAATTAAAAAAACTTTCAACTACTTATTCATATTGTTAGTCTGAAGATGATGCAAATAAACCTTGAAATATTAACAAAATAAACCATACTGCTTGTTTGCTAATCAAATATTATTCATAAGTTTAGGTTTAGAATTGTGTAATGTATACCAGCATTGAAAATGGTATCAATTTGAGCAGAGGGTGCTTATATTCACTTCCCACTTATACTCATTAGAAAAGCATGAATCTACTCTTTGTACTTTGTCACATCAGCTGATATCATGGTAAAATATCTCATCACTGCCATGACACAAGAGTTGAAGATAGCTTAGGGCAAACCATTCCCCCATAACTATCTTCTCTTAAACAGTAGCATCAAAAAGCTATAGTCACTCTTGATTAAGTGCTACTCAAATCTCTATTTTTTTATTTTATTTTTTTACTATATTTTTCCCTGCTAAATAACTTAATATTTTGTTTGTTTATCTCCCTGTAAATTCTTCTTAACAGATTGAAGATGAAATTGATGCCAGTATACGAGAGGTGAATGCTCTCCTTGGAAATGTAACCAATGGAATAACCGAATGCACTAAACAGCAATCATCTTTATCAGCCAACTGCCGGTCTCTCCTTAATGTAGAACACAGGTAAGTTTCCGTTTTCTTTTTTTTTTTTTTTTTTTTTTTTTTTTTTTTCATTCTATTTGATAATGGCATTGCTTTCTGAGAGGTATTTTAAATTATTGCTTTATATTCCATGCCTTTTAATTTTAAATTCTCATTCTTGCTTTAATGCTCTGTTTAAATCTTTCTTCACAGAAACTTAAATCCTGATAATGAAATGAAAAGAATATTTGGATCTAGAGTCATTCAATCAGAACAACCGTGAGTCTAATATCATTTCTGTATCTTATAATACTACTAAATTTCTGTGACTATGGCATTATATAGATTTACACCATTCCTATATTTCATAGATTTATATTTCTTGGAGGTGCACTTAGCATAACAATTATTGTCATACGAAATGGAATTGGTGACTTGAGTTCAAGTCCTGGATGAGATTGTTTTCATTTCACTTCTCACTAATGCTCTAGGAAAAGGCATAAACCTACCTCTTCTTTCCCCAGCTATGGGAAAATATTAGAGCAGACAGGATTTTTTTTAGCTTTGATAAAGCAACCAGTTCAGAAGAAAAACTCAGACGTTAAACCAAATGTGCTCCACTTAACAAATTGAACTTGTATCAAAGGAGAGGGTGTATGTATGTGTGTGTGTGTGTGTGTGTGTGTGTGTATATATATTATTCCTTTTTGTAAACAAAGGTACTGACAAAAGAAAATTGATAAACTTTTAGCTTCAGATTTTTTCTTTTCAATTTTTGTTTTAAATGAAGCACTTTATTGGCATGATGGTTTGAGTGTTCACCAATAGCCTGGGAGACTGGGGTTCAATCCCAGGTTGAGTCATACCAAAGACTCAAAAAATGGTACTTGATGCCTCCTTGCTTACCACTCAGTGTTATAAGGGACGGATCAAGGGTAAAGTAGAGCAATCCAGGGAAAGGAGTAATGCTTTCCTCTAAACCTTGGTGTAGTAGCTATCGAAAAGGGAGCCTTCTGGTCACCCTTGACTATGGTTCCCAACTTTACTTACTTTTACTTATTATTACTGTTATTTTACTGCTAGTTTTCTCCATCTTTTTAATTTTGCTTTTTATCACAACTTTCTGTGTTTTTAAATTATTAAACTGCTAAACAACATGGAACTTGAAATAAAGATGTACATTCACTAAATTTTGATGCAGAAAAATCATACTTAATTTTTAGAAGAGTATATCAACACAGACATCAGAAAAAAATGTAGAAAAATTACATATCTTAGTTTTTATGACATTTTTATTCTCTAAAAAATTACTAATAAAAAAAATGTTAGTATAACACTGCAAAAATGGTACATTGTATTGATATATTTGTTAGTTCAACAGGAGGGAAAACAATTTCCAATTGAATAGGCAATTTAAAGGTATAGGGTCTACAATTGTATTCACCTTGCTCCTTATAATTTCTCAATGGAGAGAATTATTAAATGTTAATTATCGAGTATTTTTCCTTATTTAAATTTTATTTGCAATGAATTATTCTATATGATGCTACATAAAGTTTAATGGGTGCCAAAAATTTTTTCTTTCTTGTTACATATTTACAATATAAATGTCAAGCAAGTGATAGCAATGAAAGTTCTTCATGTAAGAATCTTTTACAAAATACTCTACAGTTAATATTATTTTAAAATAAAATAGTGTACAAAACTGGTTGGTTTGGATGGTTGGTTGGTTCGGTTTTATGGCGTATCAACATTTGTTGGTTATTTAACGCCAAGTTCTGTCTATATGTATATACATTCAACCAAAGATTTCTGAACGAATACTTTGTAGGTAAAATTTTCTATAAGCAGGATTTCATTTGTTTGCACATGATTAATCAGTTTTAATTCATCATGTTTTTTCGTACAACCCTGTCTCTCGCAAGAAGGACAGAACGTCATCTATTTTGACATTTTCGAACAATTCAGTTAAACTAAAACTGGAAAGGTGTGGCTGACAGAATTACAACAGATTTCTACCCTATTTAAGCATCAGACTTCTCTGGTAAAAGTGGTTAAGGTGTAATCTGTGAAAGATGAGGTTGTGAGTTCAAGTCTCATTCTTTGTTTGGTTTGGTTTGGTTTCTTTGTTGAATGGTATATCAAACTTTGTGGGTTATTTATTGCCAAAGCTATCTTTGTAGAACAGTAGTGGTACTATTTAACCTATAGCTGGATTGATAAGAATGTTCCTACCTTTTCCCACGGTAAAATGAATGTAACAGTGTAACTGGAGTTTGAATTTGTTTATTACAATGTCACAGCTCAGTATGTTTGCCATTATTCCATGAAGACGCTCTCAGATAGATAATATATAACAAAAAGGAATGGCTGGTAGACTGATGACAGATTTATGCTCTACTTAACCAGCAGACTTCTCTGGTTGAAATGTTAAGGTGCAATCTATGAAAGATGAGATCATGAGGTATAAGTTCAAGTCTCATTGCTAGTTTGGTTTGGTTTAATGGCATATCAACCTTAGTGGGTTATTTAATGCCAATTCAAAAACAGTAGTGGTACTATCTAATGTATCATTATGTCATACTGATAGTACAGAATTCTCATTCTCTTTATCCATCTATCCCTACCATCCATTGCTCCTGGCAGGTCTTCTAGACTGCATCCGGTGTCTGCACAGAACTAATGTATGCAAGTCTTTGCTGGTTGGCCAGCATTAGTATGTCCATGTGTAGGAGTCCATAAGAGAATGTTGCTAATGAGTTCATCCTAACTTCTACAGCAGAGCCCAGTGTGTCTTGTTCATCTCATGTGGATGGTTTTTGAGATGAGTGGTAAGTGGCTGTGCAGCTGATAACTGAGGGGGAGATAAGGGTGTTTGTACCTTTTCCAAGGGTATTAGTCCAAAAGTGGACATAATAGTGTGATTGGAGTTCAAATTTGCTTATGATGTTGTTGCAGTCCAGCGCATTAGCCACTACGGTATGGCAACTATCCCCCACCACTTTTGTTAGTAATAAATATTACTAATATTTCACTTTGCACAAAACAGCAATATTTTCAAATTTTGTAATTCATACCTTAAATAATGGCTATAAATAAATGATTTTCTTTTTCCAGTTTTTAAAGTTTCATAATAAATGGCATTTTTAATTATATTGCTGTGACCTCATTGACAGTTTTAATGTTCTCAAATATTTTTCCAGATCATTATCTGTTAAAATCCAGCAAGAGATGTCATAATAGATATATAAACCCTCCACAATTTTCACATCTTATTTCTTTCTTTTGAATTTAGTTTTTATTCAGAAGAAAACTAAATTGCTGTGTTCCTAATATGTACCATAGGGCTGTAAAATGGTTGGAAGTAATAAAAACAAAGAGGTTAAAGAATATGTCTACTTAGCATTGATGATGAATATTAATTGAGACATGGATGCGGAAATCTCATGGAAAATAAAATCAGTGTAGAAGGCATTTACCGTGATAAAAGATGGCAAAACAGGACAAAACCCTATGTGCCAATCTTTTCAATAGCACTGTCTTGCCTGTGATATTATATTCAAGCAAAATAAGGGCTACTACAAAGGAGCAAGAACAATGGCTTGTTACAACACCGAGGACTATGGAAAAATCCTTGCTGGGAATAGCATTGCTTAAGCACATCTGAAACAAGGTAATCCGGGAGTAGAGTGAAGGTCATGATTGTGAAGTAGTGAAAGCTGAAGTTTTGCTGGGCCAGACATGTTGCAAGGTTCACATACAACACAGGTGGAACGGTGGATAAGTGGTAACTGAGAGACCAACAATGACCACTCAATAGACTTCCACAATGACTCGTGGATGAAATTGTCAAGTGACTTAGCTAGCTAATATGGAGAAAAGTGAGATCAAGAACAGAATGGAAGTGATGTGGAAAACAGAAAACTTGGCCACTAAGAAAAATAAAAGAAATTTCTCTTCTATTCTCTTCATATATATATATATATATATATTACAACCTTCTTTGACCTGTTGCTCATTATCAAAGACATATATATTTTTTCAGCTTCCTGATGTCAGCAAATTCACACCAAGTGACATCAAGCCCAGTTGATTGGGGTTGTAAAATATGCCAACTGCATCTCTGCAGAGGAGTAAGACCTCTCTCACCCAAACAAGTGTCCTGGACATGACATTAAACTGTCTAATAGCGAGTCTCCAGTCTTGGAGCTCTGGGGAATGTGGAGTAGCCTTTCATTGCTATAACTCCCAGGTCCACTCTGACCTGGAGTGGTAGTACTTGTTAGGGTCCCATCTATGGATCAAATAGAACTGTTTAAGCATTTAGTTGTATGCAAATAAATGATGTTAAATTAAATTGTTAGTGTTAGATAGCAATACTTGAAACCATTTGTGTGCAAACAAATGAGCTCTGGCTTATTTAAAATGTTACCTACAAACTATTTATTTGTTTACTAATCAGTGGCATTAAATAACCTACAAGAGTTGATATGCCTTAACACCTAACCAACCAACCAATCGACATTGCAGACTGCTAATGTAATTATAAATCTAATACTCTTTTCCATATCTCTGTATGAATTATTTGGCCACAATGAAAGACGCTGTAATATATGAAATCATTGCTATTTTATATTAAGAACTGTATAGATATTTTCAGATAGCTGTATCTGTCATTGATGTAGGTATCCACTTGACTTATTATTTTAATAATATATATATTTAATAGGCATAGAAGGGCAAAACGAGGACGGTCAACGACTTGGATGACCACACCTAAGGACACTTGGCCTATGTACTCAAAAACAAGTAAGTAAAGAATAAGGAAAAAAGGTTATTTTTCTTTCAAAAAGAGACTTTATTGCCAAAATTATCAAATATACTTTATTTCCATAGCTTTATTTGTGGCTGGAGAAGTTGGATATGTAAAAGGCTGTGCTATTTCTACCATAGCTGCAAGATAGTTACTCTATGTAACATAAATTTTTGTTACTGGATTATACATGTTATATCTTATGTTGTGGAAGTATAGAAAATGGCCATTATTCCTTTTGTGCCCCATATAATTAGAAATTAACCCATTTGAAAAACGAGTAAATTTGCAGATTTTCATTTATATCAGGTCTGAATAAAAGAAAATATGAATCAAAATTTACATATATGCTAAAATTATCCAAAAATGTTGTTGAAAATTCTCTTTTAGCTTCTCAGCTTTGAATCTACATGAAATGTTCTGGAAAATTGGTAAATTTGAAGATTTCATTTCAAAAGTCACAAAAGCAAAGGTCAAAGAAAAAAATAAGCCTTTTCCATTTTAGGCATAAGCAATTGAGAAATAACACTTTCTGTCCAGGAACAAGAAAAAGTAAAAAATTTGTTACATATTATTAGAAGTATGAAAATATTAATTAAAAGACTTGTTTTAATTTGTATATTTTGTTTTATAAATTTTTTTTGACAATAATAATTCATTATTTTATTCATAGATATGGTGTTTGATAAAAAAAAGTGTTATAATTGAAGTTAAAAATTTTTTATTTTAAAATTTGAATAAAAACATGTACACAACTGAGCAGTTTATATATATATATAGTTATCCACAGACGGACTCTTTTGTTGTATCGCAACTCTTCAGTGTGGGTAGACACGAGATGCTTCAAGCAAGGATTGAAATATGCCTAACTTTATGTCAGGCTGATGACATACCCCTAAGCCAGCATGCAATATATATATATATATATATATATACACACTTGGTCATAAATTTAATTTTTAAAGTTTTTTTTTGAAAGTAGAGACTATATTGGCTTCATAAAGGACTTGTGTGTTTATCATGGAAGTTGTATTTTCTAAATGTTAACAAGAACTGTATAGCATTTTATGTGACTTTGTTTTTTCTACCTGTTTATTATATCTTTGTAAACTTTATAATTCAGTTCTAGAATCATTATTACATTCTCTTTAGCTTAACATACTTTCTGATGCTTAAAAAATAGTTCCATAAATCTTGTCTTAAATAATTTTTTTAAACACTTGTTTTTCATGTATTTGTAGGTTTGACAATGTCTATTTTGGAGACTGCACCCGATGGCAGTTGGCAGATGTTTACATTTGAACATGGACCTCCTTATCAACAATTACAATTAGCCTTCTATGATGCCGTCATGTCAGTAAATTCTGAAAATATTGTTGTAAGTCTGTATTTTCATTGGATTTTTTTTTTGTTTTGTTTTAACTAACAATACTTAGCCGTATCATTAAAAATAAAAGACTTAGTCACTTTTATTAAAGTTCAGGATGATTATTCTTATGTAAATAACACTTCATTATCCTTTATTTACTTCAAACATCGCATACAGAATATGATTTCAGGTTCATTCAGAAGTATTTTCAACAGTCCTTAAAAATTAATAGATATTTCATTTTATTATTTTACAGATTTAGAAGAATAGTATTAACCTAAATCATTTTTTCTAAAATTGAATTTCTAAGCACTCTCTCTCCCTTTTTTGTCTCAGAGGCTGGGTAACCATTAAGATTAAATGGATTTATTCAAAATTATAAAATAAAACCAGACTGGATTTAATCTTCAGTTTATTTTCATATGTTACTGATGAAGTGTCAAAAATTTTCTCAAAATTGAATAATTTGTTGACTTTTAGAAGATTTTCTTACAATTTATAAAATATCAGTTTTTCTTCATTTTCCCTTCCTTTTTTCCCCTTTCTTCTTTTCTTCCTTTTCACTGAGACAGATGATAAGCACCTGATGTATTAATTCATCACTTCCTCTTTCTCTTTCTTATCTATAATATTTATTTTCTTTTTCTCTTTTACATTTAAAATGGAATGGTCCATTATTTATCTGAGGTAATGATAACATTATATATGAACATACGTCTTATTCTATCAATATGATAAATACTTGTACTGCTTAACATTATGTAAAGATATCAACAGTTATTAAATTGGCAGAAATTTAAGACTTCATATTTAAATAGTTTTTCCAGCAGTAGATCCAATTTATTTATATAGCTGCAGTTTTATTTGCCTTTTGTGGTTTGATATAAATAAAATTTTTATATTGTCTGTTATGCTTCTGTAAAATTAACTTTTTTTTCTTGCTATTAAAATGGCAAAAAAGTTTGTAAGTTTTTTTTTTGTTTTTTTTTTAATTTTTGTTTTTTTAATAATTTTTAAAAATTTTGTTTTCAATCATGCTATTTCAGAGCCTTCTTCATGACAACCCATACCACATTGACTGTCTTCTTCAGTTAAGTGAAGTTTGTAAGAATGGAGAAGATATGCAAATGGCAAAAGAATTAGTAGGTATGTTCATTCTTTCCTCTTTCCGTTTTCAGATTGTCATACTGTTAGCTTCTCGAAACATGCTAGATATTTGCAACAGCTGAAGAATTTGAAATATCTAATTAAAGACTGAAGATTTATTCTTAAAATATTTGACACACTATGACCATTATTTGAAAGCAATATAGTTCATCATCTTTTTTTCTCTTTTAATATCAATTGTAGAATTGTTATCCTTGATTTTACTCTAATTCTAAAAAGTACTGGCAAAGTAGATAGGCTTAAAATTGCTTTTATTTGTACACACTGAAATTCGGCCCGACAGATGGGATTTTAAGCTACATTAACTGACCATGGATTTGCCTACCTTGCTTTTTATTACAGCAGTAAGCACGGATATCAATGAGTGATTGCCCTTTTAGACAGATGTTAGATGGTAGACATGTCCTTGGAAATATTGAGACGAGTGATATTCTGGGATTTGATGGCTTATAAGATGTACCTCAATTTGGGCAAGCATTTACAAAAATAAATAAACATGTTTAAACTACGAATGTTGTGTGAAAGGTGATATTTGTTGCCCATCCCACTATCTGATCATTTTAAAAGTTTTATGTGTATTCAGATCCTTATTAAATCCTAAAATTTTACATTTAAAAACTTTAATAGATTTGTTTAGGTACATGAATGGTTAAGTGTAATCACTCAGATTTCTTTTTGACTGATGTTATTTTATATGAAATACCAATAAGTACTACTGTTATATATTGTTACCTTAAAAAAAGAGTTACCTTTGTTTATGTAAAAGCAATCATTGCCTTGTTTACATTTGCAGATATATTTGCTGTTTAATTTAAGGGTCACTGCAGCACTAGAATTTCACTGACCTTCAACACAAAACTGACCCTTGGCCTTAAAAAGATGCAGGATGATTTTCTGGGAGTTTGTTTTTTTTTTTAAGAAAAACATGTGCCAAATACAGTAATTTCTATTAAAATAAGTTAAACTAAAATTCTCATGCCATCAGATCTTAGCAATTGTTCTGGAGAGTCTCTATTGAAAAATGTAATTATCCTTTGCTTGTGTCATCCAATTAGTAATGGTTTTTGTCTCATAATTTTTACTTTCAGTACTTGTTCTCATCTTAATGATTCGATACAGAAATACGAGGGTGAGCTGAAAAGTTCATAGGCTGACATTATATCTACTGTTGATGACTTTTTGACCAATGGGATCCAAGCACTTCAACACCGATGGAAAAATGTGGATCACAAAGGAGACTGTATTGAAAAATATGAGAATATCTTGGTCAGCCTATGATTTTTTTCAGCTGACCCTTGTAGCATTATTATTCTTTTATTTTTTATTATTATTTTCTTTAATCACACTTGCAAAATTTAAAAGAAATCCTAAAAAATGTATGATTAGTTGCCCCATTTTATTCTCTTTGCACAGAAAGAGCATTATACTCTTTTGAGATGTCCTTCCATCCAGTGTTCAGTTTGACAAAAGGAAATTGTCGACTGGACTTCAGACGCATGGAAAATCGATCATTTTACACAGCTCTGTTCCGGCACATTACCTATTTGGGTAATAAAGGGTGTAACCGCACTGCTCTAGAATATTGTAAACTACTACTTAGGTAAGAAACCAAAAAAAAAAAAAAATTATCTTTATGATCATTTCAAAATCAGAAGCCCTAATAAACTTCCTTTTTTTTTTTTTTTTTTTTTTTTTTTATGTTTAATTCGAAAAAAATTTTCATAAAGACTAAAAACTAGTAGATTTTAATTGATGAAAATTTCATAATACAAAAGTATCAAACCTGATTCTTTAGATTTTAAGAATTTGTGATGATGCATTGACTGCTGAACAAATTAGATAACAAAGTTATATTGTTTTGATGACTCCGTGACAATTTGAAAAGAAAAAAGAAATGAAGCTAGTCTCAATACTTTTGAATGAAATGTCTTAGTCAAAATACAGGATTGTGCAGATCTTCCATAATCAATAAACCTGTGCCACTTTCTTGTTTTCTAAGCTGACATTTAATTTTGGGGATAGATCAGAGAATGTAGAGAACCTTAAAAGAAATATGGAGGCGAAATTTCACATCTTATCAAAAGAGGTGCTTCTACCAGTCAAAAAGTCACTGGACTAAGTGTGTTGAATGCCAGGATGACTTCTTTTTTAGAAAATAATTGTTTTATTCATTATTTATTCCTGTATTGGTAAGTACCACTTCAGTTTCAATACTTTTTGAATACACCTCCTATTCATTTTACTTAAGTCAACAAAAACCTTTTAGATTTAAATGATTTTCATGAATTACTTTTTCTTTACATTAACCTGATTTAACTTCTTTTTTTTTTTTTTATAGCCTTGATTCTGAATCAGATCCATTATGTGTCTTATTGATGATTGACTACTATGCATTACGAGCGGAAGAATTTTCATTCATTATCCGATTGTTTGAAGAATGGGAGGTAAAGTTTTAAAATATTTATTTTGTTTAATTTTTTTTATACATATCAAGATTATTTCTTTTTATTTTATTTCATTTTTTTAAATAACAATAAAAAAAGAAATCCCCCCCCATAAAAATTTTTTTTGAAAAACTTGAATTTTCTTCCAATTTTGTATTCACAAAATAATGTATTTATCTCTTTTTATGATTATGTATATTTTAAAAGCCAAAATAATAATCAAACTTTTTTTTATTACAGCCACACAGAAATTTAATGCAACTGCCAAATTTTGCATTTTCATACCCATTGGCCTTGTATCAATTGGCAGTGCAAAAAGAAGAATCCACTGAACAGTCTGATGAAAAAGTAAGTTGAAATTTTTACACTAAGTAATATGAAAAAAAGTTGGCGACTAGTTGAGAGCGACCTAAAGGCTGCCTTTTCAATAGTTACAACACCAAGGTGTAGGGGAGAACACTACTCCTTTCCCTGGATTGCTCCACTTTACCCTTGATGTGTACCTTATAATGCTGAGTGGTAAGCAAGGAGATATCAAGTACCATTTTTTTTTTTTTTTTTTAAAGTCTTTGGTATTACTCGACCTGGGATTGAACCCCAGTCTCCTGGACCATTGGTGAACACTCTACCCACTTGGCCAATGAGCTGTTTTTTTAAGTAAAATGAAGAAGCTTTTGTTATATTTTGACCTTCGACCCGGCCCAAAAATACTATTCCAAGGTAATACACCGGAAGGAAGTGACACATTCCAACGGCCAGTAATCGAAAGAGATCGCGTGGGCAGATTAAGGCTTATGATATGGGACATGGTGAAGGTCCCATTGTGTCATTACAGTCATGCACCGGAAGAGAGTAACCTCTGAACTGCATGACAGTTATTTCCGCTTGATGACGATTAAACATTCGATTTCAAAGATCCAGTAGGGGATCGTGTGGGCGTTGAGTTATTATTTAACTCAGTTGAGTTTGGGTCTCAGAGCAGTTGCCAGCAGACTCCCAGAGGGTTAGAGACGAGATGTGTTAGGGAAGGCCACACCCGATGCAGTTGCCAGCAGACTTCCAGACAGTAGAGACCAGATGTGGTAGGAAAGGCCACACCCGACCGAGGGGGCCCTCAGAAAAGCCCCGATGGAGTGGACCCCAAGACCTCTAGTTGAGCATCTAAGAGAACAAGAAAGACACAACGTGACGGTCATAACAGTGGGGTCAAAATATGAAGTTTACGTTCGGTCTCCAGCATCCTCTCACATGCAACCCTTAAACAACCCTTTCGAACCCTTGCAATAAAGTGAGAGGTGAATATTTTTCTAAAGAAGTCTTCTTGTGTCTTCCTTCCTGCATCTTAATTCTTCTTGCATCTTCCTTCCTTCATGCGTCTTAATTATGGTGTCGTCATGATGCTGAATGAACGTGTAAATAACTATATAACACTTTAATTTAAGGTTATTTCTGTCTATATGAAAATCAAGGCAATTTCTGTCTTGGGATATATAAAACTTAGGGCAATTTCTGCCTGGAAATATATAGAATTTTGGGCAATTTTTCTCTATGGATTTATAAAATCTGGAGGGCGTTTATTGTCTTTACTTTAAAAAATTTTTGGCAACTTTGTGTAATTTGCAAAATTAGTTGTCAGAAAGAGCATTCGGCTGTAAAACAAAACCCTCTCAATATGTTTGGTAAATATAATACAAGGAAATCCTGGTTTTTAATATTTTGTTTTGTTAATTTTTCTCTAAATGAGCAACAATTTAGAATATAATTTTTTTTTTTTTTTTTTTTTTCTGATTTTGTGATAAGAATTGTTTATACTCTTCCTAATGATCCTGGTCTTTAGTCATCCTTTGCTTAATAATAATTTCAAGTCTAAAAAAGAAATCTGTATAGTAGATGCCACTTATTTGAAGATGTTGCTAATTTGTTCACTTCAAATTGTTTAATTATTTCTTTTTTTTTTTTCTTTATTTGTGTGCAGTTGCAAAAAAGTTTGCGAATGTTTCCAGGTGTGCTGTTTCCTTTATTGGATAAATGTAGTGTTCATCCAGACTCAGGTGTTACTGCATCTACATTGTTCTCCCAGGCAGACATTGGGTAAGATTGTTCATTAATTCCTTTCTGGCATATCCGAATCATCTGGTGGTTACCATTGAGAAAATAACAGAAAAAACATTTTTCTTTTTGTGAATATTTTTCTTGCTTAGTATTCAGACCCTCCTGTACTCGGACAATTTGTTGGATATAAGAAATATCTTTTTTTTTCTTTTGAGAGCAGTTTTGTTTACAATATAAATAAAATAATGTTGAAAATAGGAAGTCGCCATGATGTAGTGGTTTATGTATTTGACTACAACATGGTAATTAGTTTGAACTCCAGCTGTCCTATTATATTCACTTTCAGGCTGATACCCTTAGGAAAGGCATGAACTCCCTTATTCCTCTAACTATAGGTTAAATACTACCATATCTGTTCTTCTACATAAATGGCTTTGGCTTTGAATAACCTAAGGTTGATATGCCATTAAAAAAGAAACCAAAACTGACCGACGTTAAAACAATCTCACTTTCTGATTGGCATCTACATGACTCATCTTTGTTTTTTACCTTTTATTATTCCTTTGGAGGAGGAGGAAAAAATCTCTAATAGTAGGAATATGTATTTACTCAACCACCATAGGCAGGATGTGACGCAAGGTCAATTTTTTAAGTGGAGTAAAGTAAGTTTGAATTTCCCTCTCCTAACTGCCTAACCAAGGCTAAAGAACCTAGTCTGCCCTACTATTAACCCATAGCTGAATGGATTCATACCTTTACCAAGGGCATTAGTATGAAGTGAAATGCAAACAACCTCATCTAGAGATTGAACTTGGGTTAACATTTCTGATAGTGATAACAATTACAATAAATGCACCTCCCTAATAGTAGGAGAAAAATATTTGGACCCAAGTTTCAATGATGTGAACACCATTTTAAAGTTGACATTTGTAAATAAAATCAAGGGAAGATAACTTGTTGGATTGTCAGATCATTTTAAAATAGTATTTGTATTGTAAAATAATATAAAATCATTTTTTTTTTTCAAAACTGACAAATTGCTTGAGTAGAGGTAGGTCTTCTGCATGATAAACAAAGAACATATTTGCTAAAAAAATGTTTTTCTAGATTGGACCAAGATGATGCAGAGATAGCTTTTTTCTTTCATATGTGGTGCATTCAATAAGTTTCCAGACTTTTTTTGTACCGGCATTTCAAATTGTCATAGACTCTTGAAAATTCACTATGTTATTGCTATACATCTTATGAGATGACTGACCAATTTTTATGATTTCAGCTTCAAATGAACAGCAACAGCAGGGATTGGAGTACACCCTACTAAAGCCTGATTATCACAGCTGGTGAATTTCAAAAATGCAATTTGGACATGAGGACACTTTAGAAGAACAATATGTCATAAAATTGTGTTTTAAACTTGGGAAAAATGCCACAAAAACGTATGGAATGCTTCAGACTGCTTTTTGACCATCTTGCATGAATTGAGCATCAGTTTTTGAGTGGCATAAGAGATTCAAGGAAGGCAGGGACTCTGTGAGGGATGATGAGAGGTATGGGAGGAGTAACAAAGTCAATACACCAGAGTTGATTGGCCAAAGGGTTTGGGTTAGGGTTACTATGTTGAGGTTTTAAGGGAGTTCAGGAAGAGATTCCGTCGGAAGAGGCCAGCACTCTTCAAATCGGGTCAGTGGCATTTCCACCAGGACAATGCACCAGTCCACAACTCCATCGTTGTCACAGACTATTTGAGCAAGATGGGCATCAAGACAGTTCCTCAGCCTCCCTATAGTCCATACCTTGCTCCCTGTAACTTTTGGTTATTCCCTGAGCTCAGAGGCTGTCGTTATGTAACAATTGAGGAGATGAAAGAGGCTGTGAGGAAGGTCATTGACACGCTCACACAAGAGTACTTCCATGGAGCCTTCCAGAAGTTGTTGGAACGGTACAACAAGTGCATTGCAGCTGGAGGAGATTACTTCAGAGGGGACTAGAGTTTCATGTGTGTACTATCAATCAAAGTGCCCATACGAAAAAAGTCTGGAAACTTATTTGATGATCCTCGTATAATCTGAGAGAAATTGAAAATGATGTATTAGGCAGACATAAGCAAAAAGCAAAGAATCTTAAATGAAAGAAATTTCGTTTGTTATCCTTTGGGGAAAAAGGATGAACAGTGGAATTTTTCTTTGTGAAAAGAACATTTTGATTTGATATTTCAAGTAAATGCTGAGTGGATTGCAGATGTGTTAAATATTTGCAGTGGTGTGATTGGCAGGTGATAGGTTAAAGTTCACCACTGCTGAAGCAAGCTTGAGAAACTGGGAATGTTTGCTTGTGAATTGGCTATATACAGTCTCATGGGATTTTGATATTTAGATTCAAAAATTGAGGTAGATCCAAGACTGAAGAGTAAATTTGTGTAACTTGAGGCTCAAATGAACTCCCCTTCCTAATGAGGGAGGATCATGCATTATAAATGAAAGCGTGTCTCTTTTCATCTATCAACAATGCAAAACAACACCGTGTCTTCCTTGTCCAAAGAAAATATATTAAATAGAAATAAACATCAGTAGCTTTTATGACTAACATGTTTGTAGTTCCATCCTGCTATTAAGATTAGGTGACAATCTATATTTTTCTTGAGATCCCTGACTATATTACAAAATGTTCAGAATCTTCAAAAACCAAAAAGCATTTTTATTGTTTTAAGAAATATACAATTCTATAATTTATGGTACATACTTCTACGCTTTTTAAAAAATTAATTGTTGAATGTTTGCTTATGTGTGTCACAAGCAGTTGATGAAGTTAAAATTTTAAAAAAAATTTTATATTACAGTTTTTTGCTTGCATAATCTTTGAAAAAGTTTTTCTCTAACATTTCTGACAATTAGCTACAAGAAGAATAGATATAGTTATTTTTCTCTGATTGATATTGAGATTTGTGTGAATAGTTAGGGTTATAAAATAGTAAGCCAAATTAAGGCTCTGCTGCCTTGGTGAACAACCAGTCTTGGAGAAGGGGAACCCTGAATACAAAACCAATAGCTGACTCCTTTTGGCATTCTGACAACCTTTTTGACCATCTTCTGGTAACTGTCTCAACACCATTGATGCACCAACAGTATTGAAACTATTAATAAAAATTCAACTCTGCCCTGTTGACGGGGCTTAAAATATGTTGACTGTATCTAGGGAAATCAACTGATTTCCATGCTAAAAAAAGTGTTAATTTTTGTGCCAAAAATAGGCTCAAGAAATTGTAATTTTTATACCTGTATTTTTGCATTTATTGACCAAATAATGCTAGTTTTAAAATTTCTTTTGATACTTCGTAGATGGCAGTATTTGACTTGATGCAAAAATCTGAAGGATCAAAACCCAAAATAGTTTAAGAAGTCTTTTCCCTCTCAGATTGTTTAAAAAAATATTTTTTAACCAATTAAGATCATAGATAAATCATTGACTTTTTAATCTTATTTTGATAATAAATATTTTCTTTAGTAGATATGGAATTGATCTATATCTACTCAAACTTTGAGTTTATTTCTTTGGATGCGAATAGCATACTTATATATCTAGTTTCTAGCATGGTTAGATGTATGTGTGTATACATATAGATATATTTTTTCTAACCCCTATGCACAAGCAGGATGCAACACAAGGTCAATTTTAAGTGAGGTATAACAGGTTTAAATTCAGAGTTTTCCTTTTCCTCGACCAGTTGCCATACCAAGGTTAAAGATATCAGTCTGCCTTACTATTTACCCATACTTGGATGGAGATTAGTTGAATTCATACCTTTCCCAAGGTAGTGCTATGTGAAATGCAGACTGCCTCATCCAGAATTTGAACTCTTGTTGCTATGTCCATTTGCTAGGATGGTAACCATTATGCTGTAAGTGCCTCATATATTCCTATTTAATAGTACAGTGTGCAAAAAAAAAAACTCTTGAGAAACAACTACACAAAAATATGATTGTACACTGAATGTGATTTCTTAACCTCTTGGCATAAAATGAGTTGACATGCTGTTAAAATCAATCGAAATTGCAACATCCCTGTAACCAAAAATAAAATTGAATATATATATATAAGCACTGTACTTATTTTTGTACTGCTACATACTCATAGTTTTGTTTAGTTTCAATGTTGTCAAATTTTGTAATAATACTTAATAATATCCATTTTTATTCTTTAATGTTCCACTAGAAATTATAAGATCCTGGTGTCTTTGATATAGAAGAAAATTTCTTTTTTTAATTCTTAGGAGTATACTTATTGATGGATGATGCTATTTTTAGTATGTGTACAAATATTTATTTTTAAAGCTCATGTTCTTTTATGTTTGTATTAGCCTACCTGGTGGCCTTCGTCAGTTGTTAGGTTTGTATGTTGGACGATGTTGGCCATGTTGGAAAGAGCCCCATGTAATATCATGGCTGGAAAGAAATGTTCATGCAGTCATTGAAAAGGCAAAGAAGGAAACTGTTGAAGACACAGAATATTATAAAAGGTGAGTTTTTTCCCTCTCTCAAATCAAAAATAAAATAATTATCATATTTTTTTTTATGTATAATACAATTCTCATATAATGAGTATGAGATGGTGGAAAGAAATGGTGTTAAGTATAACGCGAGTACTTCTGCAGTCCCATCCATAGCCCTGTTTGTAGGGCTTAGAATACACTAAATGTATCCCTTTCAGAGGGGGTTAGACCCCTTCTAAAAAGGAGTGTCCTGAGTATGATACTAAACTGCATCTTATGGTGAGGCTTCTCTTCTGGAGCTTTGAGAAGTGTGGTGTATCTCTTCATTTCCATTACTTCAAAGTCCACTCTTACCTGGAATGGTCGTATCTGTTAGGGTTCAGTTTGAAAATTATTTGTATTTGATTGAAATACTTGATACCATATAACTGTGAATTATTTGTATTAATAGTTACTTGAAGAAACTATAATTGTTTTCTTAGGATTGTTATTAGTGACTTGAAACCATATATAACTGTATGCAAATTATTTGTATTAGATAGGAATACTTGTCACAACTGTTATGCAAAAAGACTCTTTAGAAACTACACAAAAAATGTTAATACAAATGTACATCATCATGTCACACTGCCAGCATGGATCTCCCTGACCCATTCTCACCACCCATCTCTATCATCCATCGCTCCTGGGAGGTCATCAAGGCTATATCCTGTATTGGCACAGAGCTGTTGTATATAGGTTCTAGCTGGTTGTCCTGCCTTTGCTTGTCCTTGTGAAGGGGTCCCCAGGAGTATATTGCTTGTACAATGAATGCAATTCCCTAACATCTAGGCATAGAATAGCCTTAGACAGGTTAACATACCATTAAAATCAATCAGTCAGCTGTCTCATATATATTTCTACTTTAGTTTTCCAAATTTGTGTACAGCAATATTGCAGTTATACAATTGTTCCTTATTTTATGTTCTGTACTGTTAAAAATAGTAATTTTTATTTTAACTGGCAGTACATTTTTTTTTTGTGTACATTTAAGTACAAGGGGTTTAAAAAAAATGTTGACATTTCTATAGGAGTTCCTTTATAATATTATGATTTTAAAGTCTTTTCCCTTTATAATATTATGATTTTAAAGTCTTTTTCCTTTATAATATTATGATTTTAAAGTCTTTTTCCTTTATAATATCAGGATTTTAAAGTCTTTTTCCTTTATAATATTAGGATTTTAAAGTCTTCAGCTGTTTGCCATCCCTGTCAACACATTCTTGGAATCTTCCCAAGATGGTTTCCATAATATCAATTCTGCTTATCTAAAAAAGATACTCCCATAGAAATATTGATATTTTTAATCATCTCTGGGAGATTCTAAATGTGCTGACATATGGAGACTGAAATTATATCATAAAGCTACTCTCATGAGAGTTAACATTTTTTTTAATTACCTTGCATATTGAAACACTCTTTTTTTTTTTTTTTTTTTTTTTTTTTTTTTTTGTTCAGATTTAGTGCAACATTTTTCATGCTATACATGGAAAAAAGAAATAAAACAACAAATCAATTTAACTTCTTTTTTTTTCTTTTTAAACATGTTATCCATTGTTATTCCTTATCGTTTTCACTTTTATTTGTTCTTTCTGTTATTTGAAGATGCAATATGCGTTATCGAGGAACTCCAAGAAACATCAGCAGACATATTCTTTTGTCAGAAATCAAAGAATCTATGACGGATTTACCTCTCGTAAGAATCTTTTTTTATTATGTGTATAAATATTTTGAATTTTTAAACCTTTTTACATGGGTCATTCAATAAATTGGGAAATTTTTTTGAAAAAATCAAAATAACTTTTATTGATTGACTTATTTATTTTTTATTCTTCAGAATCTTTTTCCATAAATGTAAATGCTGCATAGTTTGGAATTGGTTTAGAGCAAAAATCATTTTAATCTTGGAAAAATATTTGCTTTGGAGCTATTAAAAATGGTGACAATTTAAGCAGAGATCTGTCATGAAAACTTTGGTAGCTGAGAAATGAAATTAATTGAAGAATATGTGATATGCATGAAGAAGCATGTTCTATTAAAAAATGTTTACAAATGAGCTAAACATTGGTGTACCACAATGAACCCGAGTCAAAAAGCTTGTTCATGGAATGGAAACACACTGACTCTCCAGCCAAAAAAAAGTTCTGGGCACAGCAGTCAGTAAAGAAGGTCATGCTGTGACAGTCTTCTGAGACATGAAAGGACCCATCATTATTGATTTCCTTTAAAATATACAACTGTAAACAATACATCCTATTACCAACTCCTTGGACAAAATTCACCTTATTTATTGAATGACCTTTATATTTTGCTTTTGTTTTAGCTTACCTATTGGTCTTTATCAATCTGTAGGGTTAAACCTTAGATGATGTTAGCCATTCTGAAGTTATAACTTTTAAAATCTTATTTGATATTGTTACCATAAATATTATTTTCAGCTCTTTCAAAGGAAAACACTAACTTTTGTCTCATTCATTACCGGCTCATTAGCCTAGTGGATAGAGTGTTCGCCAATGGTCCGGGAGACCTGGGTTCAATCCCAGTTCTTGTCATACCAAAGACTTTTTAAATGGTACTTGATGCCTCCTTGCTTAACACTCAGCAATATAAGGTATGTATCAAGGGTAAAGTGGAGCAATCCAGAGAAAGGAGTAGTGTCCTCCCCTACACCTCGGTGTAGTAGCTATTGAAAAGGGAGCCTTCTGGTCACCAACTTTACTTGTCTCATTCAAGAGACATTTTGGGGAGTTGCTCTTCTATTCAGTGAATTATAACTTTGCATTACCAGTTATTCAGAATACAATCAAGTGTGCTGCTTTATTTTGTTAGACTCTCTCTTGCCTTGGTTCTGGAGGATTTGCTTTTGCTTTTGATTGCATTTGGAATAATCAGTCCTTTCTTTGATGACGCTTGGATTAAGTTGCTGCCACATATATGTTATGTATTCTTTACTGCTGATAGTAGTGATTCCCATATTTACTTTGTCAGGATTTTTTTTATGACCTTTGTCGCACCAATTTTAATACATTAAATGAAACAAAAATTATCTTTGAAATAAAAAAATTTATTCATATATCAAATATAAAAAATCAAACAGAATAAAAAACGGCTCCATTTTTCTTTATCATAAATTTGTTTTATTGGACCAAAAATCTTCTGCTATTAAATAAAAAATAATGATGATAATAATAAAGTTTTCTGTTTTATTTGTTAGTAGTTTATTCACTGCTAAAATGAAACTAAGGTGAACATCTTTATTTTTGCAAGTGGTAATAATTACTAAATATTTTATATATAAAAGTATCAGGTTTATTAAAAAGAATTGATGATAAAAAACCTTTTGAAATTGATCAGGTATTCATGAAGGAGTAAGATTTAAAAAGTGACAAAACCAAAGTTTTCTAAATATTCTTATTATATATATATATATATATATATATATATATATATATTAAGAAATTTAAGCAAAATGATACATGCTCAGGAAACACATCCACACACACACACAATCGGATAATGATAAAACTGGATAACAACTCATGACTGATTTCCATGTTTTTGATTCACATTGTGTTTCATGAAACATTAAAATAAAAAGCAGCTCTGTTTTATTTTTTAAATCTTGAATTTGGTGTCAAAAAATATTAAAAGTAAAATAATACTAGATTTTATCTGTGAGAAGAAATTTTTTTCCCTTTTTCTCCACCTTACTCGGATAGATATGATTGATTTAATTTTACAAAATATTCTGGTAATGACTTTTTTTATAAGATACTTTTTTTGTTATATTGAATACAAGCACACCTGAGAATTGACAATGTTTTTAGTCTGTTTTATTATCCTATTTTATATTTTTGAAAAATTGTATTGTTCTGCATTTTCATGCACAGTGTTGTAAAAATTTTAGAATTCAAAAATGTTTTAGCATGAAATTTTAATAATGTGTATGTATGTATATAAGTCAGCATTTTCTCTTTTAAACATGTTTGATTAAATTAGACAGACACTTTGTTTCTGCTTATTTTATCTTTGATCCCTTCGAGTCTTCATGAGTTGTTTGACTTTTGGATGGAATGGATTTAGGAAGGTGCCATTTGTTTCCCCCAAGTACTTTCAGCCCCATCTCTATCCAACTTCAGAGGAATGAATAATTAAGTGACAATGCTCCGCTCGTTTTTCTTCCTATTCCTTATATAAATATACAAAGCTCATTAAATAAGTTTCCAGACTTTTTCGTATGGGCACTTTGATTGATAGTACACACATGAAACTCTAGTCCCCTCTGAAGTAATCTACTCTGGCTGCAATGCACTTGTACCATTCCAACAACTTCTGGGAGGCCCCATGGAAGTCCTCTTGTGTGAGCGTGTCAATGACCTTCGTCACAGCCTCTTTCATCTCCTCAATTGTCTCATAACAACAGCCTATGAGCTTAGGGAATAACCAAAAGTCACAGGGAGCTAGGTATGGACTATAGGGAGGCTGAGGAACTGTCTTGATGCCCATCTTGCTCAAATAGTCTGTGACAACGATGGAGTTGTGGACTGGTGCATTGTCCTGGTGGAAATGCCACTGACCCGATTTGAAGAGTGCTGGCCTCTTCCGACGGAATCTCTTCCTGAACTCCCTTAAAACCTCAACATAGTAACCCTAACCTTTTGGCCAATCAACTCTGGTGTATTGACTTTGTTACTCCTCCCACACCTCTCATCATCTCTCACAGACTCCCTGCCTTCCTTATGCCACTCAAAAACTGATGCTTGATTCATGCAAGATAGTCGAAAAGCAGTCTGAAGCATTCCATACATTTCTCTGGCATTTTTTCCAAGTTTAAATCAGAATTTTATTGCATATCGTTCTTCTAAGTGTCTTCATTGCATTTTTGAAATTCACCAGCTGTGATAATCAGGCTTTAGTAGGGTGTACTCCAATCCCTGCTGTTGCTGTTCATTTGAAGCTGAAATCATAAAAATTGGTCAGTCATCTCATAAGATGTATAGCAATAACATAGTGAATTTTCAAGAGTCTATGACAATTTGAAATGCCTGTACAAAAAAGTCTGGAAACTTATTGAATGCACCACGTATTTTACTTGTCATTAACAGTCAGAAATTAAGACGTTTATGTTGTACTCAGTATTGTAAAATGTATTGAATTTTATTTTAAAATTTCATAATTGTAGGAAGTTACAAATTCTGTGATTATGAGCCATGATATTCTCCCCCCAGAAGATAATATTGAAACATACAGCAGGCCGGCACAAAGGTTTGAATAATGATTTTATTATATGAATTTCTGAAATGGAGAATAATCATTATTATACAATGATGTACTCTATACTAGTGCCTTAATTAGTCCAAGTATGTCATTGTATAATAATGATTTTATTGTTTTTAATTTGTTTTTGCTAGAGTCTGAAGCATTTAGTAAAAATAATTGTTTGCTGTATAAAGTTAGTAAGTTAAGAGAAAAAAAAACAACTCTTTATATACTATAAAAAGGAAATACAAAATCTCAGCACTTGAAGGGAATTGGGATCTAACTTAAAAAAAAAAGCTACTCTTCCAGCCAAGAAACAAGAAACCAGCAAAATAATACCAAAGTAATAAACTTGAATATATCTGTTAATAAATAACAGTTTTAATGTTTAAGACAGTCTAACTTGTCAATGATCAATTATATTGTAATCTCTTACAATAAAAAAAAGTCTTGGGTATGACACTAAACTGCATCTAATGGTGAGACTCCAGTTCTGGATCTCTGAGGGGTGTGAAATCACTCTTTCATTACCATTACTCGCAGATCCACTCTAATTTTATTTCACTTATATTTTGTTCTAATCCTTTCTTTTCATGGCTATTACCATTCCTAGAGATTAAACTCTAGATGTTATTTCATATGTAATAATTATAAAGTAAGATTGTTGCTGCTCCAATTTAAAAAAAAAAAGTTGATCAATTCTTAAAGGTTTTGTGATGAGGGTTGGAGAGCTAACCAACTGAAGCATTGTAGATCAAATTACAAAGGTTATAAAACTTGTCCAAATTAATGATGACCACTGTGATAGTTGATAGAAAGGGGTCTTCTTAGACAAGTGTCTCTCTCTCTCTCTCTTTAGCTAATTGGCACACATATCACAATACACAATAAAGAGAACTAACAAACAGTATGCTCACTGTCACGTGATAGCTCACGGAGACGAAGAGGTAAGAATGATACTATCCTCCCGTGTTGCTATTAGCACTATCTAGCAGTCAAAAAGTGACCGTTAAGAGAGAATGTGGGTCACAGAGGAGATAGACCAGATGTTCGCACTTAGTGACCTCAGGTCGCCGGACATCGGAAGGGGAAAGAGAGAGAAGCCAAATGATTGGCGGGGACCCCAAACGGAAGTGGGGTTCCCTTCCTCTCAGCGGAAGTAAAGGACAAAAAAGTCAGTTTTTGAGCAAGGCTCGTGGCAGACGGACCATAGCCATTTTACTCCAGGCTGAAGACAGAAAGACTAACTGAGACATGAGAGACCCGAGTCCCTCAAGCCAGTATTAAAAACAGAACAAAGTCTAGTAGCCCGTGAAAGAAGAAAATTCTCCAGTGGAACCCCGTCGAAAATAAGATAAGTAACTTTGGGGACATTTTTCCTTTACACCCAAATTTTGTTTACCACTCTCTCTCTCAATTTGAAGAAGGACAAAAGTCAGAAAAGACATTTATATTCATGGACTATCCAATTATATGTTTTGACACTCTGAACGTATATATATATAACCGTAGTAAAGAACCTATGTATTTTCATTTTACCATGTGGTCTATGTTGTTATTTCATGCTTTCCTTTCAGCTTCTATTCGCCTTATGTTATCTTGCTTAGAATTGTCCTATTAATTCCTAAAGTATCACACGGGAAACCGGAGTTGCCGACTACTACAATATTAATATTATTACGATTAAGACCTATAGGCCCGTATTCTTCTGTTATCTAAGAGAAAGAAGTTTAGTGGCCTGGTGGGTGTGTGATAGTGTGAAATTTGGAACCCCTTTGCCAGCGGCAGTCAGTCTGGTCCTAAATTATTCCCTCACGTAATATGCCAGTTCTTATCTGCCTGAGAGAAGAACTCTGAACAGGACTTATTCTGTAGGGGATCAAGTGCCAACCTGCCCCGTCTTCACACGTGCGAAAATAAAGTCCCGTTTTGGGATTTTAGACGATTTGCCGTCACATCACCAAATACACACAAATCACAATACACAAAAAGGTCAACTAACAAACAGTATGCTTGTCTGTAAGAATCTATTAGCGAAGAAAGATGGTGCTTTGTGATTGTCTTTGTGATGTTCTCTATTTGTAGAAGTGTTGCATTTATCAGATACACCTGCTTGATATTAGCATTGAATACAAATGTTTATCACATTTGATATTTACAATTGATATTACACTTTTTACTGCAAATATTAAATTTTATTGGTTTGTTCTGTGTGCTTTTAAGTAAAGCTTAAGTAAAGTAAAGTTAGTAAAGTTAGCGACCATAGTCGAGGGTGACCCGAAGGCTCCCTTTTCGATAGCTACTACACCAAGGTGTAGGGGAGGGCGCTACTCCATTCCCTGGATTGCTCCACTTTACCCTTGAACCGTACCTTATAATGCTGAGTGTTAAGCAAGGTGGTATCAAGTTCCATTTTTAAAGTCTTTGGTATGACTCGACCTGGAATTGAACCCAGGTCTCCCGGGCCATTGGCGAACACTCTAACCGCTGGGCCAAAGTAAAGCTTAATCATTATAAATTCCTGCGTTCTTTCTTGCTAGATTGTGTGTCTGTTCAAAATATAAATATTTTTAATAACTTACCAACATTCAGTAATTCATAAAAGATAATTTTCCTTAAGATATAAAAGGTGACCATTTTAAGATTGGTATTACATTTTATGTCATAAAATGGGTAATGAGAAACATGTTTTTAGATTAAATGGGATTTTAATTCTTTCTTTCTTTTTTTTTTTTAAATCTTTCTTTTTAAAGGAATCGAAGAGTGGAAAACAGTGGTAGTGTGGCCAATTTTTTCCGATCTTTATTACCAAATTTCTCAATAGATGTAAGTATACCTCATAACTTATCATTTTTAATGCCTATGCCAAATTGCTTGGATTATACTCAATAGTTTTCTATCACAAATTCAACTTTTTGCCAATGTAAATTATAAGAAGACTTGTATATTTTTTTTCTTTTTTAATTCCAGGAGCAAATTCCAGAAGAACTGGGTGCTGCGGGAGGTAATCGAGGTTTACATCTTACACAGAGTATTGAAACTTTATTAGATGCTATGAGAGATCTAATGGGAAATATCCAGCCTGTGCCACCTCCTGTGGAAAATCCACAACCTGGTGATAATAATCAGGAAGAACACAATGAAGAAGAATGGGACTAAACGATGGGACCATCTGTTATAAACTTGTGTATAATTATTAAAAAAAATTATATAAATAAAATTGTTAATTTAATACTCATTTTATTAATCTTGTTTTGATGAGATTTTCAAACTTATTAATAATTCATATTAGCATATATACTTGCATACCATGTGACTTTCTGTGACCTAAATTTTAGCCTTATATCAGGGGAATCACACCATACGTGAGATACAAACTTTGTGTGTGCAAATAGTTGGCCTAGGCCTAGTCTTGGCCAACTGGTAAACTTTCAATTTTGTGGAAGCAATAAGGAAATCAATATTAATCAATAGAAAAAATATTTATTGATTACCCTATTATTTTGGTTGACCTTATTACCCTCAAGGAGTACTGGCAGAACAGATTCCTTTGACTGTCTCTCAGCATCCCTCCCTATTGGCCATCACTATTGGTAAGTCCTTAAGACGGCATTGAATGTCTGCACAGAGCCTGCAGATGTAAGTTTTTGCTGGTTGGCCAACACTGTTGTAGCCTTGTGTAGGAGTCCATGGGAGAACTTTACTTACATCTTTACATCTTCAACAGTGCTCAGCATGTCTTGTTCCTCTTATTTGGATAGTTTGTGTGATGGGAAGTAAGTGGCCTTACAGTTGCTATTTTGTAGGCTGCTGCTTCCAGGATTTGTTCAGAATAGCACACAGCATCCTTGCGTAGTTCACGTCTTGCTTTTTCTCCAGAGTCCAAGTGGTGCAGCCATATAGTAATACTGATATGGCTACAACTGGAAAAATTCGTTTTATTTTGATTCACCTAATATTCATCTGTTTATTCAGCTCTGCCATTTTTTGTTCCATTTCAACCAAATTTTCAGGAATTGTCTGTCATGCCTGAAAAGGTTTTAAAGTATATTAGGAGATCTAGCTCAGGTTGGATTTAGAGTGGGATCTATCTTTCACCCACTGCCTTACTTGCTGTAAAAAGATGTCTGTCTCATAACACTTACCCATTTTTAGTAATCATTACAGAAGGTTCCCTCCTCACTTATATGCACTTAGACGTTCTCAATTGTGGCCAGGTGTTGAGCTGCTAAGAGAGAATTCATTTCATCTCAACTAAAGAAATTTTTTTTTTCTAAATTTAAATAACACATGGTCTAATGATTATTGTCTAAGGAGGTGCCCATGGTGTAATGGTTATCGTTGTATGAAATGGACACGGTGACACGAGTTCAAATCCTGGACGAGACTAATTGCATTTTCACATAGCACTAATACCCTTGGGAAAGGTATGAATCCAATTATTCTCCCTCCAGCTATGGGTAAATAGTAGGGAAGACTAGGTTCTTCAGCCTTGGTGAGGCAACTAGTCTAGGAGAAGGAAAACTGAATTTAAACCTGTTAAACTCTGCTTAAAAATTGACCTTGTGTCATATCTTACCTGAGCGAAGGGGGTCGGTAAATATGATTGTCTAAGGAAATGGGTATGGTGACCTGAGTTTTAATTTTGGACAAGGTTTTTGTATTTCACTTTCACATCAATGCTCTTGGGGAAAGGCATGAATCTATCTCTCCTCCCCCAGTAATGGGTGAATAGTGGGACAGATTGGGCTCTTTAGCCTTGGTTAGGCAACCAGTGTAGGTGAAGGAAAAATTTTGAATAAAACCAGCTTAAAAATTGACCTTGTGTTGCATTCTACTTGTGACAGGATTTGTTGGGTTATTTGGTTTAATAGCATATCAACTCTCGATGGTTATTTAATGCCAAACTCTATTTATACATATAAAATTTGTGTGTGAATAGTTTGTATGTAACTTTATTTATAAATGAGTTCGAGCTCATTTGTTTGCACACAGTTAAATGGTTTCAAGTGTTGCTATTTAACATTAGTAATTCTGTTTATCACAAATTCCCATCTTTGTTTGCACACAGTTAATAATATTAATCATTCGTTTGCACGCAGTTAAATGGATTCAAGTATTTCTATTATTACTAATAGTAATTCTATTTATCAAGTGTTTCTATCTAATATGTTTGTTTGTTATTTAATGGCATATCAACGTTCTCAGATTATTTAATGCCAAATCCATCCTTTTAAAAAGTAGTAGTACTATTTAGCCCATTTATGGGAGGATAAGGGAATTCATACCTTTCCCAAGAGTATTTGTCCAAAAGTGAACATAATAGCATGACTGGAGTTTAACTCGCGTACTGCGATTCCACAGTCCAGTGCTTTAACTATTACACCACCTCCTATCTAATATGAACAACTTGCACGCAGCTGTATGCTTTCACATAACTATTACTTAGAATTTCTTGTCAAAAATTGAACTGTTCTATTTGACACAGATGAGACTCTAACACATACACTAAGTCATAGTAATGAAGGGGTACTCCACATTCCCCAAATGCCAAGACTGGAGCCTCACCATCAGATGCAGTTTAATGTCATACCCAGGACACTGAATGGTTTAAGTATAGCTATCTAACACTAATAATTTTATTTGGCATTATTCATTTGTTTGCACACAGTTAAATAGTTTCAAGTATTGTTATCTAATACTAATAATTCTGTTTGTTTGTTTGGACACAGTTTTGATAGTTTCAAGTTTTGCTATTTTGGAGCATTTGACCCTAAGTCACCATCTTCTAGAAACTTTAAGATAAAATAGGGTTGAGTACTTGTCTGTCATAAGAGCAATTTGAAAAATATGGTCAAGACAATTATGTAGGTGCTAAGGCTTTAAATTACCAACCAAGTCATTAGATTGGCCCTCTCTGACTGCACATCTAGTCCAAAAGTGGAGTATTGCAAGTCTTTGACCACTCCAGTTGCTGGGTCAAGGATTGCTCAGCTACCAAGATTTAATCTTAAAGTATTACTAGTAGCCACCCATGGCCAACAGATGGCCTTGTTTAGGGGGTAGTGGTCTTACTCTTCAGCAGAGGTGCAATTGGTATAGTCCTGCTCATTGGCCTAGTGGGTAGAGTGTTCACCAATGGTCCTGGAAACCTGGGTTCAATCCCAGGTTGCGTCATACCAAAGACTTTAAAAATGGTACTTGATACCGCCTTGCTTAACACTCAGCAATATAAGGTATGTATCAAGGGTAAAGTGGAGCAATCCTGGGAAAGGGGTTGTGCCCTCCCCTACACCTCAGTATAGTAGCTACTAAAAAGGGGAGCCTTCTGGTCGCCCTCGACTACGGTCGCCAATTTTACTTTTTTTATAGCCCCCAACTATTAGAGCAAGAGGAGTTGGGTAAATATATGCCTCTCTAAGTCTGGAAAGCATTACTTATAGCCACCCATGGCCAAGAGGTGGCCTTGTTGAGGTGTGGTGGTTTCTAAGTTCGGAAAATAATTAAATTAAATATCTATTTGAAATATTTATTAATTTTTACGAAGCGCTAAGAAGTGTCTTTCCTTGAGTGAGTCTGGTAGTAAAAGAAAAATAAACTGGGAAAACGTGGCCCTTGACTGGAAATTCGGAACTCAAAGGTCAAGTGACTAAAACCTGTTGCAAAATGGTGGGGAAAAATCTAAATTTATACTTATTTTTTATTCATAAAATTTTACTTATTTTATTTTCTTAAATTTTATTCCATTTTTTGTTTAAATTTATTTATTTTATTTTCTATAACACCACAAAAGGTTCTGGTGAAAATTGCCAGGTCATCATAATGCTTTTTGATTTGATTTAATTTATTTATTTCTTGTAGAAAAAGCATGAAATACATGCAAATATAATTTAATGGTGTGAAACCTACTTGATATACATGAGATGTGTATATTTGTAACCTCTCACTTGCCAACCACACAAGTTCATAAGTCACAATGTGTATCAACAAACATGTAGCACCCCTCTACTAGGTGTGATCATTACCATTACATCAACAGGATGTAGTCCAGCAGGGGTTCAGTCCTTCAACACAACCCCAAAAAGTCTCTTTCAAATGATTGGCATTGTGTACTGACAGAATCTTTAGATTTACATTGGCAAGCTGTGGTTTTCCGACCAAACCCACTAGGATTGAAAAGAAAGACGATGACAATGTCATCAGTGAAAATCTACATCCTTACATAAATGGAGATACATTTCTTTCCAAGGGTTGATTGTAGCTTAGAACAGTGGATGACTTGATTTCTTAACAACAACTGAGGTCCACTTCCGTCTAAGTCTGATGGTTTGCAAAGGACAAAGACCTAGCTTGCAGACTTACTTAAGGACTGATTTAATTCATTTTCTCCAAAGACTCATGTAGAATACACTGACTGCACCTCTGCAGATTGTTTAGTGTCATATTCAGGACACTCGTTAGGGGGGTCCCTAACGAGTGTCCTGGATATGACACTAAACAATCTGATGGTGAGGTTCCAGCAGTGCTGGAGCTTTGGGGAATGCGGAGTACCCCTTCATTGCCATCGCTCTCAGGTCCACTCTGGCCCGGAGTTGTAGCACCTGATAGGGCCCTATCTATTGGTTAAATAAAATTAACAGCATACTTATGCTAAACTGAATAGCTTGAAATAGAAATGTTTTTGACAATTAAACCGTACTTACATTTAAACTGCGTGCTTATGCTTAACTGAATTATTTCAAATAGAACTGTTTTTCGACATTAAAACTGTATTTACACTTAACTGAATTGTTACATATAACTTCTTGAATAGTTTGAAATGAAAATGTTTTTGACAATTAAACTGTGTACTTATGCTAAAGTGAATTGTTTGAAACAGAACAGATTTACATAAAAATGGATTTGGTGTTAAATAACCTACAAAGGTTGATATGCCATAAAACCCACCAAACCATCCAAAGACTCACTGTCCCTATTTTTCTGACCTAAAATAAACGCTCATATCAGCTAAGGAATTACTCTCCAGGTGACTGTTCTGGCTGATACTAGCAGACATCAAAGTCTGAAATCAATTATTCTTTAAATTATACTTTTTTAAAATTATTTTTCGAATTAATTTTTTAACAAAATAACTCTCCATTCCCATTTTCTCAGACTAGAGAAAATATATATTTTGATAAAATTTCTACTCTAGACCTTCCACAATTCACTTGTAATTATCTTTTTATAAAAACAATTATTCATCACCCCAAAAGTTTTTTAACACTTGATAAAGAGTGAATCCAGAATCCTGAATGGAGTTAACAGACACATTAGAGGTGTAAATTTCTGCTACAGTGACATTTTTTTTTTATTTTACTTGGTTATTTTCAAGTTCAAGCCCATGCAGTAAAATTAACTACCACAAATTGATTTCTATTTTACCAATTGATTTTTCTCAGTTCTCAAATGAACTACCATATTTCTTATGCGTAGAAATCTAACTTTAGCGAAGAGATATTGTTACCATTTTTTGCAATGTAATATTGTTGCGTGTGTTGGTTATGTTGTTTATTTTCTCACTAAGTTTTAAAGGTAAATGAATGAGAGAGAGATGAAGATGCCGTAAGGTTTTATATGAAGGTTTTAATGGCAGCATGGAATAAAGGGTTTACGCTGGTATGCTGCAAGTCTCGGAAGGAAATGAAGTTGTTATAGAGTTGAGAAGGCATTTTAGCAACTAAATGCCTGAGCAAAAAGTGCATCGTTAAGTTAAGGCATTGTTGAATGTGTGAGGGAGATATGTTTGCCATCGTGTAGCAAAAGTCATGTTTGCTGATTGAGGACAAGAACGTTGTCGTCGCCCATGAAAGTTGGGTCCTGGTCGTTTGGGGAGAGAAGCATGAATGTTTCCAGAAAATGTTGCCCAGGATGAAATGGCTAGGTGTCGGAGCGGTATTTTGCATCGCAGTCAACATAACCAAAGTTGAAAGTGACTTAGAGTTGTTTTTGTGTGAGGTGGATTGAATTCATCTAATTTATATTCTGGGGGTGTCCTCATGGTGTAATGGTTAAAGCGATGGACTGCGGAATCGTAGTATGCGAGTTCGTTCTCCAGTCGCGCTATTACATTCACTTTCGGGCAAATACCCTTGGGAAAGGTATGAACCCCCTTATCCTCCCAGCTATGGGTTAAATAGTACAACTACTGTTCTTCTAGGAGAATGGCTTTGGCATTAAATAACCTACAAAGGTTGATATGCCATTAAACAAAGAAACCAAACCTAATTTATATTCAACTGGGAAACCTTGGTCTAAGAGCCTAGACTCAAGAGGTCCATAAATTAGATGGCTTTCCTCATGGTGGTGTGATGCTGCTGCTAAAAGGAGAGCGGACAGCAATTACGTCTGCCCAGTTTGAAAAGTTCTGAGGAAGAGAGTGTTTGGCGGGCTTTCACCAATTTGGTACTGAATAGGATAAGTCATCCTGATTGGGTGAAAATATGCATTGACCCTTACGGTCAAATTAATTAACGCGCCAAACAAAAATACTAAGTTCTTTCTACTATATAACATTTTCCACTGTCCCAGACCTTCAATTGCACACACATGTAACAATAAATATGCAAGTTCCCAAGTTATTGTTACATATTTACCCAAACTGTCTGCTTTCAAACGCAATACAGCTAGTTGAATTAAATTTTCAATCTAGACTGGTTGCCATACCAACGTTAAAGAGCTCAGTTTGCCCCACTGTTTACCTATAATTGGTCAGGGATTGAGAAGAAATGGAGTCATACCTTTTTAAAGGACATTAGAGTCAAGTGAAATCCAAACAGCCTCATGCAGTATTTGAAACTGAGTAGCTAATGCTATTTTTTTTAGGATGATAACTGTTAGGATGAACATGCCTTCACAAGAGATGTGGATGTGATGACCTTTCTCAAGCGGTGAATAAGAATTAGAAATATCAAATTATAATGTCAGCAGCTCAAGAAGAAGCATATAGATGTTTTGAGTTATTACCACCTAAGTAGTGAGCATTTAGTTATCTATAACTTAAAAAATAATGCACTTTCCTTCGATATAAATGGGTCGGAATTTAGCACCTTTCTGTTGTAGTCAGCTTTTCTAGTTTGGTGAGTTCACCAATTGTTTGTTGTTTGTTTCCTGGCCTCTGAAGTGTCTCCTTTGGGGGTGATGTCGGGGCCAAAGGTATTTTTGGATTTTGCCGGACGCGTTCGGACCCACTTTAAGAAAGGCCTTGTGCCATATTTGTCCGGTGGTGGGACGGAGAATAAATAAAGTTTGGTGAGGTTCGAAATAGCCAATAAAACAAGTTGGTTAAAATGCCATTTAAAAAAAAATGTAAATGAGAGTTATCTCCCTTGATATTGTTCCGTTTCCTGTCCCAACAACGTGGTCATTTGTTTAAAAATATTTCTCTGTTCTTTTCTTCGCTTGTACCAACTAGAAGCGATGTTTTACGCTAAAAGCGACAAATTTGCTGATAAAATAGCCAACTGTAGTTATAAACACTACCGAAATTGTGTTTCGCGCAAGGGAAAACCCAGGAATAATCGCGAGTGGACATTATTAGCATCTGTAATCGTGGCATTCGATTCAACCGGTAAGAAATATTTATTATTTAAAATTTGTATATATTTATTTATTTTTTATTATTGAATTTTTCAAATTATTATTATTGGAATTAAAAAAAATATTCATTCGCATTATTTATTATTATTTTACTCTTTTGAGAGCTTTCTACACCAGCATTAGCTAATCGTTTCTAACTGAAGTTTGAGTGACAGCAAGTCTCCTCAAGTCTCCAGGACTCTTCTCAATATTCTGGCTGTACTTAATAATGCTGTAGTCTGGATGGTCCCTACTTGTCCTCTGGCTGCAAGCAAAGTCCACTATTCAGCAGGTTCTCTCTCCTTTTTTTTTTCTTTCGTTGTTGTTGACTATCACCAGGTCTGGTCAAGATCAGGTGATCCATTTGTATTTCAAAATCCCAAGAAATTTGGGCGTCTCAATTTCCAGGATGGATTCCGGTTTATGCATATAACACTTTTTCGTATAGTCAAATTCAATTTGTTTTTTGCCCAGTCGGCTGGGGCTGTAGAATACACCGACTGCTTCTCTGCAGAGGGGTAAGACCCCCCACCCAATGAGCGTCCTGATATGACACTAAACAGTCTGATGGTGAGGTCCCAGTAATGCTGGGGCTTTGGGGAATACGGAGCACCCCTTCATTGCCATTGTTCCCAGGTTCACTCTGGCCTGGTGTGGTAGCACCTGATAGGGTCCTATCTATGGGCTAAATAGAACTAATGGCATACTTATGCTAAACTGAATTGTTTGATTAAACTGAATAGCTTGAAGTGGAGGTGTTTTTGACAATTAAACCGTACTTACATTTAAACTGCGTGCTTATGCTAAACTGAATTATTTCGAATAGAACTGTTTTTTGACATTGAAACTGTACTTTCACTAAACTGAATTGTTACATATAACTGCTCGAATAGTTTGAAATAGAAATGTTTTTGACAGTTGAAGTGTGTACTTATGCTAAACTGAATTGTTTGAAATGGAACTGGTTATTCACATAAAAATGGATTTGGCATTAAATAACCTACAAAGGTTGATATGCCATAAAACCCAACAAACCAAACCAATCAATTTGTTTTACACGATTCCCTGTGGATCACCTCCCCAATTGTGTTTAATCTTATACTCTTTTTGCGTCAAATTGCTGCATTCACTTATTAAAGGATTGATTGTTGCTTCTATTACCACATAACCTACACTTGCTATTTTGTTGCATCTTATCTATTTTTTACTTTTATGTAGTTTGTCCTTATGGCGTTATTTTGTGTTACTATTAGAAGAGATTCAGTTTCACTCTTAAGATTTCTCTTTCTTAGCCATGTCCAAGTCTTCATGAGTGCGATTTTGCTTCTTTGTCACTTGAAATATCCATACAGTTGTTTTTTTCTTCCCAGTTTTGATATCTCGTTCTTGTTCTGTTGATCCTTGTGCTTTTTTGTGTTTGTTGTAATTAGCCTTTCTTTGTTCTTTTTTTACGTTGTCTTCGAATGGTTTTACTGATGTATTGATATCTTAAATGATATCTTATTGATGATTGTATTGATATCTTACTGATGATTGTATCTTAAATGCTGGAGAATCCTCTTCCTCCTTTTTTTTCTGGATACATATAACCTGTCTGTTATCTTTGGGATGTAAGGCCTTATGCATAGTCATGAACTTTCTTGTTCTCTAGTCAATTTGTTAAAGTTCTTCCCTCGTCCACTTTAAGAATAGTTCCGAGTATCTTACAAGGGGCACAGCCCAGGTGTTTATCCTTTTGATGAGGTTTTTGCTATATAGTTTGGTTTCAAGTAGTTTTCTTGTTCTCCTGAGATACTCTTAAAAACTTTTCTATCATCTCCGCTTATTTGATGGTGTCTGCTTCCAATATTCACAAGTACTTGTAAGTTTCCTTTTCTCTGAGGGATTTTTTCTTGATTTGATAGTTCTATTCCTTCTGCCATTTTTCATTTTCCACTTTTCATTATTAGCATGGCTTATTTTTCTATGCCAAATTCTATCTTTATATCCTGACTGCTGATATTAGGGTTTTCAATTCTTTTTCATTTTTGGTAAACAGGTTGATGTCATCCATGTACATTAGGTGGTTAATCTTTTCTTGTGATTTATGAAGTTCGTAGCTCTCTGTGCATTTCCTAAGTATGTAATGGAGTGACATCCTTGCTATCACAAATAATAATGGTGATAGTGCATCTCCCTGGAATATAGTTCAGTGCATGCTATCTTGTAGTTGAGGCCGGAATGTTAAGGGTATTTGACACAAGGTCATTTTATAGTGAGGAGCCATGCATAAATTGGGACATATGTGTGGCTATTACAAATGGTTGGTTCCATTGGCATTCCCTATTTGGGCTACCTCAGGCACTGGGCAATAAACTGAGCCCTGCTAAGCAGGTATTTAATATTATTTACTAACCTCCCTGGCTGAAATGAAGAGAGAAAGAGTGAGGTTGACTTTGTTGTGCCATTTTATATGCTACGTTAGTCATGCCCCCTTGTGGCCATCAGAAATATTGTTTGGAAAACAAGACATGCAATTCTTACAAATTTTAATTGGATTGATCCTTTTCTGTGATTTTTTTCTCTTGACATAGAGGTGTTCTATATCTGTTCTTGGGTGATGCATTCTATGGCAGATTATTTGTTTCCTAACTTTAGTATTCATTTTTTTTTTTTTTTAAATTCTGCTAACATCCAGTTTATCATATTAAAACTGTATGTCACAAGTAGTATTACCGCAGTGTTACTTGGTATAACTTTATTTTTTGCATTCAATTCTATTCTTAATATAGCTCTTATTCTCTTATAAAATTCTTTTTTTATCTTTTTCTTTATTTATAGTATGATTGATACCATTTGCTTCATTAATTTCTTAATATTTATAGGTTTTATTGTGTTTCTACTTCTGTAATTTCTGTATTTATATCTACAGTGATGTTTCCAACTTAACTAGGAAGCCTTTCTTAAATGGGATCTTGACATATTTGTCCAGTCTAAATTGCATCCCAATGTTGTTATAGGACCCACACTTTTTTTATTTTTAGTTAAATTAGCTAAGAAAACATAAATCAGAATATTCTAGAAAAAAGGATTCTAACCTCACTTAGAATATTTTTAAGCCAATCAACAAACACATAGAGATTAGAACATTCTCGAAAAAATGAATCAAAGATTTTTCATGGAACCAAAAAAATAGGCACCTCAAAAAAAAGTAATTTCTATGATTCTCATTGATTAGATCAGGTCACAAGTTGTGTTTACTCGTACGTCGATGGACATTACCAGAACTCACACATACCCGCACACATACACATGTATGTAAGTAAGAGTTGACATCTCTCTTTATTCTTGACAAAAAATACTCTTGCTTTGACATACAAACACACACCTCTATACATAGCACAAATTTATGAACCTTACTACCTTTGTATTTGTTATTTATCCAGTTGTGATAAAATAAAATTGTTTGTTTTTTAACATTCTTGTTTTTGTCAATTTTCTTTGATCTACATTTGTTTGTACAAATTGTGTTGTATATTGTGGAACCGGCACTCAGATTTACATCTTAGAAAAATACTTATTCCTCCACATTGTTGCTAAATCTTTCTACAGTGCTTAGTAGATGTTCTAAATTGTCTTCATTTTTTGTATATAACTTTAAATTGTCCATATAGAATAGGTGGTTTATTTTTTAGTAGTAGTTTTATATCCATAGACTGTGTTTTTAATTTCTTTGGAGAGAGGTATTAAAACTATACAAAAAAGGGGAGAAAGTGAGTCTTGTTGAAATATTCTATTGTCAATGTTCAAACTATTTTGAGCATTATTATTAATATTATTATTTGAATCTTTAAAAATATTGTTATTTATCAATTGAATATTTTTGTGCTTATCCAGAATAGCACACGGATGAAATGTCTGCTGCAATGTATTAAAAAATAATATAAGAATTTGATACTTACATTCAACATCCACATAACAGTAAATTTCAGTCATTTGCTTTATTTTTTAATTTTATTTTTTGAAATTACATCTTTACCAAACAAACTACTTTTTTCTTTTCAGTCTGTTCTCCCCTCCATCCACTAAGAAAATGTCGAATTGGGTCAGATTGCTGATATATAAATTTTGAGACTTAAATGTAACTGTTAAAAAAAAATTAAGTAAATGTTTAAAACTTATGTTGAATAAAGGCCTTATATTTTTTGTGCATTATTGCTGAAACAACAGAGTGGATAAGCACCAAATATTTGTTTACTTATTCAAATTGAATTTTCGCTTAGTACTTAAATGAAATTTAATTTTAAGATGCTTTATCAATCAATAATCTTTCTTACATTTTTGTAAGCTAATTGATGACACTAATAAAAATGTTCCTATAATAATTGTTGTTTGTTATATAAATTATATGTATGCAATAAATGCCTTATATGTTTTAGTTTATCATGTCTTTCCTTTCTATTCATTTGGTATTAGTGTATCAGTGGGTATAGTAATGCTAATATTGGAACTTGCTTTGTGGGTACGTGACTAAATATTCTCTTTAGCATTAAAAACTGATAGCTGGTAACATTCTCATATCTCCAGTTTCTAAATCAACTGTACTGTAATAGTACTTTAAAAGTCATTTAAAACTTCTTTATTTTTCAGATGGTGACATGAAATTGAAGGTTGTTGCTATGGGAACTGGCACTAAATGCATTGGCCAATCAAAAATGAGTAAAGAAGGTATGTTTTTTTTACCCCCTCTGTATTTAGTTCACCATTAGAAAAGAAACATTTTTTAATATCATTACTTTTTCATTTTAAATAAACACATTTGTGTACACCCACCAAATGCTCAGAAGTTGTTGGCTGCTACTCTTGTATTATATATTCTTCATATTGCTTTGTGAGTGCAAAAGAAAATGGAAATACCCAGTTTAGAACCGATTTCTAAAATATAAACTTATTCTTATTACCAAATCCTTATGTAACTTTCCAAAAGATTGTGGAACCTATACCTATATTTTTCGGGCAACTACTGCCAACTTAAGTTTAATAAGACATCAAATAAAACAAGAATTGTTTTAGAGAGAATTTACTCATATAAAAAACATAAATATATTATTAAAATAAATAAACAAAAGATGAACTGTTTTTAATCATTCTAAATTTGTAATTGCTGTAAAATAAATAAGATTATTAAAAGCAAATTAATGTTAAGAATGTTACTGATTCTTGAACTCCAGTATCCTGAGAAAATTTTGTTTAACATTAATTCAATTCCCATACTTGATACAGTGTCTGGTCTATTGCAATGTCTAGTTTTTGTTCAAACATAATTATAAAGGCAAAATGTAATAAAACTTGAATAATGCATTTTAATAAATCTGGATATTCATCAAATATATTGCACCAGAAAATTGCTACTGGAACTCTTTCAACATATAACTCATTTGGTTATTAGAAATGTTTTGCTTTTGTTCCCTGTACAATTATAGTATTCTAAGATATGAATATTTTTTAGTTGATTTAATCAATATTTTTGTATTATCTTTACAAAGGGTGTCCATTTTTTTCCCCAATTTTATTTTGCATATAGTTCTTCAGGATCCTTGGATGATTTTCAATGTTACAAGGTCCATTTCTCTGAGATTGGAAGTCATAATTTCTCATATCTTGATACCAAATTAAATCAGATCAAATTCCTGTGTCAAATTCTTTGTAAAAATTTTGGCCATACCAAGCAGATTGAATAGTGGATTCACTTATTACATCATTGTGGGGCCCAGAGAGCCTAGGAGGGGCTCATTAATAATTGACAGCCTCAAGCCAAAAAACTTTTCATTAGATAGTTGTGATTTGTATAAAGTATATTGTTATGCAGCCATTCTGATACAAAAGAAATAAAACATGAAATTTTACCAGTGCTCATATTCAGATTAACTATTATGTTCAGTTATAGTTTCATGGCAAGCCTCTGAAATTAATAGACCAGTTTATATACCTTGGTAGCAATATTTCATCTACTGAAAGTGATGTCAACATATGCATAGGTAAGGCATGACTGCTATTGACAAGTTAACAACCATATCACTCTGATAGAATAAAACAGGAATTCTGCCAAGCTGTAGCCATATCAGTACTACTGTTTGGTTGCATCACTCAGACTTGAACGAAACATCTGGAGAAAAACTAGATGGGAACTGCACAAGGATGCTCAGTGCTGTTTTGAACGAATCCTGGAAGCAGTTATCTACAAAACAGCATTTGTATGGCCATTTACCTCCCATCTCACAAACCCTCCAAGTAAGACATGCTGGAGAAGTAAGGATGAACTAATAAGTAATTTTCTCAAATGGACTCCTACATATGGATACACTAGTGTTAGCTGACTGGCAAAAACTTAAATTCATTAACTCTGTGCAGATATTGGATGCCATCTAGAGGACTATTCTAGGGATGGATGGTGAGAGAAAGTCAAGGGAATTTGTGCTGTTGGCACACCTTGATAATGATGATGATGATGATGATGATTTCAAAATCATTCTCTCTAAAGCTGTTGACTTTGTTCATATTTCATCGTAAACATATTTTTCTACAAGAAAAGAAAAACTAAATCTTTAATGTTATAAGAATTAATGTTACATCATTAACTTATAGAAAAAAAAAAGATTAGAGGATTTAAGATCAATTTGGGCCTTAAATCCTCAATTTTTAATGGCATCTTCTCTTTGGAGTAGGAAAATAGTCTTTTACTAGCTTGCAAAATTTCTCCTGGCGGTTCTGATATCAAATATATATAGTTCACAATCCAAAAGGGGATTTGGGAATTTATCTGCTGTAGATAACAAGATCCTTCTGTATTTACCTTTATACATTAGACAATTAACTTTTCAATCCTGAAACCTCAGTTGAGTATCTTTGAGTATTATCAGAATTTATTGTACTGTAAGGCTAAATAGTGATATTTTGTATCCATTTAAATGAAGAAATTATTATTTTGATATATCAGGTTAAAATAAATGTAATGACCAATTTTAGAGTATATATTAGGAATAAAAAAACTTATGCCTATAGAAATATTCAATCATTAATATAACCTCAGTTGTTTCCGAGAACCTTATTCTATCTGTCAACAAACTTATAGATTGTAAGATTCTTTAGGTTTTAATGCAAAATATGAGGCCCACTCATATTCCACCTCTTTTTTTGATGTCAACATAAGACTATCCAAATGATTTTGTAATCCTCTAAACAAGTGATATTAAGAAAAAGCGAGGTCAGGAGAATACGGATGATGAGGCAATTTTTACCAACCGAGCTCTTCTGTCAATTAAGCTGTATGAGGACAGGCATTATCATGATGGAGGATGACTTCTTTTTTGTAGACGAAGGAGGGATGTTTTTTTTTGTCCAAACGTGTTTTCAAATGATGAAGTTGATTGCAATAGAAATTAAAGGTGATGGTTTGATTTGGACAATTTCTTGAGTATCCCACCATACACTCAACACGGTCTTCTTTGGTTGAAGTCCTTCTCTTGATTACTGAGTTGGTCTATTTCTTAGTTTGATCTACTGATGAAGGCATTTTAACAATATGATGAAGGATCCACTTCTTATGACCAGTAACAATCCGGTCTGTAAAAGATCCCTGACGGTGTCATGTAAGCAATGACTCATAACAAGTGATTTCTGAATCTTTTGAATGGTTTTAGGTTGGTATCAAAAGAGATTGAATATGAGTTGGTTTCATATTTTGCATTAAAACCTAAAGAATTTTACATGCATGGAATCTATAAGCTTGTTGATAGATAGAATGAGATTCTATCAAGCAATGACTGTCATATTAATGGTTAGATATTTTTATAGGCATAAGTTTTTTTTTCATTTATAATATACGTGGTGCATTCAATAAGTTTCCAGCCTTATTTTGTACAGGCATTTAAAATTGTCATAGACTCTTGAAAATTCAAGATGTTATTGCTATACATCTTATGAGATGACTGACCAATTTTTATGATTTCAGCTTCAAATGAACAGCTACAGCAAGAAATAGAATACACCCTACTAAAGCCTGATTGTCACTGCTGGTGAATTTCAAAAATGCAATCTGAACATGAGGTACTTTAGAAGAATGATATGTAATAAAATTCGATTTTAAACTTGAAAAAAAATGCCAGAGAAATGTATGGAATGCTTCTGACTGCTTTTCGACCATCTTGCATGATTCGAGCATCAGTTTTTGAGTGGCATAAGAGATTCAAGGAAGGCAGGGAGTCTGTGAGGGATGATGAGAGGTGTGGGAGGAGTAAGGAAGTCAATACACCAGAGTTGATTGGTCAAAGGGTTGGGGTTAGGGTTACTATGTTGAGGTTTTAAGGGAGTTCAGGAAAAGATTCCTAGGGAAGAGGCCAGCACTCTTCAAATCGAGTCAGTGGCATTTCCACCAGGACAATGCACCAGTCCACAACTCCATCGTTGTCACAGACTATTTGAGCAAGATGGGCATCAAGACAGTTCCTCAGCCTCCCTATAGTCCATACCTAGCTCCCTGTGACTTTTGGTTATTCCCTAAGCTCATAGGCTGTTGTTGAGACAATTGAGGAGATGAAAGAGGCTGTGATGAAGGTCATTGACATGCTCACACAAGAGGACTTCCATGGGGCCTTCCAGAAGTTGTTGGAACAGTACAACAAGTGCATTGCAGCCGGAAGAGATTACTTGGAGGGGACTAGAGTTTCATGTGTGTACTATCAATAAAAGTGCCCATACGAAAAAGTCTGGAAACTTATTTAATGATCCTCGTATACTCTAAAATAGGATATTACATTTGTTCCAACCTGATATTAAGGGATATTTGCACTTCAAACATCTTGTCTCTGTTGTCCAGGTGACATCCTTAATGACAGTCATGCTGAGATTATTGCTCGGAGAGCATTTCTTCGGTAAGAAACATTTTTTTTTCTTGGTTAAGTTTTTAATTCATGATGAAAAAAAATTACCAAGCTTCAAAAAGAATTATTAATCATATAACAAACACTAGTTTATAAAACCTGAGGGATGCTTGATTCCATCCAAGAAATAATGAGTTCTTAGTTTTAAAAATTATATGTATGAAAATTGTATTAATATAACCATAATCCTAAAACCTTTAGTGGTAATTTTTTAAGGTTGTATCAATAAGTTGATAGATATATATTTCTTTTAAATACCCTGTCCGGTGGCAAAAGCTGCTTGGTAGCGCCAGGAGTGGCAGTACTGCCTTAAGCTACCGAAATTGTGTTATCACCCTGGTTGGCGGCTGATGAGGACAGGGTATCGCACATGCTTTCACACGTATGATGGAAAAAAAATGTGGAGGAGTGAGTCCACATGTTGTGCTTAAAGTACTTGACTGACACATTGTAAGTGAGTTTCAACTCCAGTTTGGATCCATGAGTGTCCTGGGTATGACTTTAAACTGCATCTGATGTTGAGGCTCCAGTCCCGGTTATAACATTAAACTGCATCTGATGTTGAGGCTCCAGTTCTGGGTATGACATTAAACTGCATCTGATGGTGAGGCTCCAGTCCTGGGTATGACATTAAACTGCATCTGATGGTGAGGCTCCAGTCCTGGGTATGACATTAAACTGCATCTGATGGTGAGGCTCCAGTCCTGGGTATGACATTAAACTGCATCTGATGGTGAGGCTCCAGTCCTAGGTATGACATTAAACTGCATCTGATGGTGAGGCTCCAGTCCTGGGTATGACATTAAACTGCATCTGATGGTGAGGCTCCAGTCCTGGGTATGACATTAAACTGCATCTGATGGTGAGGCTCCAGTCCTAGGTATGACATTAAACTGCATCTAATAGTGAGGCTCCAGTCCTGGAGTTTTGGGGAATGTGGAGTGCCCCTTCATTATTCTAAGGTCCACTATAACCTGGATAGGTAGTACCTGTTATGATCCCTTCTCTGGGTCAAATACATCTGTTCAATAATTTACTTAGGATTATTATTATTAGTTATTTGAAACTATACAGCTGTGTGCAAATTGTTTGTATTTGATAGGAATACTTGATAAAAAGGTATACCACCCTCTTCGCCCCGTCCTCGATCACAGCGCTGATTATACCTATTATGGTAACTCTTTGCCACAACCTTGTCCGCCTCCCTCCAATTTCTCTGCGATAGCGTGGGGAAAAAACAGATCAAAAGTTCCTTCCAGGGAAAGTGACCATGCACAGCCCTGCCCCACGTTGTGATTCTTTAAAAGTAAGGCCGATGGCCCTGTCTGAAAGGAAGAGGGGTTACTGGCAGCTGAAGACTGGACTCCAAAGAGGTACATATATTGCAGAACAAAAAAAATAATAATAACTCCGATTTCTGCAGTAGATAAGAAAAGGGTTTATAAAACTTCAAAGTTACAGATGGCGACAAAAATCTGCGGGTGTGACGTATAATGGTCTAAGGCGGCGGTTTGACGAGGGTTAAGTTTTCTTAACGACAGTGTATCCCAGTGGCGGACTGGCGATATATGAGTTGGCAGCGCAAAGCACAATTCCAATCTGTGGGTCCCTGCCTGGTCTTCGTTGGCTTCGTCTGCTTCCGAACTGCTTCGCTCTCTGCCACCAACTTACAAAGGTCTAAGTTTTCTTAACGACAGTGTATCCCAGCGGCGGACTGGCGATATCTGAGTTGGCAGCGCAAAGCACAATTCCAATCTGTTGGTCCCTGTCTGGTCTTCGTCTACTTCGTCTGGAACCGAACTGCTTCGCTCTCTGCCACCAACTTACAAAGGTCTAAGTTTTCTTAACGACAGTGTATTCCAGCAGCGGACTGGCAATATATGAGTTGGCAGCGCAAAGCACAATTCCAATCTGTTGGTCCCTGCCTGGTCTTCGTCTACTTCGTCTGGAACCGAACTGCTTCGCTCTCTGCCACCAACTGCTGAGTTCGAAAATCAGCCTGTTTATATAATAACTGCCAATATTCTGGGGTAGGTTCTGACTGAGGCAGGGGTGATCTCCCTAACGTCATTTTCAACTCATTAGACATCCTTCATGTCTTTGTTTCAATTTTCGTCATCAGAAAGGGTCCAACCCTCTTTTCACTACTTCCACAGAGTCGTTCCTCTCACTACCCTCATAGTGAGGACTACAGGAGGATAGCTTTCCTCCTACCAACATAGTTTCTCTCATTTTACGGCTCATGACGTCAGAAAGGGTCCAACCCCTTTTTGCCCAAATATGCTGGACTGTCACCTTTGATGGAACTGGTTTCAATTCTACGTAGGCGAAAAGGCTGGCCTATCCTCAGGCTAATTAATAATTCCCTTTCAGCACTGATAAGTAATTCTGGATAATTTTCTCAACCCTTAGCTGAGGTATATCCCCAAATGCCAGATGGCCTTCTTTATCTTGACAAAGACTTCTTTGTTTGCTCTGAGTCCCACCTTTTAACTGGAGTGCAAGTCACACCGTATCTGAATCTTTGTGCTGTCAAATCCTTAAATTTTAACTTTTTCCAGGCTCGAAAATTATCTTAGTATCGTTACTCTTTTCACTTTTTAATAACAATATTTTTCTTTCTCGATTTCTGCCTGAGTTCTGTAAACAACTTAATCTTCCGTACCTGTCAACTTCTTTCCAGTTCCCATTTTGGCTTTTGTCAAAAAGTTCTTTCTCAGCATTTTCAATTCTTTTTCCCAGAAATTCAACTCCACACTTCTTGGCAATTATATTTGGCTACTCAACTTTTTTTTGTTAACCCCTCATGTACCGCCACAGACGAATATTGTCACATAGGATTATTAATGTTAAATAGCAATACTTAAAACCATTTAACTGGGCGTAAACATATGATTAGTATTCAATAGAATTATTAGTATTAGAAATACTTGAAAGTATTTCACTGTGTGCAAACAAATAAGTTCTGACTTGTTAAAAAATATTTAACTACAAACTATTTGCTTACAAATCATATATATATATATATATATATATATATATATATATATATATATATATATATAAATAACAAGTTTTGGTATAAAGGTTGTTATGCCATAAAATATCAACCAACCAACATTAAATCCGTGCACATTCATAAGGAAAGAAAAAAAAATTACTAGGGTGAATCAGAAGTTTTCCAGTATTTGCATATGAGATAGTTTCTGGAATAGACTCCAAGAACTTGTGAGACTCAAACTGGTGCCATACTCTGCATATAATCCAGACCTAGCTCCCATGGATTATTGTTCCAATCCATGGATCATTTCCTGTACTCATGATGCTTGTAGATCCATGTGTATTGATAAGGAAAAGCTCATGTTGAAAATAGTTTAGGTCAAAAGATAGGTTGGTTTTTGGCATGTTAATCCTTGTTGGTTTATTTAATACCAAAGTCTCACCCTATTTTCTGGGGCTGTTGTAATTTACTAAACATTTTTTGCTCAGATGTGGCACAAGGCCGTATGAATGGGGCACCCAGTGAAACTCAAACTTACTCATGAAGGTTTACTAGTCTAGCTTACTCACCATTACACCACCCGAGGTAGCCTATCGTCTGGGGCTGTAGAATATGTCAACTGCACCTTTGTTGAAGGGTAAGACATCCCCCACAATGAGTGTCTTAGGTATAACATTAAACTATCTGATGGTGAGACTCCCATCCTGGAGCTTAGGTAATGTGGTGAAATCCTTCATTGCCATTACTCCTTGGTCCACTATGACCCAGATAAGTATTACCTATAATCTATGTGTCGACTCGAACTGTTCAATCATTCACTAATGATTATTATTATTAGTTATTTAAAACCATACAGCTGTGTACAAGTTATCTGAATTAGATAGCAATACTTGAAGCCATTTAACTGTGTGCAAATAAATGACTTCTGTTTTGTTCAAAATAATGTTACCCACAAAATATTCGCTTAGAAATCATATATATATATATATATATATATATATATATATAATGAGGAGATAATGAGGATATATATATATATATATATATATATATATATATATATATATATTAATGAGGAGATAACTCTTCACCCCTCTTCTATCCCCTCCCACTTTTCTGTGTCTATTCTAGTTTTTTTATCTAAAAGATCTGAAGAAGTCCTGTTAAGTTTTTTTCGTGTTTTTGGAAATTTCAAAAATGCGTTACAGGATGGAAATAAATTTATAATCCTATGTGACCGGTTTTGTTGTTTTTCTTAAAATATATATATATATATATATATACACACACAGTAGTGGCCATAGATTAAGGAACGGAACAACAACAAATATTTAGATGATTTTTACTAGAGAAAATATACATGAAATATATGAAATTTTCTCAAAATATTCTTGGAACATTTATGCATTTATTACATATAAAGTTTTATAAATTTTCTTTTATAGTGAATTAATAGTCAACTGAAAAAACAAAAATATACATTTTTCCCTGGTCAAAGGTTAAGGAATGCATCATAAATCCTTGTTAGATCAATATATAAACTAAAGAAAAATTCAATATTTAGTGAATTTTCTTTTGCATTTGATTTCCTCATTGCATCTTCGACCACATAAGTCAATTAACTTCTTACACAAGATGGTAGTGATACTTTCCCATTCTTCTTTCTGAAAACCTCCATAAGTAAAAAAGAAAAAAAAAAAAAAAAAAAAGGAAAGTTGGCAACCTTAGTTGAGGGTGACCTGAAAGTTCCCTTTTCAATAGCTGCAACACTGAGGTGTAGGGGAGGGCGTTACTCCATTCCCTGGATTGCTCCACTTTACCCTTGATCCTTACCTTATAAAGCTGAGTGTTAAGCAAGGTGGCATCAAGTACCATTTTTTGAGTCTTTGGTATGACTCGATCTGGGATTGAACCACAGTTTTCTGGACCATTGGCGAACACTCTACTCATTAGTTTAATTTCTCTTCTGAGCTTTCTCTCCAATGATTTTCCATACATTTTCTATAAGATTCATATCTGGGCTTTGTGGTGACTATTTCATAACAGCTATTCCTTCATCTTCAAACAATTATATGCTTTTGCCTCCATCTTGTTTAAAAATAGTTCCAACAATGTATGACAGTTGACTATAAATCAAAATTAGCTATAAAGTTGTTTAAAAATTACCTAAATTATGTTCCTTAATTTTTGACCATGGCAAAATGTGTATATTTTTTTTAGTTCACTATTAATTTACTGTAAAAAAAATTTACAAAACTTTATATGTAATAAATACATATGTGTTCCAAGTAAATTTTGTGAAAATTTCGTAAACGTACATGCAAATTTTTTCAAGTAAAAATCATTTAAATATTTGTTGTTGTTCAGTTCCTTAATTTATGGCCACTACTTTGTGTGTGCGTGTGTATATATATATATATAATAGACAAGATTTGGCATTAGCTAACCTGCAAATGTTGATATACCACAAAACACAACCAAACCAAAGTCAGTCTTTTTTGTAAGTTTCAAGAAACTGTTTCTCTATAATGATAATTTGCAAGGAATTATATGGTTTCTAGTTAGTCCTATTTAATAATCTGATAACAATTATACATTTTCAATTAACTCTTTTTTTATCAACTTGCAATATCAATTTTTTAAGAGCCAATGTTTAACTATTTAACACATAGCACAATGGATATTGGTGTTTGGCTAAAAGTGCTTATGCGTGAAATCATCTGGAGGTTGCAGGTTCAATCTCAACTACAGGTAAATAACAAGGAATACTTACTATAGCTTAACACTTGTACCCGGCCATGGTTAACTGAATTTGACAAATCTACCCCTGTGGATTAAATAAAGGGTTTGGTTCGAAGTTCTGAACACATGAAGAGAGTCAAAAGATGCATCAGCTGAAACGTTGTGAATATAACAATAAAAATGAAGACAAAAAAGTGATAAAAATATATTAATTACTTGAAACCATATAACTCTCTGCAAACAAATGTTCATTATTGAATAGAAATAATTACTTGAAACAATACAAGTGTGAGCAAATTATTTGTATTAGATAGGAATACTTGATATCATATAATTGTGTGCAAATCATTTGTATTAGATAGGAATACTTGATATCATATAATTGTGTGCAAATCATTTGTATTAGATAGGAATACTTGATATCATATAATTGTATGCAAAAAAAAACTCTTAAGAAACAACTGCACAAAATAAGTAAGTATGAATGTACAATGAACATGATTCCCGAACCTCTAGACATAAGATAACTCCAGACGGATTGACAATCTGTTAAAATCAGTCTGTCTGATGATTGTGCACACCACATGAAACTGCATGTAACAGACTTCTAGTGCTCTTAATTTTATATATGTATACATATACACACTATACTTATTTATTTTTTTAGTTTCCTGTATCAAGAGCTAAGATCTACTTATTCTAATGAAGGAAGTGAAATATTTAACCTTCAATCCATTGATGAAAGAAATGTGTGTGTACTGAAACCTGGAATATCATTTCATTTTTTTATAAGTCATACGCCATGTAAGTTCAGATTATTTTATTATTTTTTGCTGTTAACAGACTCTACTTGTTTGTTTTGTTATTTTTTCTTCAATATGTAAAATTTTCACAAATTTTAAAGTTTGTCTGTTTAGATTTATTTTTCTTTTATATTAAAATTATTTCTCACCTAACTTAGAAAGTTTAATTTCAGAACAACATATGAAGGTGTTATTCGGTTTTTTTTCTCTATCCTGATTAATATTTTATATTAATTTTGATTATTATCATAATAATTTATCATAATATATTATAATAATTATTAATTTATTATTATATTTGGGAGGGAGTTGCAGTGGCTTAGTGGCTAATTGTAATGAATTCAAACTCCTGTGATGCCATTACATTCATTTTTGTGTCTATACTCTTTGGAAAGGCATGAAACCTCTCATCCCCCAGGTATGAGTTAAATAGTATCACTGCTATTCTTCTACAATAATGGCTATGGCATTAAATAATCCATGAAAGTTGATATACCATTAAACAAAGAAACCAAACCAATTATTGTCTGCTTCACTGTTTTGACATCCTTCAACTTTACAATAGTGTCAATTCTTCCAATACACACACACACACACACACACACACACACACACACCTTATCAGTTTAAAATAGCCTTGCATTTTGTAAATGATAATTTCCAAAATCTTTCTTTCCAATTTGCGAATACATGTACTAAAGCAAGATGTAACACAAGGTCATTTTTTTAAGCAGAGGATTGAATTCAGTTTTCCTTCTAGACTGTTTGTCATACCAAGGTTAAAGAACCCAGTCTGCCCTACTATTTACCCATAGCTAAAGGGAGAACAGTTGGATGCATACCTTTCCCAAGAGTATTAGCGCTATGTAAAATGCAATCAGCATCATCCAGGATTTGAACTCTAGTTTCCATTTCCATTTTCAATAACAATAACCATTACAAGCAACTTCCATAAAAAACTATTATTGGGCATTTTTTTCTTTTTTAATCAGATTTCAATGGAGTGTCTGTAATTACTGTTTATACTTGAATGAATGACTCTTAATTTTTAATTAAAAAAAAAAGTGTTTAGCATGAAATGATCCACCTCTAACTTTTGGCTACAAAAATATTTTTTCAACATCCAGTGACTAAAAGAAAATATTCAATTATTTATACTTTGAAAACTATTGTAATACAATCAAAATTAATGCAATATCATAAATAAACAATATAATCTAGACGTTAATGTAGGCTTTTAATTTATATAATAAATTTTTTATTTAACTTTGTTTACTATTTATCAGTGGTAAACAGTGTTCAGTAAGAATTTGATTATCTTAGCCTACACCTCAATAAAGGCTATTAGTTATATGGAAATACCTTAGATTGAAGTTAAGGCAAGATTAGGCCTAGAAAAAAAGTAAGCTTTGATTTTTCTTTTTTCAAAACTATACCTTGTGTAATAAATGACCTTGTTTTTGTGGTTAAAAAATTATTCATTACACAAGTATAGACAGTACACACACACACACACACACACACACACACTATAGTGAGAAACCTTATTTAAGGCAACATTACTTAACAAGATACATTATTCAGAGAAAAATATTGAAACTTGATTTGATTTGATTTTTGTTAGGTGGTGATGCATCTATTTTTCCTAAAATGACAAAAGAAGTTTCTGACTGTATTGGTGAGGAATGTTCTGGCACGAATGCACAAAAAATTGAATGTCAACAAAAAGAAACAGAACAGTCATTGCAGAAAGATTCTGAGGAACCACCACCAAAGAAATCAAAAATTGATGACCAAATCCACCCAGGAAATTTGCAACTGTCTCCCAATAAACTTGAGCTGAAAAACATGTCTTCTGACAATGTGAGTTTGCTCTGCAAAGGTGAATTTAAATGTTCATGTTTTAATATGCGTCATCATTAAAAAGATAAATTTATCCATTGTCATCATTGCACTATGATTATATTTAATATTTGATTTTTTTTTTTTCTTTCTTTCTGTTAAATATGCATCAGTTTAGTTTTGTGGTAAAAGGATTCTGATATACTGCAAAGAAAATGGCTGTGATAGCCATTTTTCTTTATCATTAATTACCCTTAAAAAATGATTTATTTTTATTAGTCATAAAAAATCATTTATCATTATCATTATTATTCATGAAAAATTATTTGTTTTTATAACCCATAAAATTTTTTCTTTTTTATTCATGAACAATTATCTATTTTCATTCATTACCCATGAAAAATTACTCATTTTTATTATCCATAACAAAATTAATTCTAAGTAAAGTTGGAGACCTTAATCGAAGGTGACCCAAAGGCTCCCTTTTCAATAGCTACTACACTACAGTGTAGAGGAAAGCATTACTCCATTGCCTGGATTGCTCCATTTTACTCTTGATCCTTACCTTATAATGCTGAGTGTTAAGCAAGGCGGCATCAAGTGCCATTTTTAGAATCTTTGGTACAACCTGACCTGGGATTGAAACCTAGTCTCCCAGACCATTGGCGAACACACTACCCCCAGAATTATTTGTTTTTATTGCCCATGAAAAGTCTATTGTTTCTACTCATGAAGAATTCATGTATCTGTTATGTTTGAATTTGTATAAGATCTTTTTTAAGAAAAGAAAGTAAACAATATAGTTGCATTTACATATATTTTCAGTAAGAATTCTTTTAATTATCCCTTTTTTGTTATAACACAATGCTTGTTCTCTTCAAGAGACATTAAATATGCTTTATCATAACGATATATTTTCCAACTTATTTGTCCATCTCTTTGAAATGTTAATTTAAAAAAAAAATGTTTCAATATACAAAGGTCATTCAATAAAAAAGTTGGTGATTTTAGCTGAGGGTGGCCTGAAGGCTCCCTTTTCATTAGGTACTACACTGAGGTGTAGGGGAGGGCACTACTCTATTCCCTAGATTGCTCCACCTTACCCTTGATCCTTACCTTATTATGGTGAGTGTTAAGCAAGGCAGCATCAAGTACCATTTTTTGAGTCTTTGGTATGACTCGACCTGGGATTGAACCCTGGTCTTCTGGACCATTGGCAAACACTAAAAGAAGGGAAATTTAAAAAAAAAAAATACATTTTTTTTCAGAATTTTATTCCATAAATGTAAACTCTGTATTGTTTGGAATTGGTTTATCATGAAAATTATTTTGATCTCTCAAAAATATTTGTTTTGAGGCTATTCAGAATGGTGGGTACAAACCATGTGAAATTTACAGAAGAATGTGTGATGTGTAGGGAGAAGCATGTTTTAGTCAAAAAAATGTTTACAAGTTTGCTACTATGAGCCTAAATCAAAAAAAAACATTTGTTAATTGACTTTCCAGTAAAGAAAAAGTTTTTGGCACAGGTTAGTAAAGAAGATGATGTTAACAGTCTTCTGGAATGTGAAAGGACCCATAATCATTGATTTCCTTGAAAAAAAGTGCGACTGTAAACAGTTCTTTCTATTGCCACCTCCTTTGGTAAAACTCATTGAATTCATTGAATGACCCTTTAATATAGATACACATTGCATTTTATGTGTGAGTATAAAGTGAATGATTTAGTGCTGCGATAAAACTTTGGTATAACATCCAATGAGGGTGACTTAAATTAATTGAAAAATTATCATGAGTATTACTAGTTTTAATAACATTTCCAAATAATACTGTTAAAATTGATCAAATTAATTCTAATTATGCCCTTGTATAAGAATCCCATTTTTCCAGTTTTATATTTTCATTTTCATTTAAATTTTAAAATTTAAATGAAGATGCATACCATTTACATATAAAGTAACTATATCTAGACGTCTATAAGCCCAGTTGGCTGGAGCTGTAGAACACACTGACTGTATCTCCCATAAGTGTCTTGGGTATGACATTAAACAATCTGATGGTTAAGCTCCAGCCTTGGAGAATGGAGAGTACCCCTTCATTGCCATTGCTCCCAACTCCACTCTGACCCAGAGTGGTAGCACCTGATAGGGTCCTATCTATGTGTCAAATAGAACAAATTGTGTACATTATCTTTTTTTTCTTTTTTTTTTTTTGTGCTAACAAATATCTGATGTTAAATTGTGACTGTTATATTGCAATGCTTAAAACCATTTAACTATGTGCAAAAAGAGCTCAGGTTTGTTTAGGAATGTTATCTACAAAATGTGTTTACAAATCATATATTTAATATATATATAAACAGGATTTGGCATGAGATAACCTACAAGGGTTGATATGCCATAAAACCAAACTAGATGCCTTTCTATCAGACTAAATGAGTCAGAGCTAATTTTTTTAAAAATTCATAAAGCCAGTCTCAAGATTTTGGGGCAAAACTCCGGATTGTGTGAGTGCAATAATCTTCATGCTCTGCGGACCTAGCTCTATACGATTTTTTTTTTCTTAGATGAAAAATTCATCTGAAGGATAAGATTTGAAGACATGGAGGATATTTAAAGAAATATTGACAGTGTAGCTTCATACCATTAAAAAAAGGGGAATTTCAGAGGTGCTTCGGCCAATAAAAAACTCATTGGAATAATAATGTGTTGAATGCTAAGAAGACTATTTTGAAGAAAATTAATGTCATTTATTGAAGTTTTTTTTGTATTTCACATAGTGCCAATATATTTGGGAAAGGTATGGAGTTAACTATTCTCCCTCCAGCTATGAGGCAGACTGGGATCTTTAACCTTGGTATGGCAACTGGTTTAGGAGAAGGAAAAACTTTTTAAAATTTGAAGGATTCATACAGCTTAACTTTTGATAGTTTTTGAACAAATTTAATATGTTGACTTTGGTTGTAAGAGTAATTTATAATTGCTAAATCAGTAGACAGAGACCATTGCAATTCAATAAATTGTCTTTTAACCTTCTTGCTGCAAAATTTTCTGATCTTTAGTTGCTCCCAGTAGAGCATATTTCAGGAAAAAAATTTTCTCAAAAACCATTTTTTAAAAACCTTTAAACCATCATGAAATATTATGAAAATCATGTACATAATATGAAATTCAACTATATTTGCACACTGTACAGCACAAGGAATTTGACTATGGTTGCCTACCACTGTGATAGGGTTAAATATTACCTGTTGTTTCTGCTTGAATCCATATGTGAAGTATCCAGCCATCCAATGAAAGAGGACCTTACTGCATATGCATGAATATTTTCCTATTGGATTACTTGGGTAGAAATGAGATGCCATTGAGTGAGTTTGTATAATCATCATGTTCTTCAGCAAATAATAAGAAATATATGTATTATGTAATATTTTTTTAAAAATAAAAATTGTTTTTGTTATAGGAAAAAGACACAAAAGGGCAGATCAATGAGAAACACAAAACAAAACCACCAAATCCTCCTCCTCCTCCTCAGGAGGATATATTCCGTACGGGTGCAAAATGTGTTCCTGAAGGGGAACAGGATGAGCATGCACCTGGCATAGGATATCATTGTGTTGGTGTGCTTCGGATTAAACCTGGACGAGGGTGTCGCACTTTGAGTCTGTCTTGCAGTGACAAAATGTCCAGATGGAATATTCTTGGTTGCCAAGGTGCCTTAATGAATCACTTTCTTCTAAAACCAATCTATTTTGATTCTTTTATCCTGGGAAGGTAAATTCTTTTATTTTATATTATTTTCATTATTTGTTTGTTATGGCTTTTTGGGCATAGCCTCTTTTTACTATCTTTTCATTTCAACCTTTAAAAAACAATTTTTGCTCAGAGCATATACATTATCTATGTACAGGGTGTGGAAGCAAAATATGGACAAATTTTTAAAATATTTGTTTAAGTCTAATTAGTCCAATTTTTAAAAAAAAAACAATAAATCTAAATTTTCATGATTCACTTTATTATTAAAGGAATTTTTTTTTTTATTAAAATTCAGTCCAATATGAGTGAGCAAGAAAAATGACAAAGAATCTATGATTTGCCTAATGTCGAAACCCAGCCAAAGTTACTTTGTCTACCATATACAAAGCAAAGAAAAATTTTTTACAGCAAAAGAGCTTTTTAAAGAAAAGTGGGTGGGGAGGACTGAAAAAAACCCCAAAAGTCAGCTTTTTAACTGCTCTTGCTATGGCGATTAAGGACCCCACAACGTCAATAAGAAAGCATGATAATAAATTGAAAGTCCATGAGAAAACTGTAAGGACAGCAATTAAACAAGATTTAAGCTCAGAACTCAATTCCCTTGATTACGCTACATGGAGCGTTTTAGAAAACAAAACAAATGCAACTTCCCATTCAAATATTGCTTCGTTTAAGACTGCTATTGAGAAGGAATGGAAAAATTTATTTTGAAGGCATGCAAATTGTTTCAAAGGCATGTTCATACAATAACTGAAAAAAATGGCAGCCATATTGAGTAAATTTACTGTTTTGTGTCTATTGTCTTATTTTGTTGTTTATTTTTCAAAATTAAAATTAATCTTGTTTAATAATCATTTATTATTATACTAGAATATTCCTAATTTTGCTTCCACATCAAATTCTGTTAAGTAATTCATCTAATAGTTCACAAAATGCCCTCTTAAATTCTTTTTCTCACCATTCTTTTTAAAAAATCATCTAATATAATCTTAAAATTTTCTACACTATTGATGTCTTTGATCTGATTAAGCAATTTGCTTACATATATTGTTATATAAGTAAATGTAGAAGTGTAAGTTAAAAGCCAATACATTGGGTTCATTTTCATATAAAAAATATTTCTTATCAACCATTCTGTCTGTAGGGTTAGAATATGTTGACTGTACCCATTCATTCCATAGGGTGACACTATGAACCTTGGGTACGTTAGTACATATGGTTAGATGTATGTGTAGGAGTATATGTATCCATATAAGGGTGAGCATATCTATGCAAATGTGTATGCATATATCTATGTAGAATTAGAAATACCTGTGCGGGTGTGTAAGTATATATAGAGTATGTATGTTGTGAGTTTGTGTGCATGGTGATAAATTGGAAGTCTGATTGAAAATTTGGAAAAATGATAAAAACTGAATCTGGTGAAACTGTGTGTGCTTCTTCCCCTCTTAGATGAAAAGGTTTGTTTTTTATGTCTACCATAAACTGGCATTTGTGATGCTTTGAGCTGATGGAGACGAAATGAGTCATTTTAAGTATCTGAAACTTGGGTGATCAATATTCAGAAATGGGAGAAGATTTTAGGCTCCCTATATAAAGTTGGTTAGTGGAACAATCAAAACAAGTTTTTTGGTTGCCCAGTTAGCTGGGGCTGTAGAATATACCGACTGCATCTCTGCTGAGGGGTAAGACCTCCCCACCCAACGAGAGTCCTGGATATGACACTAAACAATCTGATGGTGAGGTTCCAGGAATGCTGGAGCTTTGGGGAATGCGAAGTACCCCTTCATTGCCATCGCTCCCAGGTTCACTCTGACCTGGAGTGGTAGCACCTGATAAGGGCCCTATCTATGGGTTAAATAGACTTAAACTGTGCTTCCTTCACAAAACTAATTTTTGCATTTAAACTGCGTATTTACACTAAACTGAATTGTTTAATATAGAACTGTTTTGACATTTAACTGTGTGTAAACAAAATCTGTACTTATCATATTTACCAACCCCTCCGCTCGGGCAGGATATGACACAGAGTCAATTTTTAAGCGGAGTTTAACAGGTTTGAATTCAGAGTTTTCCTTCTCCTAGACTAGTTGCCTAACCAAGACTGAAGAACCTAATCTGTCCTATTATTTACCCATAGCTGGAGGGAGAATAATTGGATTCATACCTTTCCCAAGGGTATTAGTGCTATGTGAAATGCAATCAGTCTCGTCCAGGATTTGAACTCGTATCGTCGTGTCCAATTCCTACGACGATAACCATTACACCACGGGCATCACAAAATCTGTACTTATACTAAACTAAATTAGCTGAATTAGAACTGTTTGAATAAACTGAATAGCTTAGAATTAATTTTTTTTTTGGCAAGTAAACTGTGTACTCATGCTAAACTGAATTGTTTGAAATTGAACTGATTATTTACATACAAGTGGATTTGGTGTTAAATAACCTACAAAGGTTGATATGCCATAAAACCCAACCAACCAAGATTTTTAGAGTGATCAGATATAACAATGGCCAGTTAAAGTCATACTGCATCCCAGAAGTGGGGAGACCAGAGCTAGGCATTGAGTAGTAATTTACGAAGTTCTTTGCTTCAATGTGACACAAGGCCAAATGAATGGGGCACCCAATGAGACTCAAACTAACTCGTGTAGATGTGCTAGTCAAGCTTGCTAACCATTACACCACCAGAGGTGCCTAGCTATGCAATTAGTTGGCCATTCATATTGCCAGGAGCTGCAACCCAGGGTCTGTTGTGAAGTGTCACATGCGTCCATCTCAGTTCAGAAAGAACACAAGCAAGGAACACTTGTTTTTCCTTATGATGCCACTTTGGCTTTGTACAGCTTTGATCTGCATTTGTAAAACTTGAACAACTTTGGGGTCTTGACCTTTGAGCAGATGCACAATATGTACCATATTCGCAATTAACGGTATGTGCGAAATGGACATATAATGTTCATAACGATAGAATATATAAAGAACAGGAATCTCAAAAACACGTAACTACTTCTTGTTCAGGTACGAAACCTTTTTATTAACTTTGAGTTAAAGGTTTCGACGTAAGGAGGAGAGACACAATCTTCTATGCTGTCTTATTCATTTGGCCCCCAACTCGAGCGGCCCTCATTGGGTGCAAGTTCGCCTCGCGCCTGCGAGCTCCAAAATTGATCCTTCTCGTTCGGCGTCCAAAACCCAACTCTTATTTTCTTCAAATTCTCACGCAAACTTCCGCGTGCTTCCGGTGCGTGACGTCACCCGCACCTTGTCACCCAGTATCGTCTCGGACTGTTATGACATCTGAGTGACACCTCCATCCGCTCGCTCGCACCCGCGTTAACACCTGCTTCAATCTTACACCCAACCAACCAACCCATGTGCTGAGCCGAAAGGTTCTCAGCCTAACTAAACTCAAAGGCATGAACTGAAATCCCTCGGCTATTTCATAACAAATACAGAAAGGTGCACAGCAGCAGCAGGTGGTTGTGTCACAAAAGTTTGATGTCACAATCAACTAAAATTTCAGTAGCTAGCTTAATTTGGCACAAGGCCAGAAACATGGGACAGCCAGTGAGAATCAAACTCACTAACAATAGTTTGCTAGTCATTACACCATATGTGATGCCCAAATTTCAGTATTATTGGTTATTTCCTTATTTAGTTGGTAACATTTCTTTCCAGATGTCCATTCAGTCAAGAAGCCATGTACAGAGCTTTAATGGGACGAGTGAAAGAGAAGGCTGAATCCTTAAATTTGCCAGAGAATTACCATGTTCACGAACCAATGATCATGCAATCATCTCTCGAGTTTTCTGATGGAAGATATGCTCAGGATTCCTTGAATGAAAATAGTAAAAATGAAAATCTTGATCCTTGCAATACATGTAAGTTGTTAATTCTTTTCTGTGTTATATGTGTATTCACCCAACCCCTCTGCACAGGCAAGATGTGACACAAGGTCAATTTTAAGCAGAATTTTACAGGTTTGAATTCAGAGTTTTCCTTTTTCTTGACTGGTTGCCATATCAAAGGTTAAAGATCCCAGTCTGCCCTACTATTTACCCATAGCTGGAGAGAGAATAGCTGGATGCATATTTTTTCAAAGGGTTCTAGAGTAATGTGAAATGTAAACAGCCTTGTTCTGGATTTGAACTCAAACTGACCATTACACTACAAACACCTCCACTTTTTAGCATTATATAAGATGAATTTTCTTAACCTTGGACGTTGTTGAAGCATTAATTTTAATTACCATATACTGTCATTATTCATGTAAAAGATGCACTATTTTTCCTGATTTTTCTGGCCCAAAAATTAGAGGTGCATATTCTACACGAGAACTATACAATTAACTTTTTATTTTCTTGGACACATACCTCCCTAAATTTGGGACAGGAGATTGAGAATAATTTATATCTACAGTCTAAACTCGTGTTTTACACTGTTACAGAGAAATATCCATAGGAATGTGTTTTTGTTTTTATTTTGGTTTCTCCTAATTAGCTAATTTTTGCTGCAAGCTTATTATAATTTTGTGAGAACACGTCCATATATTTGTTCTAAATACGGTGTTGAGAAAACTCGAAAAACAAAGTAATCCAAAAGTAAAGAAATTCATTCCAAAGGAAAGCCGATAAACATTTTGGTTTTAATGAACCTTCATCAGGACTTTAGAACGGTGATAGAACAATGATAGATGTTTGATAAAATACAAAAAATAGGAGGGGAGAGTATTTACAAAGAAAAAACATATAACTGTTCAATCAGCGTTCTTTTTCAAAAAATTATCACATGACTGTGTTAGGCAATGATGTTAAACAAATAGAACCACTAAGAGATACAATGGATTAAAAAGAAGAGAATTTTTCTTCATACTGTTGCATTTCTTTACTATTATTTACTTTCATTCTAAATACTGTTTAAATTTTCTGATTTAAGGCTTAATGTAAACTATATAAATTCTTATTTTTAGGTAGTATGAACTAATAAAAGTTTAACAAATGCTAAATTTAGCTGATACAAATTCAGTGTGTATTATACACAAGTATCTTTCTAGGATTTCAAGTCCAGACTTAGAGGTGCATGTTATACACAACTAATGATAAGTTTTGAAGTAATCCTTACTCCTAGTCCTCCTTATTATGTTTTAATGTTAACCTTAACTTTGTTTATTGTGTACAAGGTTAGAAAAGAAAAATTGGGTGATAATCCTTTAAGAATGGTGATTCAATAATTTTTACCCAAAGTTGTAGGAATATAAAAGCAAAATGACAAATCCCAATAATCCTTAGGGGATTATCATGGTTATTACTAATGTGTTTTAATCGAGATCGTGGTATCTCTTTATTAAATGGCAAGCCACTGAAATTAGTAGACCAGTTCATATACCTAGGTAGCAATATCTCATCTACTGAAAGCAATGTCAACATATGCATAGGAAAGGCATGAACTGCTATTGACTAGTTAATGACCATATGAAAATCTGATTTCTCTGATAAAATAAAATTGAAATTCTTCTCGGTTGTAGCTGTGTTAATACTATTGTATGGTTGCACCACTTGGACTTTAATGAAACATTTGGAGAAAAAAGCTAGACAGCAACTATGCAAGAATGCTATCCACTGTTTTTAAACAAATCCTGGAAGCAACGAAAACAAAACAGCAGTTCTATGGCCACTTATCTCCCCTCTCACAAACCATCCAAATAAGACATGCTCCTATGGACTCCTACTCATGGACACACCAGTGTTGACCTACCAGCAAAAACTTACATTCATCAGCTCTGAGTGGACACTGGATGCTATCAAGAAGACTTTCCAAGAGGGAAAACCCATACGATGGATGGTGAAAGAGAGTTCAAGCAATCCATGCTATATCAGCCTGCCTTGATGATGATATCATCTCTTGGATGTAAGACTTATGTATCATCAACATTAAAAATTAAAGAAGCCCAGTAAAATTAGTAAAGTAAAGTTGGCGACCAAAGTCCAGGGTGACCCGAAGGCTCCTTTTCGATAGCTACTACACTGAGGTGTAGGGGAGGGCACTACTCCTTTCCCTGGATTGCTCCACTTTACCCTTGATTCATACCTTATAATGCTGAGTGTTAAGCAAGGAGGCATCAGGTACCATTTTTTGAGTCTTTAGTATGACTCGACCTGGGATTGAACCCAGATCTCCCAGGCCATTGGCGAACACTCTAACCGCTAGGCCAATGTCCGGTGCAAAATCAGTAGATGTGATTAATAACTTTTCTCACATTCTATAGGCATGGTGGTGGTGGTATGGTCTGGTGACCTGGTTAGGAGAGGCTTGATAATAATAATTAACTGTTAGAAAAACAAAAATATCTTTAAACCCAAAGCATAAACTGGTAAACTTGATTTTCTATACTTGTACAACATGAGCAATTAAGAAATAACATATACTATCCAGGAACAACATTTGTGTTACAGTGTTATAATGAAGTGTCCTTGATATGACACAAAACTGCATCCAGTAATGAAGCTCTAGTTCTGGAGAGTGTGGAGTTAGTCCTTCATTGCCATTACTCCTAGGTCAACTCTGTACATGGTAGGGTCCCATCTATAAGTCAAATAGATCTGTTTGAAAATTGTTAGTATTAGATAGGAATACTTGAAACTATCTCTGTGCAAACAAATTATCATTTTGAAATAAGAATAGTTACTTGAAACCATATAATTATGTATAAATTATTTGTATTAAGGATGGTTACTTAAAATTATAATTGTTTAGTGTGTTTGCCAATGGTCTGGGAGACCTGGGTTCAATCCCATGTCACGTCATACCAAAGATTTTTAAAATGGTGCTTAATACCTCCCTGCTTAACACTCAGCAATATAAGGTACGTATCAAGGTTAAAGTGGAGCAATTCAGGGAAAGGAGCAGTGCCCTTCCCTACACCTTGATGTAGTAGCTATTGAAAAGGGAGCCTTTTGGTCGCCCTTGAATACGGTTGCCAACTTTACTTACTTTTTTTTTATAAAGGATTATTATCATTAGTTATTTGAAAACAAATTGCAAAAAAAAAAAAAAAAAGGCTTTGGCTTTAAATAACCCAACTTGGGTTGACATGCCTTAAAACTAACCAACACAATAAAATTTTGAACAACATTTTCGAACAAATTAACTTCACTATTGAAGATTCGATCCCAGGTTGAGTCATACCAAAGACTAAAAAAATGGTACTTAATGCCACCTTTCTTAATACTCAGCATTATAAGGTATGGAAGGGTAAAGACTAGCACCCTCCCCTATGCATCAGTGTTGTAGCTATTGAAAAGGGAGCCTTCAGGTTGCACTCAACTATGGTCTGCCAACTCAGTTAAGGTATTCCCATATTTTCTGATTTGTTTTAAAATGAGAATTTCCTGAAATAAATAAAACTCATTGCTTCAATCTGATCAATAATTTTCCTTTTCTACTTTTTATATTTCATTTTCAGCAATTATCTGGTACACATTTGGCAGCAAATCTTTTGAAGAAGTAGCTGTAAATGGTAGAAAACAGGGTGTCACCCAGAAAAACAGTCATAAACCTTCTTCCAGGTAATCATTTTCAAACAATAGTCATTCCAAAACAAACTTATATTTAAAGTGAGAACTGTTCAACTTAATAGCACTAATTAATTTAATTTTTTGCACATACAGTTCTTCTGAGCTATTCACAGGATGTGACTTGATATGGCTTTATAGCAGTGGTTCCCAACCGATTTGGGGCCATGCCCCTCCCCGTAATATTCAATTCTTATATACTCAAAATTTTATTGCAATTCACACGAAGGAAGCTTAAAAGGTCATTAACTTGGTCTCTAAGCAAGCCCCACCAAAATATTACCATGGCTCACCAGTGGGGCATATGGCCTACGTTGGGAATTACTGCTTTATACTAAAGTTGGCGGTCTAATATTAAAATCAGGAAATTGCCATAGAGCAGTGGTTAGCAAATAAATTTACAAACCATTGCCGGGGATTTTAATCATCATTGAATAACTGTACCAAAGGCTCAATTTAGTAGATATCTATTGGTATGGGCATAGTATTTTATTTTTGTAGGAAAGACAATACAAGTAAAAAAGCTGCTAAAATTAAAAGACGATGGAAAATACTGGTCACAATTATTAATAATGATGGAAAATGCTTTATCTAAAACAGTAAAACTAAATAAAAGATACTATAAACACTACCAGAAAGTCAAAACAATAAAAATGGCACTGAGAAGTTGAGAGACAAAGTAGTAGCTGAGTTATCGGTGTGATTTAGGCTTATGCAATTCCAATCGCTCTCACAGCTTAGTTGGTAAACTAGCTGGTAGAGATAATCAGGCTTCCATGAGGAAAGACTCTGTTGCTCATTGTAGTAGAAATGATGACCCATGTGAGTTTTGATGGATATGATACACTGTTCAAATCAAAGACATAACTATTCACCACTCATGTCAAACAAGGTTACTGAGTTTCTAATCTAATTCTTTGATATTAGAATGCAAGATGATGTAGATTATAAGCCACATGCGTTCCATCTGTGCGACCCTACAATCAACTTTCAAAATTTTATTTGTCCTTCGACGTTGACTGGAAAAGTACCATTACAACTGCAGATGGAACTCATTGATCTGCAGTATTTGGAAGAACTATGTACTTCCATCTGAGAGATTTCCCAATCTTATCACCCACACCCAGCAAGTAGTGAGTATATTTTGTACTACATATTGCTGTGAACACTTATTCTGCAAAATGAAGAATGCTAAAGGTACACTGTATTTGTAGCTGTTAAATCATCATGTTTGATATTCTCCTTCTGTCAACCTCTTCTTTTAACCTTGATATCATCTTTTTGTGATTGCAAACATCTGATGTGTCATTAACAAATTTTGATTGTTGCCTTGTGAATTTAGATGGTGTTTTTTTTTTCTTTCTTTTTATGATTGCAACCCCAGAGTTTAGCTTTGAGGTTGAAAAGATTGGGCACCTCTGAGATACACATATATGGAAGTAAATAATAAAAAATAATCCAACAATGTGGAGAGAAATATTGAAAAACAAAGTAATCCAAGGTGAAGAATTTAATATCAAAGTCGACATAACATTTCTGTTGCAATAAACCATCATCAGGGCTAAATTACACAGAAAGGGAGGGGGGGGCGTGGTGTTAACCATTTTGTTTTGTATTTCGTTAAGCATCCATTGGTGACCTTATGACACTTTATAACATCTTTTCTTAAACCTGATGATGGTTTATTGAAACCAAAACATTATAATGTTGACTTTCTTGAATATTAAATTCTTCACTTTGGCACTCCACACACACATATATTCTTGCTCATATTTTTGTAATACACATAAGATAAGATGATTAGAGCTTTAACCTCGACCCAAAAAACTCTGGAATGTCATTTTTTTTTTTGTTTCTTTTTCAGAGTTTCTATTTGTTCCAAAGAATTATTTGCAGAATTCAAAAGAATAATGGAAATTTCTACCAAATTTAACAAAGTGCCTCAACCCTTAAAAGAGTAAGTTGTTTCATATGAACTGCTTTCTATTATTGCATACACAATGTTCCCTCAGATTTTTTCATGGCCTGTGTGCAGAAAATAATTAAAAAAATTTTTTTTGATTAAAAAAAAACAAAAAAAAAACAACCTTAATGAAACAAATGAATATGATGATTGCTTGTTCAGCCATGTAGTCTAGTGAGCTTTTTATTGGTCAAAGCACCTTTGAAATTCTTTTTTTTTACCATGTCCTCAGATCTTATCCCTAAGATGTATTTTCAGTTTAGAGAACAAAAAAAAAAAAAAAAAAAAGCAGTATAGAGTTAGATTTTATGAGAATGGAGGGTACTACATTTGCAAAATCTTACTGTTGAAAAAGTATTGAGACAAGCATCATAATTCTTTTCAAATAGTCTCCATAATTTAAAAACCAAAAAAAAAAAAAAATGCTTTTTTTAATTTCGGGTTCAAAATATCCTGGCATTATGTCTTTTTTTTCCTTTCAAAAAAAAAAAAAATCATTTAATATATGACAAACTTGTGGAGATACCACAAATTCCTCAGGTAAAGTTGAAATTATTTTTAATTTAACCCTTTACAAATCCAGAGAAGACTTGCTTTCATATATTGATGAAAAATTTGTGGCAAAGACGTTTGGTATATTTGTCTTCCATTTTTTGTCATGTAAAGGAAGCAGTATATGGTTTTTAGCCTGAATACAGGAAGGTAAGGGCTTTTCATAGCCAAATAATGAAAAAAATCATTCATTTTTTAACACGACCTATTTCCTTGTAAATGTACCCAATAACTACTGGGGTGAATCAAAAGTTTTGTAATATTTTGATAATTTATTTGCTTTATTGTTGTAGAGACTATTTTAAGCCACCATCCTTCCAATTCTTTGATTCATTGCAAATTCTTGTTATTGTCCTTTGAGGTGAAGAACTCCTTCACTAAAGCGTCAAAAGTGCAAGAATTGAGCCATAGATTGGAACAAGTAAGAATCTGAAAGATGTTGGGTGTGGCATCAGTTCAATTCCCTCAAGTTCTTAGAATTTAGCATGTATGCAAATATTGCAAAACTTTTGATTCACCTTAGTAAATCAAACTTGTATGTAACTCAGAGATGCTGATTAAAACAATTGTTATTTCTTTCAGATTTTCAAAGAAAACCTCTCAATGTTCATATTATACATACAAAATGGCAGCTAAAGATTATCAAAATGTTTGGTTGGATTTGAGAAAAGGACCCTTAAAGACTTGGATACAAAAATCTCGAGAACTAATACAATTTACTGAGGAGTGAATTTTTTATCCTTTGTTTATTTTCTTTTTTTCAAACAAATTCCAAATGAATTATTAATTTAAATATCAAATAAGAAAAAAATAAATGTGATTCTATTGTTACAATATTAATTTGGATTTACTTAGATGATGTTTATTGAATGGCTGGAAGATTTTGTGGAGAAAGAAGGTACACAAATGGACACTTGCTGTAGGTCTTGGGAAAGAATTAAGTAATTAATGTTTATGAGCATTAATAGACAACTCAATATTATTTGACAAATTTTAATAAATGATAAATATAGATTAAAAGCTTGTCTAATTAAAAACTTTTCTGAAATGGTAGATTATCATACATTTTCTCTCTTAATATTCCTTAAACTTGATAAAAAATTTATAATCTGAAAATTCCCCAAATACCAAAAAAAAAAAAATACAATTCCATTATTTGAACCAATGAACAACAGTAACACAAAATATGAAAAACTGTTTTTAGTTTATTTTTGTATCAAGCACATCCCAACTGAGATCGTCATCATCCCAGCCAGCTACGTCCACCTACAATGGGAGAGAAAAAAAAAAAAAAAAAATTATGTATGCAAATTCCAAATTAAACATTAGGTTATTTCACATGAAATGTTTATTCATAATGTTAAAAATAAGTTTTATTTTTTTTTTTCAGTTTGGAATTTTCCATAGAATGTATAATCAAAAATTAAACTAAATCTTTTTATTATATGAAGAGCCAAAAAAGCTTTTTAAAACTTTACTAATGTGCTTGTTTTTATATTCTTGCAAGCTTTTTTGTTGGAGATTACATGACGATTCCAGTATTCTATTTTAAAAACTAAAATAGGCATTATCTGGGTACTGGTATGCAAACAAAATATAAAAAAAAACAAAAAAAAAACTCTTTTATGAAATCTTAAGCTGGTGTTAACTGAAAAAATTCCTGTGCCTAAAATCTACAGCTAAAACTTTACCATTTTTGGCCAGATTTCAGGAATATGTTAGTCATCTCTGAAAAGATATTTTCTAGTTTAGTCATTCATTCTGAAATTAAGCAAAAGGATAAACACTGTTTCTAAAATGTGATTTATTTTTATATGGCCAACTCTATGTAGCTATAAGCAAAGTTGGAAATCCTGAGAGATTGTAATCTTCACAAGAAGGTCAAACACATTTATCATAATGTTGTTTTTCATGATGAAAATGACATGCTTAGGAACAACAAAGACAAGTATTGTTAGTTTTATTAATAAGTTGGCGATTTTCAATAGCTACTACGCTGAGGTGTAGGGGAGGGCGATACTCCTTTCCCTGGATTGCTGAGTGTTAAGCAAGGAGGTATCAAGTACCATATTTTTAAAGTCTTTGGTATGACTCAACCTGGGATTGAACCCCAGTCTCCCAGAACATTGGCGAATACTCTACTCACTCGGCCAATGAGCCAGTTAAGGCAGAGGATACATTTCAACAATATGTGCCATATAATAACTTACTTGGTTTGATGATGGCAATGACAGCATTTTTATTTTTTTAGTATCTCCCTTGCAGCTCAGCAACTCCATCTATCAGAATGATGCAATTTAATTTTGTTAGTTTTTGCAGGTTTGTGTCAAAATTGCACAAAGCCATAAAACAGGGTTAGGGGGACAAAAATGAATTCCACTGATATTTTGCTTTATAGAGGTGAGAGAGAGAGAGAGCTTTTGCAAAATAATTTTGCATGCAGAATTCCACTCCAAACTCTCAGCTTTGCTTGGCCATAGTGGGATGGTTGATGGAGGCCCACTTCTTTCTTTCTGTTTTGGTCAGTGTCCAATTATAACTCAGCTGCTATTTCTAAACTTCCCTTTCTCAGAACAATTTTCCTTTGTCCTGAATGATACCCCAGTATATATGGAGTACTAATCCCTGCTCTCTCACAAACACAGACTACCAATCTTTAAGGTACTTGAACCTGCTAGACTTTTTCTGATTTTATCACCTCACAAACTTTTAAACTGGCCCTCCAAATTCATTGAACCATTCTTAATATACTCATACACACCTGCACAGATATGTTTACCCCTAAATAGTTATTAGTGCACCTACCAATACCCCAGAGCCGAAAAGTTTGTGTCACACTTTTAAAAATCAACTCGTTATAACAACAAGTGTTATCACAGGTCGAGTCATACCAAAAACTTTAAAAATGGTACTTGCTAAGTGTTAAGCAAGTAAGCATCAATATAAGGTACGTATCAAGGGTAAAGTGGAGCCATCCAGGGAAAGGTGTAGCACCCTCCCCTACACCATGGAGTAGTAGCTATTGAAAAGGGAGCCTTCTGGGCACACTCGACCACGGTCACCAACTTTATTTTTTACTTACTGTATTAAAAATAAAAAAAACAAAAACACATTGTTCTTGTAGTTGTTGATGACTGTAGTGGAGGGTGACCAGAAGGTTCCCTTTTCAATAGCTACTACACTGAGATGTAGAGAAGAGCGCTACTCCTTTTCCTGGATTGCACCACTTTACCTTATAGTGCTGAGTGTTAAGCAAGTAGGTATCAAGTACCATTTTTAAAGTCTTTAGTATGACACAACCTAGGATTGAACCCAGGTCTCCCAGACCATTGGCAAACACTCTACCCACTAAGCCAATGAGCTTGTAATACACTAGAATTATTAAGAAAAGGAAATAAAACCTTCAGCAAAGAGTCTATTGAATAGACTCTTTGCTGAAGGTTTTATTTTCTTTACTTAATAATTCTAAAAGAAAGTAAATATTAATCAAAAGTTGATAATTCTTACCTCGGCGGCATCTTCTGATACTGCAAATGAGAGCCCAACTTTCTTTGATGAGACATTGTCTATTCCAGCTGGAATATCTAAATCATTTTGGGGATTGACAGGAAGCGACAAGAGTTCATCTTTTGGTGTCGGTAATATCACAGGCTGCATGTCAGCAAAATAGTCTATTTCATCTTTTTTCTTTGTAACCTTTATGTGCATGATATCGTATTCTTCACCTAGTGATTTTTGAGAAAGATTTTTTGAAGCGCTTGACAAGTTTGGAGCATGACCTACATCATTTTGGGCAGGGGTGTCTGTTTCTGCTGAGGGCACCAAAGAAGGGTCATTCTTTTCCCATTGGTTCTTTTTGTGTTTCCATGAATCTTCGTAAGATTCTTCAGGGTCAATTCTGATTGGGTTAGAATGGATTTTGTTCATAGCATTTATACGATCAACCTCCTCAGTAAAGTCTTTTTCTGTGACTGAGAGTTGATCGATAGAATTGATTGTTGGAGAAATTTGAAGTTCTGATTCTATTTCTTTAATGTTCAAATAATCATTGTCACTCCAACCTGAAGAGTTGTTGTCCCAGTCTGGCCAGTCACCTTGATGCACAATCTCTTTGTGTTGGTCAATCTGTTGGTTAATTTTTTCTTCTTCTATGTGGATTGCATCTTCAGAAATGATACCAGTAAGTGATTTGTTTGGGCTGGCATTTGTTATCACAGCTGTTAAAAAGGAAAGAAAAAAAATCAATTTTTAAATGTTTTTTATTTTTTATTTTACCCCAAATAAATCATTTTTATACAAATACTGGATGATAAATATGATTTTTAAATGAACCAGAGCTCGTTCATGTGCATGGAGTTAAATGGTTTCATATATCACTAATAGTTCTATTTGACAACGTTAAAATAATTAAAAAGTTCTATTTGACCCATAGATGGAACTGAACTAGGTTCTACCACTCTGGGTCAGAGTGGATTTGGGAATAATGGCAATGAAGGATTACTCCACATTCCCTTTGGTTTTAGGATTGATATCCAGGACACTTGTCGATGGGGGAGGTTTAGTCTTACCCCTCTGCAGAGAAGCAGTTGGCATGTTCCACAGATCCAGTGGACTCAGCTCAGTGAATGTTTAATGTTTTCTTTATTAAATGGTACATCAACTCTTGTGGGTTATTTAATGCCAAAGTCATCCTTGTAGTATAACAGCAGTGATACTATTTAACTCGTAGGGGATAAGAGGGTTCATGCCTTTCCCAAGTTCCATTTGTCTGAAAGTGAATGTAATAGTGTGACTGGAATTTAAACTCTTACTTCGAAACCTCAGTCCAACCATTTTGCCATGGGGACTCTCTCAAAGAGTAAAGGATTCTCTTTAGCATTTAGTCATCACTATTATATCGAAAATTTGTTTGATTAAAAAATCTTATGTTCAACACACAATCAAGATTATGCAAAATAATCATTCAGTTGCAAACTGGACTGGAAATTACTTTAATCTCTAAGAGCATTTTAAGTGTATTGCTCAAAAAAAAAGTTGCTGATAAAATCTATTATGTTTTTATGATTCAAATTCCATTTCTTATCATTTACTAAGCTTAGCTTGGCTCAAGGCCAGAAATATAGAGCATCTAGTGTTATTTGCACTCACTAACAATGGTCTGTTAGTCTAGCTAGCTAACCATTATAACATAAGAGCTTAGAATTTGATACACAGGCCTCAGAGGATTTATAGTTGCTGTTGTTCCTAAGAGGTCACCCATTTAAATAGTGAACAAGCCCAATGTTGCTTAACATTAGCAATTTGTACTAATACTTTAAGAATGACTTGATTGTAAATCTTCAAATTCCAACTGTTGCTAAAATATGTTAACTTATTTTTTAAAATGTTGCCATACCAAGACTAAAGAACTACCTACTATTTACCCTTAGCTGAGGGGAAAAAGAGATGAGTTCATGCCTTTTCCAAGATCATAAGTAAAAAGTGAAATACAAACAGCTTCCTTCAGGATTTATTGATATCAATTATAGTTCTCAGCACCTCATGTAGTATAATGGTGGTTTTTTAGTTTAATTGTATATCAACTTTCATGGGTTATTTAATGTCAAAGCCATTTTTGTAGAAAAACAGTTGTGATACTATTTAACCCATAGCTTGGAGGGGGGTGTTAAGGGGTTCATATCTTTCCCAAGGGTATTAATCAGAAAGTTAATGTAACAACATAACTGAAGTTTGAACTTGCTTAGCAAGCTAGACTAGCAAACCATTGTTAAGGAATTTGATTTACACTGGGTGCCCAAAATTTCTGGTCTTCTACCAAAATAAGCTAAGTTTAAGAACTGTAGTTCTTTCCAGTGAATTAAAATTGTTTAAAGTTAAAATTGTGATTTACCATCCAGCATATACAATTTACAAATAGAGGAGATTTAATATGTAAAAAAAATGCAAATAATACCTACTTGTATTTTTTACTGATAGATTTGTGTCCTTGATATCTTTTGGAGGGTAAAAAGTTTTGTCTTGTTTATAGATCTCTTCATCTGCAAGTTTCTTTTCAGTCTTTGCATTTAATTGCCTAAAAAATATTAACGGAAAAATAAAAGCAAGAGTATTATACAGTTTACATAATTTTAAAATAGCTTTTCCATGTATATTCCATATAAATATAAAGATTATAGTATAGAAAAAAAATGAGAAATTCTGGATTTTTAGAAGCATGAAAATAACATTATATATCCATTATAGCCACCTTCAGCACCCCCCTTTTTTTTAATATACTTGGAGAAAAAAAAGATTCTTCTGATGTTTTTTTATATCTTCTGATTGCTACTGGAAGTGTCAATTGTTATTTATGTTTATTTCTATACAAAAATTCTTGGCCTAAAGAAGAAATGACATAAGTTCAACACACACGCAGAGCATGTTTTTCAAATTTTTTTCTTACTCTTCCATAAAGAATTTTAAAAAAGGAAAAAAATCTTCTGCTAAACCAAACATACAAGGATTTTACTATTTCTATTTGAACATTATACAATCAAATTAGTTATTTTTGGCTGTAGAGTTTGGTAGTAAATAACTGGCCTATTGGTCTTGTGGGTAGACTGCTTGCCAATGGTGTGGGAGACTGGGGTTCAATCCCAGGTTGAATCATATCAAAGACTCAAAAAGTGGAACTGGATGCTGCTTTGCTTAACACTCAACATTATAAAGTATGGATCAAAGGAAAAGTGGAATAATTCAGGGAAAGGAGTAGTGCCCCCCCACACACACACCTCGATGTAGTAGCTAATGAAAAGGGAGCCTTTGGGTTGACCTTGAATACGGTTGCCAACTTTACTTTACTTACTTAGAGAGGGATACAATCTAGAAAAAAACAAGGGAAAGAAAAATCTCCAAATTTTTTCCATCATTAGTTACTCTTATTAGAAACAAATTCTATATTGAAGAAGAAAAAAAAAAAAAGTATTTGAATGCTGAAAACAGTTCATGTCAAATCCATTTCCTTACAACTTGTAAATGATATCCTTCAACTGACTTGATAGCACAAGCAATAAAGAATTGAATAAATTTTGAAGACAATTTCTTAATGGTTCTGGTAATTTATGCATCAAAATACAGATATAAAAACACAAAATGTAATTAAGTCAGAAAACAGTGAGACTGTAAAGAAGTTGAAGGCACAATCCCAGAGTTCCCTGTAAGCTTCACTGCTAAAATGATTGCCTACAGGACAAAAATTTTGCTTTGCACTAAATATTTAATTTTGAAAATTTCAGATAAATTTAAAGTCATAAGGAAAAAAATTGGTTGGTTTTATGGCATGTCAACTCTTGTTGGGTTATTTTAAGCCAAAGTCAGTTTAACACATGCAGTTCCCAAAAATGTATGTTCACAATTATTTTAAACGGGTAAATGCTTAATTATCTCAAACAGATCGATTTGCCGCAAAGTTAGAACTCTAACAGGTACTAACTACCACTCTGGGTCAAAGTTGAACTGAAAGTAATAACAATGAAGAAGTGACTCTATATTGTCCAAAACCAGATACCCCTTTTTAGAGGTAGGGGTTTACTTTTTGGAGGGCAGGGTACTTTTCTGCAAGGCGTGCAGTTGACATATTCTATGCCCTGATGATTGATTAGGAGAGGAAAAAAATGGTTCGTTAAAAAAAAAACTAGACAACTGAACAAAATATTTTTCATATTCATTTTGACTTTTGTTTCATGATCTTTATTCCCACCCCCACCCCATCAATGATCTACTCAAAAGTAAATAGTTGCTCATAGGTTTATTGATTGGGAAAAAATTTGAGGGTATATTGCTGCAGACTAAGTTAGATGAGTAGAACTAACTGACAGACTTTGCCCCAGAGAAAATTTCATCTGAAGAAAACTGCAAAATAAAGAAGCCAAATTCAAAAAGAAAAAAAACCAAGAGAAATGAAAATAAATAAAATAATATTAAAATGTTTTCACTCACTTTGGTGCTGTAAGATCTTTTAGCAAAGATTTGTTCATTATACTGTGTAAGTTATTAGGTTTTTTGCCCCCTTTATGCAACTCAGCCACCTGAAACTAGAGATAATAAAAAAAACAAAAGGAAATTTTTTGGTTCATACCTCAAATAAAAATAATAGTTCAAATATTGAATGCCAGGAGGAAAGATTTGTGAAGCTGCTGGAATGTGTTACAAAAAAAGAAAGCGACTCAGGCAATTTTAATACATTCTCGCAATCAAATATCTGGGACAAATAATCAATGAGAAAGTTAGGACACCTGATCCGAACCTGGCGGATGCTATAAAATACATGCCCGTACCAACTAACGTAGTGTCATTACAATCATTCTTAGGACTAGCAAATTATTACACTAGCTACAGACCAAATATACATATATTGAGAGCTTCCCAGGAATCATCTACTTAAAAAAGATGTAAAGTGGAATTGGTCTGACTACTGCCGAAAAGCGTTTTTGTGAAATTAAAAACTGCATTAACGTCAAATTTAACTTTAACGGATTACAACCCAAATAAGCAATATGTTGCGAGCAACACAAGTAATTTTGATTTGGGGGTAGTTTTACAACACAAAGAAGAAGATGGCAAACTAAAACTGATTCACCATGCTTCGAGGACTCTGCTTCCAGCGGAAATGAACAATTTGCAAATAGAAAAAGAAGGGTTACCAATCATATTTGCCATTAAGAAATTCCATAAATATATATACGGTAGGGAATTTGTATTACAAACTGATCACTATCCTTTATTAGCAATATTTGGTTCCAAAAAAGGTGAAAAAATTTATTTTCTAAATTATTATTTAGGAAAGGCAACCTAGATAGAGGGCATTATTAAAAAAAGAATTGGTGAAATGATGTTTGTAATAAAACATCCAAAATGGAAGGTTATAAGACATACTAACCAAATAAAAAAAAAAGAAGGTATACCCCAGACACAAATCATCAAGGTGAGAACCTATGTCCGTGATTTGACATGTTTGAGGTACCCAGGCCCTTACCAATTCAACAAAACCATACGAGTAAACAAATGGAACTATGGACATAGATCCCAAAAGACAAAAGTATGATGTCCGTTGGACATAAAAAATTTTTTTAGGGGGGGGGGATGTTGTGATGGGGCTTGTAGTCTGGATGTATGAAAGGTGCCTCACTCATAGTGGTTGGCAATTGCTAAATAGCGACTCCTGGCATAACATTCTTATGGCGAATATTGTATATATTGAATATATATTGTGAATATTGTATATATTCTGGATTGTACTGTTTAACTAATAGAAGGATTCAACTGTATTTCTCTTCCTTCACAATACTACAGGTTTTATGGCATATGAACTCTTGTAGGTTATTTAATGCCAAATCCATTTTTATACAAATAATCAGTTCCATTTCAAACAATTCAGTTTAGCATGAGTACACAGTTTAATTGTCAAAAACACTTCTATTTCAAGCTATTCAATATAGTCAAACAGTTCTAATTCAAACAATTCACTTTAGTTAAAGTATAGATTTTGTTTACACAAAGTTAAATGTAAAACAATTTAGTTTGGCATACATTAATTGTCAAAAACATTTCTATTTAGAGCTATTCAGTTTAGCAGAAGTACTCAGTTTAGTTCTATTCGACCCAAAGATAGGACCCTATCAGGTGCTACCATTCTGGGCCAGAGTGGACCTGGAAGCAATGGCAATGAAGGGGTGCTACTATTCTGGGCCAGAGTGGACCTGGAAGCAATGGCAATGAAGGGGTGCTCCGCATTCCCCAAAGCTCCAGCATCACTAGAACTTCACCATCAGATTGTTTAGTGTCATATCCAGGATACTCATTGGGGGGTGGTTTACTCCTCTGCAGAGGTGCAATCAGTGTATTCTACATCCCAGTTAACTGGACAAGATATTAATTATGAATGATTATATATATATATATATATATATATAAAAACAAATAAATAGCGAAATCATTGGTAAGGAGAAGACTATTTTAAAATAATAAAACAGCGAGGGCCCTTTCGTCCGTCACTTGTCAGGCTTAGTCACCGGAAATAATAGTTAAAAACAAGGTGTAAAGTAATTAATTGGATTGAAGGGACAAGGTGGAAGAAAAAAAAAATTTCAAGTCACACCAGTCTCCACCACTTGAATATTTTTTTTCCTCCACCTTACCAATGATTTCACTATTTATTTGTTTATACAAATTTTCGTGTACCAAGAATATAATTATATATATATATATATATATATATATATATATAGAAAGCATATAAGCAGGTTTGGGTCTAGAATTTAAAAAAAAAAAAAATGAATGGATCAGATAAATTTTAATAAAAAAATGTGAAAGGAAACAGAATTGTTACAATATACTGTACATTATAAGATTTAAGGGGATATGGGTTAAAAATGTGTCCTCAATTCAAATCTTGTCATTGTTCTACAGACTTATAAAATATTTGTATCGATTAAAGTTCAATTTACACTACATATTTAAAATAAATTTTTTAAATCCACTTAATGTACAGTAATTATTTAAAAAACAAAACAAAACAAGCTCATAAACAGAATAAATGCAATATGAAAACCTTATATCATGGAAGTTATAAGATTATCATTGTTACCTTGGGTTTTCCTTCTTTGAAATAAGCCTTTTGTGGTCCACCAATGACTATATCTCCTCCCAGGATAGGAACCAGATCCCCAAGGGCATATAAACTTGCAGACACCAAAGAATCATTGACATCTCGTAAACCCAGAAGCAGCTAAAATAACAGAAGTTACAATAAATATACATTTGTAAGTTGATTTTTAAAGACTTCATTTTTAAGCAAAAAAGAAATAATTTTGTGATTTTTATTTTTTAGTCGGGGAATCATCTTTGATAATTTTTGATTTATACTTAGAATAATTCAAGAGAAATAATTCTTAATTATTTTTTGTGGAGGGTACCAGCAAAAACTTTCATCAGCTCTGTGCCAACACTGAATGCCATCTAAAGGACTTACCAATAGCAATGGCCAACTGGGATAGACAGAGAAAGAATCAAGGGAATTTGTGCTGATGATGATTCTTCTTCTTATTGAACCAACCTATTATAACATATTATTACCTATTATAAAATCAAAGTTGATTAATTGAATTAAAACTACAGGATGCAGAAGCAAAATATAGAATAATTTTTAAAACAGTTTTTTTTTTTTAGTCTCATAAGTCAAATTTTTGAAAAAAAATGTGATAAATCTAAATTTTCATGATTAGCTATATTATTTAAGCACTTTTTCATTAAAATTCAGCCCAATATGAGTGAGCAATAAAAGAAACTACAAAGAATCTATGATTTGCTTAATGAAGCCAAAAAACTTTCCGAAATAATTAGAGTTTCTTTGTCTACCGTATACATAGCAAAGAAAAATTTCTTAAAGAGCTTTTTAAGGAAAAGAAGGAGTGGAAGATTGGTTTGGTTTGTTTGGGTTTTATGGCACATCAACCGTTGTAGGTTATTTAATGCCAAATCCATTTTCATACAAATGAACAGTTCAATATCAAAAACAGTTCTATTTCAAACAATTCAGTTTAGCATTACACAGTTTAAATATCAAAACAGTTCTATTTCAAGTAATTCAGTTTAGCATAAATACGGTTTTGTTCTATTTGACCCATAGATTGGACCCTATCAGGTGCGACCACTCTGGCCAGAGTGTACCTGGGAGCGATGGCAATGAAGGGGTGGTCCACATTCCCGAAAGCTCCAGCATCACTGGAACCTTACCATCAGATTGTTTAGTGTCATATCCAGGACACTTGTTGGTGGGGGGGGGGGTGTCTTACCCCTCTGCAGTGGTGCAGTCGGTGTATTCTACAGCCCCAGCCCCAACTGGGCAAGAATGGAAGATTGAACAAAAAACGAAAAGAAGGCTTTTTAACTGCTTATGCTAAGGTGATCCAAAAAGGATCCAACAACATCAATAAGAAAGCATGCTTATGAATTGAAAATCCATGAGAAAACGGGTAGGACAGCAATTAAACCAGATTTAAAACTGAAATTGTTTGCCAGGACTCCCCAAAATTTTTTGAGTATGAAAATGAAAGAAAAAAGGCTCATGAAGTGTAAAAAGCACCAAAATTTTGTCAGGAAAATTTTTCTCTATTTTGGCCTTCAAATTTATGGCCTCCATGAAGCCCAGACCATAACCCTCTTGATTACGCTATATGGGGTGTTTTAGAAAATAAAACAAATGCAACTTCCCATTCAAATGTTGGTTTGCTTAAGACTACTATTGAGGAAGAATGGAATAAAATGTCTGAAGACATAATATATAGAAAATAAAAAGCTAGTAAAATTTTGTGCCATTAATCAATATTACTGAATAAACAGCTATAAATTCTTTTGATTTTAGAGGCACTTGAAAAAAAAGGGCACTGGCCTAGAAATTTTTTTTTTAAATTAAAATAAATTTTATACTGACCTGTGGGAAAATGATTTCTTCTATGTCATTTCTATCAAACAATTCTACATAATTTGAGAAATATTTCAACAACAAATGCCGAATGTGTAACTCTCGTACTTGAAAGATCTTTTTTAATTCAGGAATGACATATTTCTTGAAGGAAGCTTTACTGAATATTGACTTTAGGGTTGATGATTTCTCATCCATGATGTCATTTTTTTCTATAAAAAAAAAAAAAAATTACTTCAAGGTTTGGTTTGGTTGTGTTTTATGTTTTATATCAAGCCCCGTTGTTGGTTATTTAATGCCAAATTCTGTATACACACAAATTATATATATATATATATATATATATATATGTATGATTTGTAGGGAACATTTTTGAACAAGCCAGAGCTCATTTGTTTGCACACAGTTAAATGGTTTCAAGTATAGTAAATGATTAAACAGTTCTATTGGACCTATAGATGGAACCCTAATAGGTACTACCACTCTGGGTTAGAGTGGACCAGGGAGTAATGGTAATTAAAGGGTATTCCACATTCGCCAAAGTTCCAAGACAAGACCTTCACTACCAGATTGTCTAGTGTCATACTCAGGACACTCATTAGAGCATGTGCATCTTATCCTTCTGCAAAGGTGAAGTCAGTATGTTCTACAGCCCTAGGCAACAGGGCTGAAATTATTCCAAAGATTATATTATCAAATCTATTTTAAATATATGGGATGTTAAAAAATATACAAGATGATTACAAAAAAAATGTTATCACCTTTATGAGAGTACCCATACGATACATTTTCAGTCAACACATTTTTGGAATATCCCACATGTAATAAAAAATTATTACTATTTTTATGGTTTGGTTTGGTTTCTTTGTTTAATGGTATATCAACCTTTGTAGGTTAAGGCCAAAGCCATTCTCCTAGAAGAACAGTAGTGGTACTATTTAACCCATAGCTGGGAGGATAAGGGGATTCATACCTTTCCCAAGGGTATTTGCCTGAAAGTGAACATAATAGCACGACTGGAGTATGAATTCGCTTACTACGATTTCGCAGTCCATTGATTTAACCATTACACCTTGAGGACACCCCCCCACTATTTTTATGAGAGTATCTTTAAAAGAAGAAAAAGTTGAACTGATATTATGGAGGCCACCAGGAGAAGGTTCCAATGTGTTGACAGAAATGGTAAACAGGAGGAGATTTTAAAATCATTATGTCATAAAGGAACTCCAACAGAAAGGTAAATATTTTTTTAAAACATCCTGTACTTTATTGAAACTTGACATCTTTTATAGGTTTTTTTTTTTGAGGTTACAGGATATTAAATTTTAATGAGAGAAGAAAATATAAATATTTCTTTAAATCCATTATTTAGCAATAATAATTTAATTGATATTATTTATGTATCATGTGGAGTATACAAGGTGGGTTAAAAAAATAACGAGACAGGAGTTATATTTACCAATACATAAATGAACAATGACTAAAATAGTCACTTTAGTATTCAACATACTGAAAAAAGTATTGAGTGTGAAGTTGTATTATACTAAGACAAAAATGAACAATGAGTGAAATGTTAATTTTCTTCAGAATAATCCCCTTGCATTTGATACACTTATTCCAGTGAGTTTTCTATTTGTTGAAGCACCTTTGAAATTCCACTTGATATGGCATGAAGCTTCAATGTTATATTTCTTTCAATGTCCTCCAATTTTACTTTCGTGATGAATCATTAATTTAGGAAACAAGAAAAAGTCACATACAGTTGAGGATGAAGGGTTCTGCACATAGATAATCCTGTGTTTTGCCAAAAAACATTTCATACAAAAAGTATTGAGACTAGCTTCACAATTTTTTAAAAGTGGCACTGACTCATTTACACAGAAGTTAAGGCATCATATTATATATTAAATCATATTATATTACTATTACTGATTCATTGGCCTAGTGGGTAGAGTGTTTGCCAATGGTCTGGAAGACATGGATTCAATCCCAGGTCACGTCATACCAAAGACTTTAAAAAATGGTACTTGATACCTCTTTGCTTAACACTCAGCAATATAAGGTGTGTATCGAGGGTAAAGTGGAGCAATCCAGGGAAAGGAGCAGCACCCTTGCCTACACCTCAGTGTAGTAGCTATTGAAAAGGGAGCCTTCTGGTCGCTCTCGACGACGGTCGCCAACTTTACAACTTTTACTATATTACTAGATTTAGTAATTATAATTAATAATTATGATAACTTGCTCAGCTGTGCATTTCTTTATTCAAATTTTAAAATTAAAAAATTTAAAGTTCTCATATCTTATCTAGAGAATTCTACAAGGTTGGTTGTTTTGGTTTTATGGCATATCAAACTTTGTAGGTTATCTAATGCCAAATCCATTTTTATACAAATAATCAGTTCTATTTCAAACAATTCAGTTTAGCATGAGTACACAGTTTAATTGTCAAAAACATTTCTATTTCAACCTATTCAATTTAGTCAATCAGTTATAATTCAAACAATTCAGTTTAGTATAAGAATAGCTTTCGTTTACACACAGTTAAATGTCAAAACAGTTCTATTTCAAACAATTCAGTTTAACATAGTACAGTTTCAATGTCAAAAACAGTTCTATTTCAAGTAAGTTTAGTTTAGCATAAGTACGTAATTTAGTGCTATTTGACCCATAGATAGTGCTCTATCAGGTGCTACCACTCTGTGCCAGAGTGGACCTGGGAGCGATGGCAATGAAGGGGTACTCTGCATTCTCCGAAGCTCCAGCATCACTGGAACCTCACCATCAGATTGTTTAGTGTCATATCAAGGACACTTGTGGGGTGTGTGTGTGTCTTACTCCTCTGCAGTGGTGCAGTCGGTGTATTCTACAGCCCCAGCTGACTGGGCAAAGAATTCTACAAGTGCTGTTTTTCACTTTCTTTATTTCTCCATCATGAATCAACGAAATACTCAAGAAAAATCTCTTACAAAATATACTTGCCAATCGTGACTTTCTGAGACCTAAATATTACCATTATATTAACGGGTTGCAAGATTAGATGAAATTTGGTTTCTATCTCACATATAGTATGACCCTCAAATATCAGGGGGTTGCATGATATGCAAGGTTAGATGAAATTTGGTTTCTATCACACATACAGTGTGACCCTCAATTATTAGGGGGCTGCATGATATGTAAACAATTACAGCTTTAAGTAACAATTCTTAATACTAATAATTCATACACAATTATATTTTCAAATATTCTTAGCTAATATTACCAATTTTCCAAAAGACCTATAGGTGAGACTCTCACTCTAGGTTGGAGTGAACTTGTAACTAAGTGGTGACTCCAGAAGTGTAGCCTCACCACCAGATGTAGTTTAGTGCCATACCCAGGATATCCAAATATATGCAGTATTGCCCATAAATAAATGGGCCCCTAACAATTATTTAAAAAAAAAAAAAAATTTTCTACTGAACCAGGATTTTATTATTTCAAGTGGAACATACAAGGGTCATTCAATAAATAAAGTGAATTTTGCAATATAATGACTCACTTTTTGTCCAAGAGAAAACAAAAAAAATTGCCTCATCTTTCAATAGAATCTCCATTCTTCGAAACACTTTTTTCCCATCAAAAAACAATTTTTTTTTATTCCTTCAGCATCGAAATCTTTGGGCAGAATTTTTAACCATTTGTTTATGGTGATCTTTACTTCATAACAGCTTGAAAACCTTGTCCCACACAGAAATTCTTTGAGAGGACCAAACAAGTGGAAATTAAAGGAAGTTAGATCTAGCCTGTAAGATGGTGTTCTGGTGAAACCCAACAACAACTGAGCTTAAAAAAGACAAGATCATCACGCACAATTTTGGGTGCTGTAATCACGGAAATTCCCAGTTTTTTAGAGATGTCCTCAAGTTTAACTTTTCTGTCAGCCATAATGAGAGCCCTTACTGAATCCACCATTTCAGGTGTGCCTGCCATTGTATGCCTACCTTTATCTTGAATATTATTTCAACCTTCTTTAAACAATTGTAAACATTTTTTGACTAAAACATACTTCTCTGTACACATCACACATTCTTCTGTAAATTTCCCATGGTTTGCACTTCTCACCCACCAAAAATTTGATGACAGACCTGTTCAAGCCAGGATCACTCCGATTTGCTGCCATTTTGAATAGCCACAAAACAAATATTTTTGTAAGATTAAAATAATTTTTGCTATAAACCAATTCCAAACAAAGCAGAGTTTATATTTCTGGAAAAAATTCTGAAAAGAAGAAAAAAATTTTGCTTTTTTCAAAAAAATTTACTACATTTATTGAATGACCCTCTTAAAATCAAAACAGATTAGTCATTAATAAATTCATCATTGAAACTTGTAGACAGAATATAAATATGAAACAGTCTTATCTTTGGTAATAAATAATACTTAATAATATTTGTTTTGATCATATATTATTCCATTACAAAGAATAAAATCTGGGTATTTTTGGTTTAAAAGATAATTGACTTTTTATAAGAAAATTGGTTGGTATGTACCTATTCATAAGTGATACTGTATTACCTATAAATGTTTAAAAAGTTAATTTCATTCTTTATAATAATAAAATTTCTTCTATTTTTAATATTCTCAAAATTTTTTAATGAAATATATTCACAAAACAAGGTATGGCAAAAATATCTGCACTTTAATTTAAAGACGTCCGAGTAGCTACAAAGGGTATAAAATGATTACTTAAATGTTTCTAAAATAAAATGTCTCCCTTAAGTGGATATAAGCTTTCATGCTTTCTGTGTTAATATTTTCCTCGTGGCTCAACTATTGACATGTATTTCATAGTACATATATAAAATGTAATTGTAAAAGGTCCTATTCTAGGTTTTCATGCCTTACTTCTTAGAAAGCTGGATCTTGTGCTAAGTGTGATCTGATACAGTATATAAGTCAAATCTTTTATATGCTTGAAACCAGTCTAGTGAAAATATAGGACAATTTGCTTGGGTTTGATTCAAGTGGTGGTTTTATTCCAAAACTGTTTACTATATTGTGTGAAATGACAACAAAAATGAGAAAATTCAAATCTAAATTATATCTTGCCATTAATTATAGAGAACTAGTAATTAGAGAAGTAAATTCTATAAGTACAAACCTGGTCGCGGAATTAACAAACTTGGCAACATCATCTCCACAGCATCTTCATCCAAAACAACAAATCTTGATAACAACAGACTGATTAGACGATTTCCTATAAGATCTTCAGGTAAAACTAACAACATAGAAACTACACGGCTGAAATAGGAATAAAAAAAAAAAAAATGAAAACAAGATTAGAAATAATATCTAACAAAATACAAGAAAAATATTTAACAAAGAAATATAAAGAATAATTTTATGATAGTACCCCCCCCCAAAAAAACCCCCCAGCTTATTTCATCACCATAGACAAAAATATAATAGATTTATCTTAATCATAATTGATAATTTTGAATAGTATTATCCTTCATCATACTAATTCTAGTTGTTGCTTTTCATAGTTGTTTCTTTGCTGTAGAAGAGACAACCCAAATGAGTTGTAATAAAAAGCAACATCATCCTCAAGGCAGGCTAACAGCGTTATATCATTACGGAATGATTTTTTTATAGTAATCATTTTTCGTTAATTATATTTTATCATTCGGTTTGGTTGGGCTTTGAACTATTTGGTTCTTAGTGCAGGTGTTCACACTCGTGCGCAGAGAATATGACAATCACAAATGTCATAATAAAAACCCCAGATAGGAAATGAGACTGGGGTGTGAATGACGTCATGCCTGGAAGCAATGGGCTGAGAATTCGATGATTTTGAAAAAGGAGTTAGTTGAGATTTGACTCTGGGCTGGGCTATTCCAGCTGGGGGTTGAGACCATGGAGTTCTGCAGATCCCTACCGACAGAGATCTTGGGGGATACGGGATGCACAGTGCGTTTGTGGGGTCAGATTGTACAGTCAGCATAGTAAAAATTGTGTCTCTCTCTGTGTCGAAAAACTAAAGTCAAGTCAATAACTAAAGTTATTCGTACCAGAATAACAGAGAGTCGTCAGTGTTTTGGATTTCCTTGCATCTGTATATTTGTATAGTTGTATTGTGTATACACTATAACAGCATGGATTACCTTGACTCTCTCTCACTATCTATCCCTATCAGCCATTTTTCTCTTGGTAAATCTTCTAGACAGCAGCTAGCATCCACAAAAAAGCTGATGAATGTAAGTTTTTACTGGTGGTCAACACGAGTGTGTACATGTGTAGGAGTCTATAAAAGAATATCATTTATGTGTTTGTCTTTACTTCTCTAATACGTCTTACTTGAATGGTGTGTGAGATGGGAGGTAAGAGGCCGTACAACTGCTGTTTTGTAGGGTGCCACTCCCGGAATTTGTTCAAAACAGCATGCAGCATCCTAGGGTAGTTTCCATCTAGCATTTTTCTCCAGGCATTTTGTTAATGGTGTAACCATATAATAGTACTGACATGGTTACTACTTGGAAGAATTCCTATTCTATTTTATCAGAGTGATCAAATTTCCATATGTTCATCAAACTGTTAATAGCAGTCCATGCATAACTTATGCATAATTCATTATCCCTTTCAGTAGATGAGATATTGTTCCCATGGTGATGATAAAGGACCAATACTAGTCATAATGATTGACAGAGCTTCATTCAAAAAAATAAAATAGAAATATTTATCTAAATAGGTGGAAATAATTTCAACTCTCACACTTTAGATATTTTAATTTAAAAAAAAATTATATAAAAATAAAGATAAATAAAAATTTAAAAATCTTTAAAATGCAAAATCAACCAAATTTTTGACTCTAGTCTTCACTTATAATCATGAGAATATTTCTATAGCAACATGAAAGTTTTGATTGTAATTATTATTAAAGAATAATTTTATATAAGCCAAAAATAATAATAAGGATGATATTTAAAAAAATGCTTAGCTCCCTTTATTTATCATTCAATTTAATAGTACAGACAAAAGCATTTTCATTTCTTTGCTTCACACATTTCTCTCCTTCTCTATCTCTTCCATTTCTTCCTCTATTTTCCCTTCCTTTCTTTCTTTCTATTGAAGCTGACAATAAGCATCTGATATATGGCATTATATATTCCTCTTTCTTTCTCTCTCTCTTGCTCTCATCTTTTTCATTCTTTCTTATTATATTTGCTTTCTTTTTCTCAGGCATGTAGTATTTTTTCTTCTTTTTCTTTTCTCATAATCAAAATGGAATGGTCCATTATTTATCTGAGGTGATGACAGGGTATAACATTCAGATACATGTTCATGTCTTATTCTGTTAATATTATAGATTATTTCTTATATTCATTTCCTAAAACTAGAAACTCTTTTAGATTTAAAAAAAAATTGTGAATTCAAAATATAAATTGAAACAATCTGCTCAGTTCTTTGAATAAACATTGTAAAAAGTGAGTTTTCCATTGGTAGTAGCTGCAGCTTTTCACAGATTTGTTGAGAGACCAATCAAAATTACATATCTTCACTTTAAAACCTGGTATCCCAATGTGTTCCCACAAAAAAGCAAGCTAAAAAAATAGTCATGAAAAGGTTAGTTTTTTAAGTAGTATTCATTAAAGTTTTTCATTTCTTTTAAACAGTATATATTAAATTTGGACTTAAATTATTAACTAAAATTTTAGATTGTTTACATGCTAAAAACAAAGTCATTTGGTTTTATTCTTTGTTTAATGGCATATCAACCTTCATGTGTTATTTGATGCCAAAGCAATCCTTGAAGAAGAATAGCAGTAATACGATTTAATCCATAGCTGGGGGATAAGAGGGTTCATGCCTTTCCTAAGGGCATTAGTCTGAAAGTGAATGTAATAGCTCAACTGGAGATCAAACTCGCTTACTTCAAGGCTGCAATTCAGCAATTTAGCCTTAACAACAGGGAACTCCTTCCCACACACTGAGCACAGTTTTATTAATGGACAGTAAATTTCAATGTGACTTTTAAATATGAAAAAGTTTTCTACCCCTGGACAAGACTAACAATCAAGTCATGCTGAAAGAACCAGCTGCTGCCAGATTACAGAAGTTAAGCAGCAATAAGACTATTCAGTACTCAGATGGGTGATCACCTAGCAACAACAGGTTCTTTAAGTAACCTAAAATTTGTGTGCTAGACTAAGCAAAGCTTAACAAATAAACAAGTGATGGACAAACTTAGTGTACAGTATTGATTTGACTATCCACAAGGCTAAAATGTGACACAAGATTGGTTTAATATGGGGGATATGCGGCAGGAATTGGGACTCCTATGGAGTGAAGACAAAAATTGTAGTTCTGTTGGCATTTCCCTTTAGGTTCGCTTCAGGCAATAAACTTGGCTCTTAATCCTTTTAGACAAAAGAGCAAGTGCTGTTTGTGGGGAAGGCCCACTGGAACTAAGCTGATAACTTTACATCACCAACCTCACATGAATGCCAGTTAAGTATAAACAAATTTAGTGTATTCTGCTTGTCATAACTTCTCAATGAACACAAATAACAAAGTTTTCTTATCTATCAGGTAAACTATTTGCCATTGCACAAATTATTTGTAGGAAATTTGTTTCATCTACAGAAATTAGCTGGAATTTCAATACACTGATTCATGAAGTTTAGGAAGAGATATTTACAGTGAACTCCTTAGACTGAAAAAAAAAAATAATACAATTAATGAGAATAATGATATAACAATAGAAATGCATACCTAAAAAATTCTTGCTTTTCCTGAGAGGTTTTTACAGTGATATTTCTTAGAAACTGTTTTATTTCAAGAAAGTGATTCCTAAAAAAGATGAATACAGAGATTAGAATCAAAAGAACTGAATTTACATGACCAAATATTTTTTAAAGATAGAATAATATGAACGAAAAGTATGAATTACAACAGTTGATACATTTTTCTTTTTATTATTTCATAACAGAATCTTATAGAAATGTTAAAACAAAAACTTAATGAGTAGTGAAAAAAATAATATTTGATGTTAGCATTTGGATTAAACAATAATATTTTGCAATAAATAAAGTATTACATGAATATCTAAATAAGTCATGTAGCTACAATGTTCTTTTTTTTGTTGTTTTTAAGCATGTAAAAAAGAAGTTTGATTTAATCAAGTTTGATCCAACTGTGAAATGATTTAAACAAAAGATTGGTATTAAAACACTTTATACAATATAGAATAAATAATTATGAATCTGATACGTTACTCATATTTAAACAGTCGATTGTTCAGTAAAGAACTGATTTTTGATCTTTGCTTAGGATCAGGACTAAGGTATTCATCTTGAATGTGCAGTTCAAATGTTTTGGAGAGATCTCCTGTAAAAATATATGAAATGCTTAAATTAGAAGCAAGAAAAAAGCAAAAACAATAATCAAAATTTTATAAAAGTTTTTAAACTCATCATTAAAAAATATAAATTGATACATTAGAAATTGAGGATGAAGAAAAGTTTAGTTCAAGTTGTTTGATTTTATGCCATGACAACATTTGTGGGTTATTTAAAGTCAAATCAGCCGTTTTTCTTTTGCAAGCAATTAAATGGCTTTAAATAACTATTATTTAATAATGATCATTTGTAAACAATTAGAGATTCAAGTAAATATTGATATTAATCATTTGTAAACAATTATGGCTTCAAGTACTTTTTTATATTAATCATTTGTATACAATCAAAGTTTCAATTAACTATTGATAATAATCATTTGTAAATAATTATAGCTTCAAGTAACTATTGATAATAGTCATTTGTAAACAATTATAGCTTCAAGTAACTATTGATAATAATCATTTGTAAACAATTAGAGATTCAAGTAACTATTCTTAATACAAATAAGACAAAGTTATATAGTTTCAAGTATTCCAATCTAAATAAATGATTTTGCACATTTATCTATTTGACCCATTGATGGGACCCTAACAGGTATTACCACCCTAGTTGAGAGTAGACCTGAGAGTAATAGTAATGAAGAGGCAACTTCAAAGAGCCCCAGAATTTGAGCTTCACAACCAGATGAGTTTAGTGTCATCCCTAAAACACCCTCTTTAGCAGGAGGAGGGTCTTACCCATCTGCATGAGATCAAGTTGGCATATTCCAAACCAAATGCCTCAAACTTTTCAGCCTAAGAGCCACAAAGCTTAACTCAGGAGTGTCTAGGACCACAATCTTAAAAAGACATACCCCACCCCAGCTAAATTCAAAAGGTAATTCAAACCATAAATTTATCAATGAGACATCTGATGTTTGTAATCACAAAAAAGTGTAATATCAGGTTTAAATGAAGAGCTTGACAGAAGGAGCATATCAGACAAGTAATGATTTGACAGTTGCAATCCCATTATTTTTTTAAGGAAACCTTGCTAGAATAATATGTAATTCAATATGTCAGACTAAGTTAAGCTTAGTGAATATCAACTATACATAATTGGATTTGACAGAAAAAAATCTAAAAGAAAAGTAAGTCAGAACAGGAAGAAACAAGTCAGTAAAGAAAACTAAAGAATCTTTTTAATTACAAATGAGCAAAATACTAATTCAGTTAATTATAAGATTAAATTTAGTCAATAACCAAAGTGTGTGTTTGTGTGTTGCCATTTCTGCTAGAAATATAATCAATCAATAAAATGGAAATTATTCTCTAAGGTACAACACTCTGGCTCTGTAACAGGATTAGCCAAGTAAATTAATCAGTAGATTTCTTTTTTTCTTTTTTCATTGGGCTCATCATTAAAAGTTGGTAAAAAATAACTTAAACATTTTAAATAAAAAGAAAACATTTTAATATCAAATATAAACAGAATGAGAGATTGAAGAGAACTTCATGACAAGTTTATAGAAAATGTGAACTAAGTAAAAACAATTAACATAAAACAATAACTGCACTTATCAAAATAAAATTAAAATGGTTAAAACCAACAAATCATTTTTCACTGAAAGTTACATGTAAACATATTCTAACAATTTATTAAACCTTATTTTTTCAAAACTTAGGATCATTAAAATGTCTCTCTCCATTTTATATGAGAGAGTGCTGAAAAGTTATTGGCCAAAACAAGAAAGGAATGACCTTTTCATTTTCATTGGGCAATTTTTTTTCCAGAATTTTTTTTTGTGATTTGAACAACTTAGACCTTCAAATTTAACACAATTTTTTTTATTTTTTGAAAGAAAAAATTTTTTTTTTCTTCATTTCATATAAGGAGGGTTTACTTTCACATTCTAATTCAGTGTACAATGATCACCTATTTCCAGAACAAGTATTAAAAGAAAGAAGATCACACCTAGTAAAAAAAGAAAAAAATAAATAATTTGATCTGTCTTTTTCAGTGTTAATGGTTCCTAAAATGGGTGATCATTCTACATTGAATTAAAATGTCATAGTATACCTGCCTTATGAAATTTAAAATAATAGTTTTTCTTTTTAAAAATAAAGAAATTGTGATGAATCTGAGGGTCATATTAGTTCCAATCAAAAAAGATTTTTTTAGAAAATTTTTCTTCCTGATGAACTTAAACAGGTACACATGTAGTGTGAAATGATAAAATTGTCGTCCTAAAGAAAACAACACTACAGCTTTATTTTAAAACTTTTATTGAAAAAATCAATTCAGGTAACTTGATTATGTAGTAGAGCTGACATCTATTCAATGTAGCCGCCTTCAGCCTCAATCACCGCCTCGATACAGATCCAGAACTTGGAGCATGCCTTTTCCACAAGCGCCGGCGGGAGCTCAGTGAATACTCGGCGGATGGCAGCGATCAGGCTGGCTTTGGTGTCGTGGGAGGTCATGTTGGTGATGTTCTCGACGTATGACCAAACGAAGTAGTCCAGTAGGTTCAGGTCGGGGGAGGGGGGGGCCCAGTGAGAGAAGGGTACAAAGTCGTAGCACTCCTTCTGAAGCCAAGCCTGGGTCTCTTTGGACTTGTGGGCTGGCGCCGAGTCCTGCTGCCACACCCAGGGTCTGCCACCGGCCACCTGATTGTACCAGGGGATCACCATACTCTTCAGCACATCCAGGTACACGTTGGTGTTGACTTTCAAGCCGACTTCGAAGATGTGAGGTGGCATGATGTGACCCTCACTTGAAACCACACCAAAGACCATAACCGTAGCCGGAAACTTTGTTTTCATCATCCTAGGCATGTCCCTGTTATTCGTGGCGATCCAGATTTGCATTTTGAGGGTACTGGCAATGGTCCTGTTGTCATAACTTGGATCGGTAGAGAGCATTAGTTGTACAGTGGCGTATCTCCAATCTCACTCGTTGAACACTGTGGCACTTTTAGACATGATAGGAGGCTCCTATCGCTCTTGGGATTTGTACACAACTGGCCAACTAGTAGATGGTCAGCAACAAAAAAAGAAAACCAGTTTTCATTAAATGGAAATGGAATCATGTCATCTTTTCTAGCGCGACAATTTTATTGTTCCACCCTGTAGAATTTTACAAATGTTTTCCTTAAAATAAGTTGAAAAAAGATATGCCAAGTGTATAGACTTGTGGGTTGAGTATGTGGAATATTATGTAAATCATGTGTCTTTAGGTCATTCCTTTTTTGATCAAGCCATATATAAAATATAATAATAAATAAATAAATATTAGTTTTTATATATATTTAATAACAGTCTTTATATGACAATCATCAGGCAGATAATTTTCAGCCTGTTGATTGTGGTATAAAGACGGCATGAAAATAGTGGTCACAGATAAGCATCCATGTTATTAAATACATATAAAAAAGTAATATATATTTATTTATCATTATATAATATAATAGCTCTATCACAGATATTGAGCAATCTCCAAATTATACTGCATTTAGTCTGCCACAAACCCACCAAGTGAGATAGTGACAACATATACTGTTGTAATTATTTATATATTGCAAAGATTGTAATTTACAAGGCCATTGTACTCACTACTCTTGTATTGATTAAAGTCCTGACCCCCTTATTAATCACGAATTAATCAGCTTGATGCCTTATACAAGATTTGTCTTCACTTGATCTGTGGATACATATAACAAGACACAATCTCAAACTCTGATCTCTTTGCTAAGCGCAATATTGAAAGCAGAGAAAACTTCCACATGCAATCCCAATCAAGGTGGGCTGGACATGTCATCTGAATGAAAGATGATAAAATCCCAAAGATTCTTATTTATAACCAGCTTGTAACAGAAATGTTGGAAGACAATATGTCAGGTACTGTTATATGCTGAAAAACATTGTCATAGCTCTTGGTATACCTGTTTGATACATTTGAGCAAGCTGCTTCAGTTCGCATTAACTAAAGAGCAAAATACCACACACACACACAAAAAGGTGATTCCTTTGCAGAGATGCTGTTAGAGTATTCTATAGCCCTCCCCTGCTCAGAAAATTTAGCTCTGACTAACTTTTTTATTGTTTCCTATCATAAAAATTCATTATCAAAGGTAAGGGATTTGAGAATGTGGAAGACATTAAAAAAGATACAATAATAAAGCTTCACATTAGATCAAAAGAGAAGTTTTGAAAATGCTTCAACCAATGAAAAACTTTTTGGAATAAATGTGTTGAATACCAAGGGGACTATTTTGAAGGAAATAACATTTCATTCATTGTTAATTATAGATACATTTTGATTACACCTTGTATATTAAAGAGTTTTATTTACTTATATTTATTTTATTTTATTAAGTGGTACTTATAGATTATTGATCAACTTTATATGTTGTTTTGGCAGTCTCTTCTGGTTTTGTTTGTATATCTAAATAACCTACATACAACTTGTTGTTAAAGATAATATAAATATCATTGTGCATTTTCTATACTACAATATCAATTCAAAAAGAAACTGTTTAGTTGTAAATCTAGTATGCCAATTTGTAGATTTATTCTTGAATATATGAATTGAGAAAAATTAGGTGATAAAAAGGGTTTTTGAAAAGGTTCAGTTCAAAAGTATGAATAATTTTAATGGATTAAATTACAAAATTACAAGGGTGAGTCAAAAGTTTTGCTATTAATTTGCTGAGGTTGTGAAGGTGACAAAACATACTGGACTGTGATATGCCAAACTCACCTGATACTCTCTGAGTGCTACTCATTGGATTTGCCTCTATGGCTTGGAGTACGGGCTTGGAATCCATGGTTTTAGGGCTACCAGACCAGGTCTGATCATTGAGGTTCTTGCAATCTGAGCAAAATTTCTTAAACTATTTGGTTAATGTACTTTGATCAACTGTGCCTTCACCCTTCACACAACAAATGTTTTTGGTTACTTTTGTGAAGTTATGGTCCAGTTTGAACTTAAAGTATAAATTCCCAAATTAGAGTATGTTGCATATTCATCTGTATGGCTTTCAAATTGCACATGGAGTGAAGCAATTCACAATGTGTTAGCATACCAACTACCATAATATGATTCATCATAGTGGGTAACTACCATAGCTTGAACTACTTTGGTCATGTGATATGCACACTGCAAACTAGCAGCCTACGAAATTATTGCTATACTTTTTAATCATCCTAGTATTAAAAGATGCCAAAGAAGAAGAAAATAAATGTTTGCTCAATTATAGACAAACCTCAAACAATTTCTTTTTATAAGTTGGAAACTCAAGTAGAAAAAAAGACTTGTCAATAGAAAACAATTTGAACCACACCCAAAAGAAATTCAAATATTTTTTTTCTGATACATGAAATTTTGCTAATAAATTGAATAAGACAGCCAGAGGTAGTAAAAGAGAAGGATAAACTGCTTGCAAAGGAATTGAGAATTTCAAAATATTGGTGTTATTCATTATAGAACATAAATTTGTGCAAAGCATGATATAGCTTGGCACCAATGTTGTTTAAGGAGTTGTCGGACTAAAGATGAAAGGATGATACACCTTGTTGTTTAAGGAGTTGTTAGACCAATGTTAAAGAATATATTGAACGATTTTGAAAACTCCAACTCTTAGTTTTTGAATTTATAGTCATCCTTCTCCCAGACTGATTCTTGGGTATGACTAAACTGTATCTTGTCATTAAATTTTAGTTCTGAAGCTTTGTGGTATGAGGAGGCATTCTTTCATAACCATTACTCCCAAATCCACTTTGAACTAGAATGGTAATATTTTTCAGGGTCTTATTTATGGGTTATATAGATATGTTTCATAAAATGTTTTTAAAAGACATTAAAATATTGGCTCTAAAAACATTGATACGACAACAGAATACCAGTTTAAAATCATTGTGAAGATACATTTTTATAATGCTTCCAAGTGGAGATCTTTAATATTAAGATGATTCCAGCATAAAATAATTTTACAATGACTGACATGTTGTAAAAACCAACCAATTCTCATAAACAAGTTACTCACCAAAGCTAGCAAGCCAAATTTTCTCTCTTATTTTATTTATAGTTGTAGGTAGAGGGAGAGATGGATTCTCATGCCTTGATCAGAACCATTAGTTCAAATTGAAAGCTGTCTTGGCTTGAATTTGGATTCATATTACTGATTTAACTCTTTTAACCCATTATTTGACAAGCACTTCCAAATTTATCAAATAGCATAAAGCTAAAGAATTATTCTAAGACTCATTCATTGGAAACAGAAGAATGCAAAATAATACAAACCTAATTCTTGTAATTGTTCCAAAAATTCTTCAGCAAATATTCCAAAAGCATAAGCATCAAAAACATGTTCAAAATTTGCTTCAATGCAGAGATTTCCAGCCTGGAAAGAAATTGAAGAAAAATGCAATATTGGATTAAAGAAATCAAAATGATAGATTAGTTTTTGGCTAAAATCTTAAAAAATGTTGATAGGTCATCCAGGTGGGAATGATGCTGATAAAAAACGTCATACAGCCTTTTGTAATTATTTATTTAAAACAATTAGGCATAAAAAAAACTCACATAGACATTATCAGTCACCAGCTTTCCTGCACCAATCAAAGAATGCCTTCATGAATCTTTATTCAAAAAACCAAAGTCATATATATAACTCCTCCACATGAGTAGGATGAGACACAAGGTCAATTTTTAAAGCCGAAATTTCATAGGTGTGAATTCAGTTTTCCTAGACAAATTGTAATACCAAGATTAAACTACTATTTACCCATAGTTGGAGGGAGAATAATTGGAGTCTTACCTTTCCCAAGGATATTAGCAGATTTAAATTTGTCTCACCTTAATTATTTCACCATAAGCAATATATGTATACACATATTTACCCAATCCAACCCCTCCCCTCAGGCAGGATATGACACAAGGTCAATTTTTAAGTGGAGTTTAACAGGTTTGAATTCAGAGGTTTCCTTCTCCTAGACTAGTTGCCTCACCAAGGCTGAAGAACCTAGTCTGTCCTACTATTTACCCATAGCTGGAGGGAGAATAATTGGATTCATACCTTTCCCAAGGGTATTAGTGCTATGTGAAATGTAATCAGTCTCGTCCAGGATTTGAACTTGTGTCGCCGTGTCCATTTTCTATGACGATAACCATTACACCACGGGCACCTCCATTCCAATATATATATAATAGTTTGAATAATGGAGACAGAACTATATATAAAGTAAAGTACAGTTGGTGACCATATTCAAGGGTGACTCAAAGGTTCCCTTTTCAATAGCTACTACACCGAAGTGAAGGGGAGGGTGCTACTCTTTTCCCTGGATTGCTTCACTTTACCCTTGATCCGTACCTTATAATGCTGAGTGTTAAGCAAGGCGGCATCAAGTACCTTTTTTGAGTCTTTGGTATGACTTAACCTGGGATTGAACCAAGGTCTCCCACACCATTGGTGAACATTTTAACCATTATACCAATGGCCTGGTACCTTTCTGAAATTGCAGTACTTTCAAACATGAACAGGACAAAGTGAAATGAAAAATTCTTTAAATCAACTAAGATGTAATGACTGAAAGAAAAAAAGAAAAAATAAAAACAACAAAATTTATATAAAGTGTGATCAAAATATATCAAAACTGAAGCTTTAGATTTTTAAAGATTTAAAATTTAAATCTAGATGTGTGCCTGGCTGAGCAATAAATTCATTAAAGTAATGATATCATGACATATTGATTATTATCTAAACAAATCAGTATTGATTTGAGGGGGAAAAAAAAGGATTATGAAGTCACTTTTGATTTGAGGGGGAAAAAAAAAAAGGATTATGAAGTCAGTTTTAAAAGAAATAATTGAGCTGCAGCTGCTACAGTCAATGAGTTTAAAAGTTTTTAAATATTATTTGTTAAATAACAGTAAAATGATAATTCCAGATTCATATTGGTTTAACAATTAAGATTCACAAATAAGAGTTCAATCTTAAGTAGATTCAAGTTATAGAGTTAAAGATATAAAATCATCTTCAGAATGAAAAAAATTTGACTCACTTTCTCTTCTGGACTGATTGTCTTTTCACATCTTAAAGCTCTGCAGTTGTCTAAGAATTTGGCAGTCAAGTCTTCAAATCGACAAGCATGTTCAAAGCCTCCAAGCTTCCAGCTGCCATCATTGGTAACAAAAACTGAAGATTTGCAGATATTGTTATGTGAGATTCTAACCTATGAAAAATGGTAGAGAAACTGATTAGATATATGCAAGAATAAGAGAGTACTTATGCAAATATTCTAAAAATGTTTGCTTCATTAAGCAGGTAAATATTTATACCGAGTCAAAAGTTTTGTAATATTTTGGTAAGTGCTAGTTTGCAATTCATAACATAGGACTAAAGCAGTTCAAGCTGTTGGAGGTATCTGCTGCAGTTGATAGTCTCATGGTAGTTGGTGCATTGACATATTGTGCATTGCTTTACTCTATGTGCAATTTGAAAGTTGCACAGATGAATGTGCAATATAGTCCAATTCAGGAACTTATATTTTACAAGTTCAAATTTAGCTATAACACTTCAGAAGCAACCAAAAACATTTGTTGCGCAAGAGTGAAAGCATAGTTGATTACAGTATAATAATCAGATGGTTCAAGAAATTTTACTTGGATTGAAAGAACTTTGATGATCAGGCAAAATCAGATAGGCCTAAAATTGTGGATTCCAAGGCCGATCTCCAAACCATAGAAGTAAATCCAATGAGTAGCACTTAGTGAGTATCAGTATCTCACAGTCGTGTGGTTCATGCCATTCATGACCTTAGCAAAAGCATCCAACATATATATATATATATATATATATATATAAAAGTAAAGTTGGTGACTGTAGTCGAGCGCAACCAGAAAGCTCCCTTTTCAATAGATATGACAACATATATAATATGTAAGTAAAGTTGGTGCCTTTAGTCGAGTGTGACCAAAAGGTTCCCTTTTCAATAGCTACTACAATAACATATATATAATATATAAGTAAAGTTGGTGACTGTAGTCAAGGACAACCAGAAGATTCCCTTTTCAATAGCTACTACAACAACATATATATAATATGTAAGTAAAGTTGGTGACTGTAGTCGAGGGCAACCAGAAGGCTCCCTTTTCAATAGCTACAACACTGAGGTGTAGAGGAGTGTACTACTCCTTTCCCTGGATTTCTCCACTTTACCCTATATACGTACCTTATATTGCTGAGTGTTAAGCAAGGAGGTATCAAGTACCATTTTTAAAGTTTTTGGTGTGATGTGACCTGGGGTTGAACCTTGGTATAACTACAAGGCACTAAGCTAGATTGATTTCCAAAATTTCACCATCTTACAATAATATTTAACTTCTCTAATGAGGTGACATGAAAATATATGTGTTATACCACATATTCTTCTTGCAGCTCTTTAGCACATTGAAAAAAACAAATTACATTCTTGGTTGTAACCAGAACTTTTAAGCATAAATCCCCCTCATATATAAAAATATACACATAGAAAGAGAGAAGAGGATAAGTTGAATTTTTTCCTTGACAAGAATGGAATTAACAAAATGAATTTAAACTTTGCCTGGGATAGTTTTGCTTTCATTTTACACAAATGTTCTTAAGAAAGGCATGAATCTACTTCTCACCCTAGCAATGAATAAATCATAAGGCAGCTAGAACCTTTTATCCATTTAATAAAGGTAATCTATCTGAGAGGCATTAAAGACATTACTTGAACCAAAATCAATGATTTTTTCCAGGGACACAAGCATGAAAAATGTGTTGGTTGGTTTTACAGCACATCAATCCTTATTGGGTTATTTAATGCCAAAATGAGTCTTTTTTGCAAGAATATAAATGGTTTCTAGTAACTAATGATAATCATTTGTAAACAACTATAGTTTATGTGACTATTCTTAATATAAATAACTTGCACACAGTTATGTGGTTTCAAGTATTCCTATCAAATACAAATAATTTTCAAAAAGATCTATTTGATCTATTGATAGGAGCTTAACAAGTACTACTACTCGGTGTCAGAGTGGATCAGGGAGTAATGGCAATAAAGAGGTGATTCCTAACTCCTGAGAGTTTCAAAACTAGAACCTCCTTGCCATAAGATACAGTTTAGTATCATATCCAGAACACACATGAAAAAGAAATTGTGTAATAACTTTTTTAGATATTGAATTGTATGATAACTTTGAATATCAAAAAATATAAGAGCCATATTTCTTCTTGATTTGTGAATTTTTACTCTACTTTTCTTATTAAAATTTGCCTTTTTATTTGATATTTGTTTTTATATAAACAAAAGAAAAAAACTGTTTAATTTTTTTCTTCACTTACTTTCTCATGTAAGAAAACCAAAGCTTCAATAATTCCATGTAGACCTGAACAAATTTCAATTGGTGACAATTGCTGTAGGATGTATTCAAGAGGTGTGACATATTCAGTTACAAGATAGGAGCCATCAGTTGAGTGGCCAGACGTCACATATTGGAGGATTCCAGGGTGCCGTAGAGACTTCAGTTGCTGTCATAAAGAAGTAAATATACATTTGTTAACTGTTTTGTATAACTTTGATAAATTTATTCCAAAAACAAGATTAGACAATAAGAACACTAAAAATAAAAATAAATATTTCTCTTTTTAAGCAAATGAATACAGAAAAGAAACAGTAAAAATATTTTTAATGAAATATATATATATATATATATATATATAAGAAAAAAAATTGCATTGAAGAAAAGAGTATCAGGTAAGTTTATAGATGTTAATTGGATGACTGGTTTGGTTGGTTGGTGATGGCATGCTACCTCTAGTTGAGTCATGCAATGAGTTAGTAATTTTCTTTTTACTTACAAGAAATTATATAGTTTTAACTAAATAATAAGAATTATTCATAGACAATTATCATTTCAATGAACTTTATTTATTCTCTGTCCCACCACCAGAAAAGTACGGCTCAAGGCTTTTTTAAAGTGGGTTCAGCCGCAGGGCTGCAGCCCACACACGTCCGGCAAAATCCCAAAATACCTTTGGCCCCTTCGGCACCCCCAAAAGGGGGCACCTCAGAGGCCAGGAAACAAACAAGCAATTGGTAAAACAATTGGTGAACTCTTGATACAAATACATATCAACCCTTTATGGGTTATTTAATGCCAAAATTTGATTAATTTATAAATGTTTTAAAATAATAAGCAATATTTCATTACAGTTATTTGCCTATAATCATTTGTTTGTACCTATTTATTTGGTTTCAAGTATTCCTATCTAATACAAATAATTTGCACATAGTTACACTGTCTCAAACTGGAAAGATGAATGGAGGCATCCTTAAAATTATCAAATACTAATAATTCATAAGCAATCAGATAGTAACTATTTCTATTTTATAATAATCATTTGTTTACACATTGTTCAAACATTACTATCTAATACTAATAATTTTCAAACAGATCTATTTGAGTGAACCTGGGAGTAATGGTAAAGAAGAGGTGTCTTCACACTCCCCAGAGATCCAGAACAGGAACTTCATCACTAGTTGCAATTTAGTATCATATAGAATACATCTTCTTTGTGGGGTGGTGGTGGTCTTACCCCTCTGCAAGGGATACATTTCATGTATTCTAAACCCCCACTCCCACCCCAGCAGAGCAATTGGATGACTGCATTACTATTGTTCTTGTAGCTCAGTTATAAAACAGTTGGTACAGAATAATAGGTTTCTCTAAGGCAAAAGGAGATGTGAATCTGAATCTCACTGGGAATTTATCCTTTGTTGTTGTTCTTCTTCTTCACTGTCATACAACTGAATACAATCTGAGTTGTATACCTACCATTTAAAGTTTGCCTATTGTTTGTTGTTAGTTTCCTGGCATCTGGGGCACCCCCATTGGAGGAGTGCCGACGGGGCTGAAAGGTATTTTTGGATTTTCCCAGACATGTGTGGGCTGCAGCCCTGCGTCCGGACCCAAAAAGGCTTTGTGCCATACTTGTCCAGTGATGGGACGGAGAACAAATAAAGAATACAACCTGAGTGAGTAGCAGTTAAAAAGCAGCCAAAATTAAGAAGAAAAATATGAGTTAAAATTGATGATAATAATAATAAGGATGTATAAACTTTAAGAAGAATAAAAAAATAACAGGTGTATACTTTAACCGGTAATGTTAAGCAAGTGAATGTGGGTATGCATTCAGTAGAGTGGCTTAATGGCTAGCAGACTATTACTAATGAGTTTGAGTCTCACTGGGTTTTCCATACTTCTAGCCATGTGCTACAACTAAGCTGAGCATAGCAAATGATTACTCACATAATGTGCACACACATATTCTGTTACATATTGACCTTTGACAGCCAGTTATTGTAGATTTCGTAAACAGGATATTGCACCTGTGTCTTAGGACAAATAAGGAACAGCAGAAATGAATTACATAGATTGGGAATTGGAAAGAAAAATGTGTGGAGTTAAGAATATTATATAATGACAAGGGAGGCATGAACCAGATTTGGAATTATTCTGATAGCAGCCAGTGAGTAGACAGGTCAGCAGGAGGGAGGGGCAGGCAGAGAAATGGTTCTGGATGAAAACTCCCATCAAAGAAGCAAGGCTCTGAATGTGTCCCACATGGTGTCAATGAGAGCAGTCTGAGTCTCTTTGTCTCTCTCTCCCATTAGGATATGTCAAATAAAGGAGTTTATATTTCTATAAACAACTGTTATTGTTTTTTCATTGGCTATAAAACAATACAACCCCTAGCAAACTTAAAGGATGTTCACGTTGTTTGTTTTTTTAATTTAGCAGTAAATAAACTAATATCAGATAAGGCACAAAACATTTCTTATTTAATAGCTGAACATTCTGGTTTCATAAAATATTCCTTAAACAAACAAGATTAAATTATTCAAATTAATGGTATAATTTTTTCCAAGTCATGAAGAAGAAAATATTTATTTCATTCCGTTGACAGTACTTTTGTTGGAGTCATGTTTTCTTTCAATTAGGTATGTCTAACCACAGGCTGAAATCGGCAAGAATGTTTAACTAGAGACCAGTTTGCATATATAGACTCCTGATAGCATTTGCTTCAAGAATATAAACTACAAAACCATTGTGTAATTATTTTCTCAACACTGTATAATTCCATAATATTTTCCACTGTATAACTTAGAAAAAAATGATACTGTTAATTCAAATAATTTAGTCTAGTTTGTTTAAGAAATATTTCAAGGCAGAATGTTCAACAATTAAAGAAAAAATGTTTTGCATCTAATCTGTTATTAGTTTATTTACTGCTAAATAAAAAAACCCCAAGGTGAACATCCTCTAAGTGTGCTAATTCCATAATTTTTGCCAGGGATAGCACATGTAGAATTATTGAGACATAAAAATGCACCATTTGCATTTAAAAATACATACATTAAATTTATGAATAATAAACTACCCTGAGAATAAAATTTCCACTTAACAGATTGTTGTAACCTAACAAAAGATACTGAATAAGAAATAACTAAAACGGAGGTTTGAAAGGAAATGGAAATCTTTATAACATTAACAAAATACAATACTCATTAACAGCATGAAGAAAGTAGTGACTGCTTAGTCAACAAATTACCCACCTCACAATAGAGTCCAACATATTTATGAGAAATGGGACATACCCATTAATGTCCAAAGGTAGGGTATATAACAGTATGAGGAATGGGATATACCCATTTATGTTCATAGGTAGGGTATATAACAGTATGAGGAATGGGACATACCCAGTAATGTTCAAAGGTAGGATATATAACACAGATGATGGCTTTAACAGAAATGCTAAATTTACAAAATAAAGATTGATGAATATTACATTTTGAAACCCTTAACCTGAATGGACTCCACAACAAATCAAAATACTCAAAAAACATGACATTTTTAACCCTCAAACAGTTACAATCTCAATCATCAACTTCCACATTGAAAATATTTTTAAAATTTTTTAATTCATTAGCTTTTATAGACTAATTTTCCTATTGAACAACATTTTCAAGAAAAAAAACTTTACTCCCACAACTGAAATTATTTAAAAACATCTTCCAATCAAATAGCTAAGTCATTAAAATAAAATTCAAGTTTCATTCACATGTGAAGCCAATCATTTGGTCTTGGTAAGCTTTTCAGTCTTGAAATAAACATACTCTGATCATGACCTAATGCTGAAACTGGTTGGGCTCAACAAATTTATAAAATAATTTTATGCTTATGGGTCTTTTCTTTTGCTCATTGTATATATGAATTAATGCAGATAATAAGATATTTCAGTAGAGATGATAATTTATATATGATGAACAAGAGTGATAAGACAAACAAGAAGATTTCTTAAATAATTACTTCTTCCCTTTTAATTAATCTCAACTAGTTTCAACCTTAGGTCATCATCAGGAGAAAATAATTTTTTTTTAAAGTGTTGATATGCCATAAAAAAAAGATGAAAATAAACCACTAACATAGCAAATCCATTTGTTAAACAAAAATTATTTTTTGATATCAAAGTGTTTTAAACTGACCATTTTCTATCTTGACCACCTGACACTGAAATCCTCATGTTGGGAGGAATTTTTTAGGCATGGATGAGGCATGTTTCAAATTAGCCATAACTTTTGAAATTCATAAATGAATAATTTTAGTAACCTTTAACTTATAGTAATCAATTTAAATTTAACTCAAAGCCAAAAATATAGGGCATTTAGTAAGAATCAAACTTACTATCAATGGTCTGTTAACCAAGCTTGGTAACCATCATATGAGGCACCTTTAGAAAAAACTAAATATAAATTAGATTTGACAAAAGGCCAAAAGTATGGGATACTCAGTGAGACTAAAACTCATTACTCAGTAATAACTGACCTGGATTAACTTGTTAACCATTATATCATATAGTTAACTTATAAGTAAAAGTAAAGTTGGCGACTTTAGTCAAGGGTAACCCGAACCCTCCCTTTTTGATTGCTACTACACCGATGTGTAGGAGAGGGTGCTACTCTTTTCCCTGGATTGCTCCACTTTACCCTTGATCCGTACCTTATAATACTGAGTGTTAAGCAAGGCGGCATCAAGTACCATTTTTTGAGTCTTTGGTATGACTCGACCTGGGATTGAATCTTGGTCTCTTGGACCATTGGCGAACACTCTACTGATTAGGCCACTGGCCCATTTAACTTATAGTAGGTAGTTAACTGGTTTTGACAGACTCATTTAAATAAAGGAGTTCTTAAACTAATATTAATTGCTTGGTGGTGAGGAAAATGTTTTACTAGAGTCCTCACTCAACAAGGACTTATATTAGCATTGGTATATCCATGATATATTTACAAATAAACAAAGTTATTAGTACATCATATCAAGAACATATAACATTTTTATATACATAATATACCAACAAATGTTATTAGGATGACAAGAATACACAAATGTTTCCCAACAGCTAAAATTATATACATGTTGTTCCATGAATAAGATGTGGAAGGGGGAAATAAAATAGCCAGGTAGCTTTACTGTTCCCTGGCACAGGTTAGAGACAATGTTTCTATTGTTCAAAGACCAGAAGTGAAAAGAGATTGAGGATGAATTTCTGAACCTGTCATGTGATTCCCTATGGGACTTCTATAGAACAAGCAAATCATCTAAAAGAAATAATTATTTATTGTATCCTTATACGAGGATACACAAGAGAAATTACAAGAATATGTCAAATTTGTAAAAACATTGGAATTTCAAAATAATTACAACCATCTTAATACAATTTGTATTTCATGTAAACCCGACATACAATTAGCAACACTTTACAAATTAAATGGATAATTCCATAAAATCAAACATATCTTACTTATTCAGTTTCCTTTCATTACACTTACTGTTGTGAACAAATCTTTTCAGTAATTGTTGTGGCGGAATCACCTACTAATGGACTCAACCACTCTCCATAATACCAGAAGATGCAGCAATACGAGGTCAGTCTAGATCCGGAAGCTAACCTCGCCCCTGCACGGTTATGCGAACTAGCTTACCATCCTTTGTTCTTGTAAATATATACCTATACTATAACCGTGGTGTTCTGTTCTCTGTGTGACCCCTTCCAGGGTCATAACAGTAATGTATGTAATTAAAAACAAATTTCATGCAAGACTTTCAATTAAGAATGATATGCAGATGGGTCTCTTGAAACTATGTCTCAAATTGAGTTACTTGTTGGAAATAGTCAAGTTCTTTCATCTTATTATAAATATAACATTAAATAACTACCAAATACTACATGTCTACTTGTCTGTTATCTAGTATTTTACATTATATTCTTCACAAGAAGTGCATCAACACAGCTGCATAGACTGAAGGAGTATACTGGAAGTTTGTGAACCTCTGTTTAAACAAGAAAAATATGAAATTAGAGAACAGACAAATGTATAGGGTGTGATAGGTAAATTGTCACCATTTTAAATTATTAATTTCGCACATGCACTTTATTTGTTTCAGGTTTTGTCTAGTGCGCACCAAACTTAAGTCAGCTGGGAACTATTTGTGAGGAAAAAAAAACATAACACAATTCATTCCTCTAAAAATTTGGAAATGCTGTACTACTTGGTATTTCTGCCAGAAGCTCTAATGTAAAGGTTTCAGAATGTTTGGGTGTTAATCTGAAGAGAGATTCATATTGATGAAAACCAAACACCCCCAGTCCACAGAGTTGGGAGTGGTCATTAATGATGGTGATGTTAGGCCTCCATTCATCTTCCTACATGACCTTAGACTCAAAATGGAGGCCCACATCAAGTGCCTAGAGGAGATAGTTCTACCCTTTATCAAGAGAGTAGCAGCTGGAAGACCCTAAATCTGACAGCAAAACTCTATCCCATGCCATACAAATAAGAAACCCTAGTTTTGGTAGTGAGAAAATTTTTGCAATTAAATCACCCCTCACATTTGCCTCATTCCCCAGATTGTAATCCCCTTGATTATTATGTGTGGAGCATGATTGAGTGAGAGACCAACAAAACTCTGTGCTACACCAAAAATGAACTGAAGGCAAGGATAACAGCAGCATTTACCAATTTAAACAAGGAGACTACTGAAGAGGCTTACAAGAGATTCCAAAACCATCCAGAAGCTGTGGTTGAAGCCAATGGCGATTTCTTTCAATAAATTTAATCCATAGTATTTCAAGATATTTTCATGTAATATTAGTAAATATATCTGATAAAATGTCAGTGTTATTTTCATTTTGCATAATTTAGATGACAATTTACCCATTGCATCCTGTATTATAGGAATTAACCCTATATATGTTCTTTATGTAATGGAAAAAACTTTGGTAAAACCAATCCCTAATTTTAAAACTTTAAATCCTTTTGAAAAAAAAAAAAAAAGCATGCCCCACCCTGACTAAATTACTAACTGTTAAAGCATTTAACCCTAAAAAAAAAAAAAAAAAAAAAAAAAAAGAAATTAGTTTTATATAATAGGTTTCTTTGATTAATGGCATATCAACCCTTGTGGATTATCTAATGCTAAATCCATCTTTGTAGAAGAACATTAGTGGTAGCATTTAATCTGTATCTGGGGGAATACAAAGGTTTATACCTTTCTGAGGGGTATTAGTCTGAAAATGATTGTAATAGCATGACATGTTGGTTGGGTTTTATGGTCTATCAACCATTGTAGGTTATAACGCCAAATCCTATACACTGATATATATATCAAATATATATGATTTGTAAACAAATTTTTGGATAATATTTTTAAAAAAGCTAGAGCTCATTTCTTTGCACACAGTTAAATGTTTCAAGTTTTTCTATCTAAGACTAACAATTTAATTTAGTATCAGTAATTTGTTAATACACAGTGAAGTGGTTCCAAGTATTGCTATGTAATACTAATAATTCAATTCAACGTCACTCATTTGTTAAATGGTTCCAAGTATTGCTATGTAATGCTAATAATTCAATTCAACATCACTCATTTGTTAAACGGTTCCAAGTATTGCTACCTATCAATTCAATTCAACATAAGTAATTTGTTTCCACTAAGTTTAAATGGTCAAACAATTTTATCTGACCCAAAGGTGGGACCTTATCAGGTGCTACCATTCCAGGTCAGAGTGGACCTGGGAGCAATGGTAATGAAGGGGTACTCAATATTCCTCAAAGCTCCAAGACTGGAGCCTCACTAACAGATGGTTTTAGTGTCATATCCAGGACACTTGTTGGGTGGGGATGGAGTCTTACCCCACTGTAGGGATGCAGTTGGTGTATTTTACAGTCCCAGCCAACAGGGCTATACATGACTGGAGTTCAAATACACTTTAATGTTGCATTCCAGCAAATTAGCCACAATGTCATAGGAATTCCTCCTTATGACAATTATATTGAGAAAATTCATTTTATATGTGAGGTATATTATATCGTGTTATCTATGATAAATAAGTATATGAACAAGCAAGTAAAAGAATGATAATGATAAAATGAGGATAAAACGTAAAAAGAAATATTGAAAAAGAAACTTTGAAAATTTATAATTTCAAGTTAGAATCCAAAAATTAAAGGTAAATTATAATTAAATACATAAAAAACATGTCTAAAAATAAAAAAGAAGTCATATTCTGACCTCATCATTAATAATTTAAAGTTCTATTTATTCTTAAACTGACACTAACTTAAATGTATACCAATCACAATACAAACTTCCACGACAAAATAAACCAATGAAACTTCAGTAAATGTGTTCAATAATCAAAACTTTAAAGACATTAAAATTTTCAATCAGTATTTATAGTTATATGTATTTTTACATTGAAAAAAAAAAAAAAAAAAATTACATAAAAATTTGAACTTTTCACAATGGCAACACCTGATTGAAAGCTGAAACTTATTTTTCATTCTAATTTTAATTGCATCATTAAATTTTCTAATCAGTATTCAACATAATGTTTTCAATTTTATTACCTGTCATCTTCTTTAGGCTTGTAATTCAAGTTTTATAAACTGGAAGTAGAAATGTTATTGTTTTGAGTGGACAAACCCTGCTGAGTGTTTCAGAAAAATTCATATAATTTTTGTTACCTCATAACTTGATCAATTCTCATTCAAATGGTCTTTAATTTTAACAGCAATGAGTAAAAACAACTCATAATTCTTTATTTAATGTTGTTTTTTTTTCCTTTTCAGGTATAGAAATGCCATTCAGAAGGAATTCTGTCATTTGCTTCTCCTGCTGATCTATGGAGTAAAAGCATACATTCATAAGTATGAGAAAGCTAAGGTTTCCCTTGGCTGAGGTCTATTCTTTTACCCTAATTAGTAGGACTTAATCAACCGAAAAAGACATTGACACACGACTGACGAAAGCATGGACGGCTATCGATAGGCTCTCGATCATATGGAAATCAGACCTAACCGATAAAATGAAAAGCAGTTTCTTCCAGGCAGCAGTTGTGTCGATACTGCTATATGGATGCACTACATGGACGCTAACTAAACGGCTGGAGAAGAAACTAGACGGAAATTACACAAGAATGTTGAGAGCAGTATTGAACTGACGAAAGCATGGACGGCTATCGATAGGCTCTCGATCATATGGAAATCAGACCTAACCGATAAAATGAAAAGCAGTTTCTTCCAGGCAGCAGTTGTGTCGATACTGCTATATGGATGCACTACATAGACGCTAACTAAACGGCTGGAGAAGAAACTAGACGGAAATTACACAAGAATGTTGAGAGCAGTATTGAACAAGTCCAGGCAACAACACCGCACGAGACACCAACTATACGGACACTTGCCCCCCATCATGAAAACTATACAAATTAGACGAACCAGACATGCGGTACACTGCTGGAGAAGCAAGGACAAGCTCATAAGTGATGTACTCCTATGGACCCCCACATATGGCCGTGCAAAAGCAGGACGACCAGCTCGAACTTACATACAGCAACTATGTAAGGACACAGGATGTAACCCTGAAGACCTGCCGGAGGTGATGAATGATAGGGAGAAGTGGCGAGAGAGGGTCAGGGATATCCATGCTGGCAGCACGACATGATGATGATATCAAATCATAAAGACAAATTGGGTATAGAAATTTCACTGCTGTGTGTGACTATAATTGAATTCCTAGCGCTGTGCTGTGTTAAACAACCTTTGAATTCTTAGTGCTATGCTGTGTGTGACTATAATTGAATTCCTAGTGCTGTGCGTGTCTAAGATTGACTTCCTAGTGCAGTCATGTGCATTAAATCCAATCTTAGAGGACTATCATCAGATAGCACCTTCTTGTTTATCTAAAAGGGAAAGGGTTAGGTTTATTGCCCAAGACCTGAGGCACTCCTCATAAGGAGGTATGTCAAGGAGACTGGACAATTTTTATCAATTTTTGCTGTGTCATGTGCAAATATAGATGAATCTCATATCTATTTTAGTTTGACATTAAATATGATATTTTTTGACATATTTCTCATTCAGATTGAGAAGTAAACAATATTAGATTTTAAAGTGTTGCTTTTGCTGAAAACTGTGCCACAATTGTAAAATGTAGCAACAAAAAGATTAATATCGCACAAAGGAGGTGCCCATGGTGTAATGTTATCGTTGTAGGAAATGGACACAGCGACTTGAGTTCAAATCCTAGATGAGACTGATTGCATTTCACATAACACTAATACCCTTGGGAAAGGTATGAATCCAATTATTCTCCCTCCAGCTATGAGTAAATAGTAGGACAGACTGGTTTCTTCAGCCTTGGTGAGGCAACTAGTCTAGGAGAAGGAAAACTCTGAATTCAAACCTGTTAAACTCTGCTTAAAAATTGATCTTGTGTCATATCCTGCCCGAGCAGAGGGGTTGGTAAATAGTAAATAGAATATTGCACAAAGCCAAATAATAGTAGAGAGAATGTATTGTGCAAGTCTTTCAATTGGTGAGGATGTCTATCAATGGCATCAGTGGTTCATGTTTAAGCTCAGATAAAATACAAAGTCTCAAATATTAATTTTCAAGCTAATATTTCCTAACCAAGACTGAATGGTTTCTACCTGTCATTTTGTTAATGCTGCATTTTGCATTAACCAAAAAAAAAAAAAAAAAATTTCGGTTTAATGTTACATAAAATAAATTTGGAGTGATTGATTTTAACAACATATCAACCTGTCTAGGATTATTTTATGCCAAGAGGTTAAGGAATCATGCTCCTTACATGTTTATATTTACATTTTTACATAGTTGTTTCTTAAGTTGTTTTTTTTTACATAATTATAATATCAAGTATTCCAATATGATACAAATAATTTGTACACTGTTGTATGGTTTCAAGTATTGAATACTAAGAATTATAATGTTTCAAGTAATTATTTCCATTGAATAATAGTTATTTGTTAGCACACGGTTATATGGTTTCAAGTAACTAATAATAATAATCCTTAGTAAATAATTTTAGCTTCAAGTAACTATTATTAATACAAATAATTTAAAGGTAAATAGTATCAAGTATTTCTATCCAATAGAAATAATTGTTTGGTTGGTTTTATGACACATCAACCCTTGTTGGGCTATTTAATGCTAAAGTTAGTCTATTTTTTTGCTAGCAATTATTGATTTCAAGTAACTAATAATTGCAAACAATTACAGCTTCAAGTAACTAATAATGGCAAACAATTACAGCTTCAAGTAACTAATCATAATACAAATAATTTTGTACACAGATATTTGGTTTCAAGTATTTGTATCTAATACTAATGAATTTCAAATGTATCTATTTGACCCATAGATGAGACCCCAACAGGTACTACCACTCAAAATCAAAGTGGACCTGGGAATAATGGCAATGAAGGGATACTCCACACTCCCCAGATCTCCAGAACTGGAACCTCACCATCAGATGCTGTTTAGTATCATACCCGGATCACCCATTTTTTGTAGAGGACAGGGTTTTGACTCCTCTGCAGATAACACAGAATATTCTAAGCCCAAGGCAAAATAAATCTGGAGTTATATTTCTCTTAGCTTTTGCGTGAAAATGTGTAAATTCTTTTTTCAATAGTAACACTGGAGACACAACAAAAAGAAAAAAAAAAGAAACCCGCTGGCTTTAACTCTAAGTAATGCTCTATTTATTTTATAAGCTAGAAATGATCCAATATGAATAATCTAATTAATAGCTTGTCTGTATGGGTGGAGACAAAAATGATATGTCAATACTTTTCTATAGATTAGATTTCATTTCTAAGTGAAATATTTTCTTTCCTCTGGAAGATATCTGAAGGAGTTTAAAAACTGCAGTCAGCTTGTCTTCTATTAAACACAGTTTCAAGGCAAAAACTTAGTTCACTTGTACATTTATATTCATATCTGTGTAGTTGTTTCTTAGGAGTTTTTTGGTACAAAGTTACATATCAAATACTCTCATCAAATACAAATAGCTTATATACAATTATATGGTTTCAAGTAACTAATAATAATCCTTAGTAAACAATAATAGCTTCAAGTAACTATTATTAGTATATGTAATTTATATGTAGTTATATGGTTTCAAGTAACTAATAATAATAATCCTTAGTAAACAATTATAGCTTCAAGTAACTATTATTAATACATGTAATTTATATGCAGTTATATGGTTTCAAGTAACTAATAATAATAAAGTAAACAATTATAACTTCAAGAAACTATAATTAATACAATTTATACAGTCATACTAATATGGTATCAACTGCCCTGTTAGCTGGAACTGTAGAATATGCTAACTACACCTTTTCAGAGGTGTAACCCCTACTCTTCTAACTAAGCCATGTTGTTGGCTGTGAGAGGTGACCTGTAACACTTGAGGATTGGATCCTGGTGGCTAAGCAGTCTGTGACCCAGCAGCCAAAGAGGTCACATGATCTTGAAAACTCCACTATTGCTCAAACTGAGCGAAGCAGGCAGTTGGAGAGGCCTGATTCATTCAGTCAATTGGTCAAGTCAAGCCTTGGCTCCTATTTGTTCTGACTGTATTCATCAAATTTCTCTTGTAGCAAACTAACACACAATCCATTTTTTGATAGGTGCAAAGAGGTGGTAGCTGAGGGTCAGTTGTGTTAAGAGAAACAAGACTTTGATCACTGTTAAATCGTAGGGCACTAAGTATTGGGTACTAAAAGCCTGAAATTGACAGAGGCTTGAAATGCCACTCTCAATATGAGTACACTGCTAGATGTATCCCTATCTCAGCAAGATGAATGGATATAAATTGTGAATGTCCAACAAAGGCTGGACTCCATAGTGGATAGAGGAGGACAGGACCAGCCTAAAAACAATCAACATACATGACAAATACAAAGAAAAAACCCAAGAGAAACCTCTTAGAAGAATCAGAATTAGATAGGAAACAAGAATTGGTATTTCCACTCCTTCCATCATTCCTAGTTCTTGGAATCTCTAGAGGATCCTTCCTTATGAAAACTATCTCCTTTTCTTATCAAGAAAGTAATTTCCAGTAGGATCACACCAAAATCTGTGAAAAAGTTAAGAAATGGCACTTTACTGATGGAGGTAGAAAAGAAAAAGTATACAGACTCTGTGTTGATGAATTCCTTTCACAATTTAAAAATAAAAGTTTACCTACATGAGAGACTGAATTCCTTGAAAGAGATAATGAGAAACAGTGAACTAGCACTATGCACAATTGAAGAGGTTAAAACTGCCCTTAAAAGCCAGGAAGTAAGAGACATCAAAAGAATCACAATAAGAAGAGAAACCATAGAAAACAAATACATACATTTTTACCTTTAATACCTCTACAATACCTAAGGAACTGAAAATAGGCTATACAATAGAATGAGAGAAACAGTAGGGTTCCAAATTCTCTACAATGTTTTAAATGCTAAATACATGGCCAAGTGCTCAGGAAGCCCAAAATACATGAAGTGTAGCGGAAATAATCCAAACAAGTCAGATGAAAAATATGACCAAGAATACAACTGTGTGAATTGGCACAAAAACAAAACACCCAGTATATTTCTGGAAAAAAAAACCTAAAGAAAATTGATGAAAAATATAAATGAAACATCACATTTCCAGAGGCTAGGAAAATTGTGGAGGGGTATACGAGAGAACAACTCTATGCCTAGCATAAGAAACACATTTTTAAAATATTAGTTAGATGGAAAAATTTGAAGCTTTCATAGAGAAAATAATATTGTTGGGACCAGAAGGTTGGCTAAAATTATCAGAAATAAAAGTAAAATATAGAAACAAAACAGAACATACAATGAATCCAGAATCACAGATTCCACGACAAAAATGCAATAGACTAACAAATACTTCAACTCCTCATATAGAAAATCCAACTCAAAAATCTAACATCAGACAAAAATTAAGATCTCCTATCCTCAAATTTCTCCTAAAGATATAACTTCCACAGAAAGATCACTGGAAAAACAAAAATCTACCAAAGAAAAACCTCCAGAAAAACAGCTCTCCAACCTAAAGAAACTACAAAAAGGATTAGATCAAAACCAAAAAAAGATTTGAATAATCAATGAAAATGGAAGAAAATATAAATCCAGTAAAAGTTAAAACAAAAACATAACACAAAATGTGAGTGTGTGCGTATATATATATATATATATATATATATATATACATACATATAACCAATCATGGTTCATAGAATATTTCAGTGGAATTGTCATAGGTTAAAAGCAAGTCATAATGAACTTCTATTGCTTCTAATAGACTTAAGTTCAGATATAGCTAGTCTACAAGAAACTTTCTTAAAACAAGATGATAAAAAGGAAAAAAATTATCAGATATATAACCATACATATGAATCAGGTCCAAAAGCCCCTGGAACTTCAATCCTTATTAAAAACAGTATTCCACAGATCCAATTCAATATCACTACAAATCTTCAGGCAATTGTTGTTACAGAAACTGCATAAAACTATCAATATATGCTCAATATATATCCCTCCATATGACCTTATAAACAAAAATGACCTCCCAAGTCTGAGTGAGTAAATATCCAAGGCTTTTATTCTACTGGATGGCTTCAATAGCCACCATAAAACATAGAATAACAAAGATACAAATCTATGAGGAAAAAGTGTAGAAAAATTCATGAATGAAAATGACTTCACAAAGAAGCATATACATATATAAACCCTTTTTGAGAAAACTATTCAACAACTAACCTGACCATATGTGATCCAACAGCATATATGAGGATCATTTAATAAGTTTCCAGACTTTTTTTCGTATGGGCACTTTTATTCATAGTACATACATGAAACTCTAGTCCCCTTTGAAGTAATCTCCTCCAGCTGCAATGCACTTGTTGTACTGTTCCAACAACTTCTGGAAGGCCCCATGGAAGTCCTCTTGTGTGAGCATGTCAATGACCTTCATCACAGCCTCTTTCATCTTCTCAATTGTTTCATAATGACAGCCTGTGAGCTTAGGGAATAAGTAAAAGTCACAGGGAGCAAGGTCTGGACTATAGGGAGGCTGAGGAACTGTCTCGATGCCCATCTTGCTCAAATAGTCTGTGACAAGGATGGAGTTTTGGACTGGTGCATTGTCCTGGTGGAAATGCCACTGACCCGATTTGAAGAGTGCTGGTCTCTTCCTATGGAATCTCTTTCTTGAACTACCTTAAAACCTGAACATAGTATTCCTTGTTGACTGTCTGTCTAGTGTGAACCCAGTGCATGTAGATCATACCAGTGCTGTCAAAAAAATGGATCATCAAAAGTTTGTGGGTTGATTTGCTCTGTCTAGCCTTCTAGGTGAGCCAGCATGCTTCCACTGGGAACGCTGTCTCTTGGTCTCTGGGTCATAGCAGTAGATCCAGCTTTCATCGCATAGCATTTTTTCCAAGTTTAAAACAGAACTTTATTGCATATCGTTCTTCTAAAGTCCAGATTGCATTTTTGAAATTTACCAGCTGCGACAATCAGGCTTTAGTAGGGTGTATTCCAATTGCTGCTGTAGCTGTTCATTTGAACCTGAAATCATAAAAATTGGTCAGTCATCTCATAAGATGTATAGCAATAACCTACTGGATTTTCAAGAGTCTACGACAATTTTAAATGCCTGTACAAAAAATGTCTGGAATCTAATTGAAGGCACCACGTATATAGACTTCTCTTGGGATATAAAAGATGACACTTATAGAAGTGAACACTTCTCTATCCTTTTGGAAAACACCAAATCAAATAGTGAAAATATTTCCTACTGGAAACTGGACAAAACTAAGTGGGACAAATTCAAAGACCTCTGCAAAGAAAATTTAACAAAAAATAACAATATTGATTCAGCAGAATATTAATCATTATAAGAAAAAAATGTATCCCTAAAAACTTTACACCTAACAAACACAACAGACCATGGTTCAATAACAAATGCTAACAAACTATAAGACTACAGACGGTAACTCTTCAAAATTTAACAAAGAATCTACAACTGCAAACTTGAACAATTTCAAAGTACATATAGATACGGCTTGTAGAATAGTGAAAGAAGGCAAAAAAGAAAGTTGGCAAAAATATGTCAACAATACACTAATCAAACACCTTTTCAAACACAATAATCAAGAAAAAGGATATATTAAATACACTATCTGAGACCTAAAAAAATTCCTCAAGTAAAAGTGGACTACAAAAATTTCTAGTATTAAAATGTAGAAAAATACAAACTAAACTTTATAAAAAAAACACAGAAAGCTACAATATCTCTGAGTTGAGCAGAATTTAAATCCTCTCTAAAAAGGTGCAGTAGGACCTAATGAAGTCCACTATAAGTCATTAAAGTTTGGTTTGGTGTATCAACCTTCATAGGTTATTTAATGCCAAAGCCATCCTTGTAGAAGAACAATAGTGAAATTATTTAACCCATAACTGGGAGAGATAAGGGGGTTCATACTTTTCCCAAGGGTATTAGTCCAAAAGTGAATGTAATAGCATAACTGGAGTTTGAATTCGTTTACTTCAAGGCCGCAATCCAACACTTAAACCATTACTCCATGGGGACTCCCCACTAGTAGAATCTGTAGAGTTTCTAAAAATATACAACAATATATGGTAATTTTACAAATATTTAGAAACAAACTATTATAATACCAGTCCCAGAAGCTGAAAACCCTCAAACCAGGAAAATTATAGATCTATGTTACTGACCAGCTGTCGGTGCAAGATGATGGTGTAGATAATAAATTGATTTAGTACCTGGAGACTAATAATCTAATTATAGAGCTACAATGCAGCTTCAGAAAGAAATGAATCAAGATAGACCATTTAACCCACATTGAAATGACTTATAAGGAATGTATTCATTCAAAATGAACACCTCATAGCAATCTTCTTTGATCTGGAGAAAGTTTAGGATACAACATGAAAATATGGCATTATGAATGATCTGCATTTCTCAACCTGAGAGAGGTAGACAGGCATAATTCATTAACAGCTTCCTTTGCCCGTGGTGTAATGGTTATCGTCACAGGATATGAACACGGCGATACGAGTTCAAATCCTGGACGAGACTGATTGCATTTCACATAGCACTAATACCCTTGGGAAAGGTATGAATCCAATTATTCTCCCTCCAGCTATGGGTAAATAGTAGGACAGACTAGGTTCTTCAGCCCTGGTGAGGCAACTAGTCTAGGAGAAGGAAAACTCTGAATTCAAACCTGTTAAACTCCGCTTAAAAAAAAATTGACCTTGTGTCATATCCTGCCCGAGCGGAGGGGTTGGGTAAATAGGACCACTCAGAATCGGAGTGGACCTGGGAGAAAAGGAGGTGCCCGTGGTGTAATTGTTATCGTCGTAGGAAACGAACACGGCGACACGAGTTCAAATCCTGGACGAAACTCATTGCATTTCACATAGCACTAATACCCTTGGGAAAGGTATGAATCCAATTATTCTCCCTCCAGCTATGGGTAAATAGTAGGGCAGACTAGGTTCTTCAGCCTTGGTTAGGCAACTAGTCTAGGAGAAGGAAAACTCTGAATTCAAACCTGTTAAACTCCGCTTAAAAATTGACCTTGTGTCATATCCTGCCCGAGCGGAGGGGTTGGTAAATAGGATTAACAGCTTCCTTTATAGTAGAAGATTCAAAGACTGGCTTGAATAAACTCTTTCAGACTCAACTCCCCACTCCCAAAAAAGAGAGAATGCTCCAAAACGATTTTATCAATAACATCCTTCCACATAAAAATGAATTATATAGTCAAGAGCCTAACACCTAGAGTAGAAACATACTTATACTCTCAATAGCTAAAATGTGTGCATGAAAATCTTTGAAGTAAATGCCCCATATTTGTCAATAGGAGGAAAATTGTGTTTCTCAATGATAATGCAAAGTCACATTCAGCAAGAATCACACAGGAAAAAATATTGGATTTCGGCTGGCCTGTTTTACACCAAGTGATTTTGATCTTTTCAATCTTAACAAAATGGTTTGAATGACAAAAGATTTTCTCAAAATAAAGTGAAAAACAATTATGGAAAACATCTTGAGCTAAAAACCAGTTGAATTTTACTCAAGAGGAATTAACAAGCTAAATGGCCAGAGGCGATTAAAAAATAATGGCAATTATACTGTTGATTAAAATTAATTCATAGTTAAATTATGAATGAATAAATTTTTATTTTACTCAAATGGAAATTATTCATGACTCAATCCAATACTATTATCAACAATTCAATCACCTTCATTTTCAACAACTGCAGCTCAAATTTTTGATTCCACATTTAATGAAGTTTGGGGTTTTCCCCTAGAAAAAAAAAAAAAAAAAAAATTGACAGACCGTTTTCAATTTCTTTGTTTCTGAATGTTCTACCACTTATGAAATGTTCTAGTGATATAAACAAATGAGGTGGGGGTGGGGGGTGGGGAGTCTGCATGGCATAATGGCTAAAGTGTCAGACTGTGGCCTCAAAGTAAAGTAAGTAAAGTTGGCGACCATAGTCAAGGGCGACCCGAAGGCTCCCTTTTCAATAGCTACTACACCGAGGTGTAGGGGAGGGCGCTACTCCTTTCCCTGGACTGCTCCACTTTACCCTTGATACGTACCTTATATCGTTGAGTGTTAAGCAAGGAGGTATCAAGTACCATTTTTTGAGTCTTTGGAATGACTCGACCTGGGATTGAACCTAGGTTTCCCGGGCCATTGGCAAACACTCTATCATAAGCAGGTTTTAATTTCATTTATTACTTTCAGACTCATACCCTTGGGAAAGGCATGAACTCTTTTATTCCCCCAACTATGAGTCAAACAATATCACTACTGTTCTTCTACAAGGATGGCTTTAGCATTAAATAACCCAGTAAGGTTGATATACCATTAAACAAAGAAAACAAACCAAGCCAAGCCAAATGAAAATCTGTTGATGCTAAATCTGGTGAATATGTGCAGGATGTGAAAGAATCTTCCATGTTGAGGGCCTTATTTTTTTTTCTTAGGTTTGTTGGTTTCTTCTATCTTATTCTTTTTATTTTCTTTGATTTTTTAAATAATTTTTTTTTTAGAACTAATGTTTATGGAAAAAGAATGAATTCAAATATACCAGGTTGTGGTTATTATATGAGTAATATCATTGACGTCACTATTAGATTGAGTAAAACATTAAAACTGAGAATAAACAAGAATTTAAATAATCTTTGCTCCCATAATGCATTTCTATACAAATTCATCCCCAAAGTGAATATATGTAATCTTTTTCTTTTTAACATTTTAATCCAGTGGTGAGTAATCTTTTCATGTCTAAAGGCCAGATTGAAATTTATTGTCTACTAATAAGGCTGTACTCCATACATTTTTGGTAGGTTTACCACAAAATATAATCCTTAAATTTTTAGTTCATACCTTTTGCCAAATTTTGTTAATATATACTGTAATTATTTGTGTATAAGACACGCTATTTCTAGATTTTTCAGTCCCAAAGTTAGGGGGTGTATATTATACACAAGATGAAAATATTAACTTTTTTTGGCCACATACATAACCATTTTCATGACAGCATGACTGAAAGTAAAGTTATATCTAGGGTCCAAACCAACTAATGTGTAACAAAAGTTTCTTTTTTTATACAACTATATTAATTCTTATTTTTTGTTGATACAAACCAAATAAAAAGTTGAACAAATGTTAAAATTTTCAAGTATTGCTATTTATTGTTTGCACACAGTTAAATGATTTCAAGTATAGTAAATAATTAAATAGTTCTATTTGACCTTTAGATTGAACCCTAAAAGGTACTACCACTCCAGGTCAGAGTAAACCTGGAAGAAAGGGCAATGAAGGGGTACTCTACATTCAATAAATCTCCAAGACTAGAGATTCACTATCAGACAGTTTAGTGTCATATCCAAAGCACTTGTTAAGGGGTAGGGTTTACCCCTCAAAGAGATGCAGTCAGCGTATTCTACTGGCACAGCCGACTGGACTTCAAGGGCATGTCAAACCCATCCAGGGTAATTTTATATGTAGAGATTAAATTACATTCATTGTACGTTCATATTTACACATTTTTGTGAAGTTTCTTGTGAGTTTTTTGTTTTATTTTTGTACACAGTCCAATTGAATTCAAATAAATTTTAAAAAGATCTACTTAACACATAGATGGGACCCTAACAGATACAACTACTCCAGGTCAGAGTGGACCTAGGAGTAATGCCAATGAAAGAGCTCCAGTCTCACCATCAGATGCATTTTAGTGTCATACCCAGGGCATACTCAGTTTTTTTTTGTTTTTTTTGATGGGTCAGTCTTACCTCTCTGCAAGAGATACAATCAGTATATTATAAGCCCCGCCGGCAGGACATACGGAGGGAGTTGGGTAATATATTTACACAAATATCTGGATGGTGGAATGTAAGTATTACATTTTACATTTATTCTTTTTTAATGTCATGGTGGGCATTTCGTCAGCGCAATATTCTGGACAAATACCAGATTTTTTTTCTTTTGTAAGAATTAAAAGATAAATAAGAAAGAAAGGAAAAGGAAAAGAAAATGAGGTATCACACCATCTTCGATCTTGGTATGATCTGACTAATTATATTTGTCTGCTTTGAAACTATCCGTTAAATACCACAATTTAATTACTTGTTGAACGATAGACGACTTCCCATGACTTAACCTAAGCTGTCATAGAATATAAAATATATTTCTAACTTCATGACATGATAACGCTCATACTGTCCTGTAAAGTCTTTATTGTTGGCTTACTCTAACAATTTAGGATTGTTAAGTCATAATCTCGTTAAAAATGCATTGAAAGAAGTAGTTAAAATAGGGTCATTTCATACGGCCAAAAGAACACTTGAGATTAAAATCAACGTTTGACTGTTTAAAACTAAAGATGTAAATACAGATAATAATTCCAAACAATTAAAATTTGTTTTTACTGTCGTTATGAATTTATTTCAATGATGACCTTGATAGAATTATTTAACATATGAAGCAAAATGAATTATTTAATTTAGAAAAAAAAAAAAACAGAAAAATTGGCGGTTTAAAGATTTTTAGTTTGTTTTCTTTATTTGTAATATTGTAATTCAAGCAAGGGTAAAAATTTCATGTAAGCCTAAAGCGAAATTCAATAGTATGTAGTTTTTGCTAAGTGGTTATTTTCTATAATCATTCCATAATTAGTATCATAATAACAAACAATAACTCAACAGTGACTTTAGAAAAAGTCACAGATCGAATCACTAAATAAAAAATGTGAAAGAAAAAATTGTGACTCATCCTACACTATCAAGCAGATTTAGAAATTGAATTAGCTTTTTTGTTTTTTCAAGTAAACATTTTTTATTTAAAGATAAAACGAATAAACAAACCTTCAGTAATTAAAAAAGAAAAGAAAAAACAAAACAAAAACAACACACACACATCAAAATTTATAGATTGTTTTACGTTTTGATGTTCGTTATAAAAAATAAATAAAGATAGATTTATTTATCTATCCCCTTTTCCAACAAGAAAAAGATTTTTGCAGTTTTTTAAGGCTGTAATTTAAGACTTAAAAAATTCATTCTCGAAAGAAAATAAAGTTAAAAACAATTAATGTTGTGTTTAATTATGAGGGCTTTAATACAATTTTGATACTAACAAAATAAAACAAAACAAAAAAACAAATAACACTTGGTAGATCAATTTTATGTAATAATGTTGGAAAAGACTACGTAACACAAATGACTTAGACATACGGATAAATATAACTTAGAAAGACTTTAAAATTCTAATTACAAACATTAAACATTTAAAAGAAATCAAAGTAATCGACGTTAGAGACAAGTACAATCCCAAATAGATAAATGAATAAATTAAAAATTACAAATAAATAAAAAGTGACGTTAGCTAAAAATCCTATATTAGAGTTGCTGGTACCAATTGTTGCAAAATAAAAAGAATGTAATTAGAAAAAAAAGTTTGTCAGTAACATGAAAAAATAAAATTTTTTAAAAAAATCAAAGAAAAATTTAAAAAATACGAGTTATTCTAATATAACAAGAGTGCAGCTTTTCATATTTAACACGCGCACTTCTCAGAAAAATTAAAAGCGATCCCTTGGCTGAGGTATTTTTTTAAATTTAAATAAATAAAACAATTCGGTAATAAGTAAACTACATACTTTAGCGTTGAGTTGTATAATATCACATTCTCTTCGTCTGTCTTTCTTTTTAAGGGTAAACACGGCCAGGGAAGACGAAGGTGTGGTTGTGTTGCTTTTCCGTACAGCTTCCCGGAGGATCCAGTCTACATCGGATACAACAGGCAAAGCTTTTCCAATATCACAATCTTCCAATACACTGTTCTCAGCTCCCATTATAGATATTTTCCTTCTTTCCAATGTTTGGATCCTTGTTTAAGGTTTCACTGTGTCATTTCATATTGTCATTAATAAATCCAGGCTTCCCTGACATTTCATTTTTTCAAAGTAGAAAAGGACTAGGTAATGCAAAAATATCGTGTCACTGAGCAAGTGAATATGAGACACAACAAAAACACCGTTTTCGAGAGTTGATCTAAGGGAGATAATCAAGATAAAAGCGGAACCAGAAATACAAATAATTACGGTGATGACCGAAAGTTTCACCGTTTTAGATATAGGTTTTATTTTGGAATTCGCTGTTAATTTGACAGGTCAGATGATTTCATTTTAAGCTATAAATAACGATTAGATTGGCCAGTCTTTGGTTTATAAGATTTTATATATATATATATATATATATATATATATATATATATATATATATATATATATATATATATATATATATATATATATATATATATATATATAAATTCAATTTCTCAAAAATATGAAAAATTCAGAATTTTTTTCAAAACACAACAATCAAATCAATTTGTTTCATGGGCAGTGGAAGCTTTTAAATTTTAAATAATTACTTATTAAAGCTCGACCAACCCAACTATGAGTTATGAAATATATTTTTTTTCTGAAAAGTAAACCATGTGGTGGCTCAAATAAGCCTAAATGACTTTTGTTTGTCTGACGTTCTTTATTTTTCACTTAAAATTTATAATGTTACACTTTGAAATAAAAACAAAACAAAAAATCTACCACGGAAAACCAAAGATTGACCTACACGAGTTTGCCAGGGTTTCTTTTTCAATAAGATAACGTTTATTACTTGTTTTGAGTTAATTTGTTTTATTGTAAATCGATTTTATGATTACAGATAAAATTTTGTTATTCATATTGTTTTGTGGTTGTATATATAAACATTGTTCTACGTAGCAAGCAGATTTAATTAGATTTCTAATTGATCAAAGCATCACGCTTCCAATTTAGTTCGAATGTATTAATACGTTTATTTATTTATTTACTTTCTCTTGTTTTTGCCACGTTACAGTGGAATACAGACTTACATTTACCATCGAGATATTAGTATATATTTTACCCATCTCCTCCGTACGTCCTGTCGGCGGGGCTAATAAGAGAATAAACTGACAGAGGTAAGACCACCCTTCTGTGGCGGGACCGGTATGTGAATGCAAACAGTTATTAGTTGTGTGTTGTTGATTGACAGAAGACTGAACAAATGACAGAGGCAAGTGGATAAGTTTAAATTCAGGTTTTATTGAGTGAATCTGACACAAAAAGTGTATGGGTTTAGAAATCGCAGTTGTTGTATCACGTCAGTGCAATCTTTGTTGGGTGTTGAAAGTCTGTGTTGTAGAAAGTCTCAGATTCAGCTGTCTATTAGTTTGTGGTGACAGCGCTTCTAGAAGGTGAGGATGGTCTCTGTGCTTGGTGCAGATATCGAGTGTTGCTGTATGGTCAGGTTGTAGATATTGCTGGAGAGAGTTGATGATGTGAAAGCATTGGTTGCAAAGGCTGGATGATTGAGGTCCCGGTTGTGCAGTACTTTGGTTAACTGGGTGTGTGTTGATGTGGCCTTGAAGTGTTTGTGTTAGTCTGAGAAGTGACTCGCTCATTAACTAGATGCTGCAGGTACTGGTTGCAGATGCTGTGTGATCAATGTCTTAATTTATTCAATTTTTGGTTAACCGGTTGCGTGTTAAATGTGGCCTCAAGTGTTGGTTTTAGTCTGAGCAGTGAGTTGCTCATTGACTAGATGCTGCAGATGCTGGTTGCAGAGTCTGTGTAATCGATGTCCTGGTTTGTTCAATCCTTGGTTAACTGGGTGTGTGTCAAATGTGGCTTTAAGTGTTAGTGCTAGTCCAAGTGGTGAGTCGCTTGTGGACTAGGAGATGCAAATGCTGTAGCTTGGTTGCACAGGAACAGCTACTGGGTTAAGCTGGATCTGGCCTGCAGTTGGTGTTGGTTGCACAGGAATGGCTGCTGGGTTAAACTAGTGCTGGTTTGCAGCTTGTGCTGGCTGCTGCATCATCTTCTCATCATATCTGCCAGGTAAGTGTAGTGAGGGGACCAAAAGTGATCTCGAAAGACATTCTGAAGTCAGTTCTTAGAAGAGCTGTTTTGAATGAGATGGCAACTATGATTGGTCTGGCTGGCTGTGCTGGGTTCGTGGCTGTAATTGGTTGGATTCCACATCTGCTTCAGCTGGTGATAAGGACACAGACCTCACATTTGGCAGCTTAGTTTACTGGTGAAGATACAGACCACATGCTGCTGGGAGAGGAAACAGATAACTCTTCTCCAGGCTTGAGCAAGTTGGCTGCCAAGTGGCTTTTGGTTACTGCCTGCTGTGTTTATATAGCATTGGCCAATACTACTCTGCTGGGCCAAGTGAAGTGTTTCTATACACAAAGCTCCTTTATTAAATATAAGTAATAATGAAAGACTTCATTATACTTTGAAGAGGAACTTTTAAATTTGATATGTTTTATCCTGTGGTAATAATGTTGTTTCCAAAAGGTCAGCTGAATCAATCCCTTTTGAAAAATAGTTCATCTGTTAGTAACAGAAGTTCTCTCATGATGTATGTACAACATTTTGTTATCTGACGTCATGGGTGACTCAGCATTTTTTCTAAACCGGCTATGATGCTCCTAAAAGGGGTACCCTGGGTATGATATTAAAATCCTCAGGCTGAAACTCACTTCACTGCCATTAGTCCTAAGTCCACACTGACCTAGAGTGGTAGCACCTATTAGAGTCGATCTATGTGTCGAGTAGATCTGTATGAGCCACTTAGCTTTAAAACCATATTGTCATGTACACACGCACATATATATATATATGAGAGTATAGTCAGTGAAGAGAACATAGAGTAGAAAATTCTAGAAAAATAAAATCCAAAACTCACTTGTAAAAACGTTCCCAAAACAAAAAATAGTTAAGTGCCAAAATAAAATAAATAGTTTTTGGAACCCAATTAGACAGAATAGTCATGTGGTTGTGTTTTCAACTATGTCTGTATGTTTGAATCCCAAATGAGCTTGTCCCATACAAAAATAAATCTTGGGTTTGGAGCAGATCACATGTCTAGAAAACCTACACATTGGTGAAAGCAAATTTCTCTCACACTCTTCAACATTCTCAAATTAGTAGACTCATTCATAACTTTAGACAGTAAAACTCAGCAACACGGCCAGTAAAAAAAAACACTCATAGTATGCTTAGCATTTTTCAGTCTATTTCACTTCTACTACTACACACACGTATGCACACATTCAGTCAGCTAGCAGACACACACTCCACTGCTATGTGCCTTTGTTCTTCTGCGTACATACACATACAGACATATATATGTAAGTACAACTTGGTCACTTTTTACCCCTCAGTCTGCATAGCAAACACATTTACACAGATATTTCAAGCAACACTCACTACCATTCAGCTAACGTATTTGTATTATACTGCCCACACACATATATACATAACAAACATATTTACACATTGCTACTTTGTATTAACCTTTCCTTGCTTGTTTTATGTTATAAAAAATATTTGTTTTAACATTCTTGTTGTGAAATTTCTTTTGTCTGTGTTGTTTATATTATTTGTGTTGTTAATTGTGATACCGACACTCAGAGTTTTGCTTCTAACAAAACTAAAAGAACAACTCCATCCTCCATGAGAGAGAGACAGACAGACAGAAAAAAGAACCATTTTCAATATTATCTCACAAGTATATATACCCAATCCATTTGTCACTTAAAGGATGCATAGGGTTTACTCTTCTATATCTTTTAAATGGCTGGTGATGACCACATAGAGTAGAAAAAATTTTGAAAATTGGACCTAAGACTCACTTTTTCTCAAAACAAAAGTAGTGGGGTGTCAGTAAACTATATAGTTTCAGGAACCTGAGTGGACAAAGCAGTCACATGCTGTATGCTTCCAACTATGTCCGCACATTTTGATTTTGTCCTGCACAAAAATAAATCTTGCGTTTGTAGCCAGTCATGTGACAGGGATACCTATATAGTCTATGCTTTTAAAAGCTTTCTCTCTCTTATGTTCTGACTTCCTGTTGGATAGCTTTCATTCTCACATGCTCGCACAGCCTCAGATATTTTACCACATACAAATAGAGACAACAGCCATCATGGGAGAACATAACACCAGCAAAAATACATTCATTGAAATAATGAAATTGATATATTTGCCACACTCCCTTATTCTGAACTTCGTCTAGAATTCCAAATCAACTCACACATACAGATACACACTTTTAGCTCGCGGGTAGATGAATACTTCACTGCTATGTATTTTTTAGTTTTTCAATACACATACACATAGACATTTGGAACAAAAACACACATTCACATAATATTTGTATCAGTCACACCCACATACACACACACATGAATATTTAATGAACTTTATTCAGACATTCTTCCTACTTTGTATGGTTTTTTGCTTAGTTGTTAGTATTTAAAATTGTTTGTTATATGTTATCATGTCGTTAAATTTCTTTCTGTCGGCATTGTCTATATATCTTAGGTTTTAATGTCATCCTCCGCAAAAATGTGGTGGGGTTCCACATTTAACGTTGCCTCTACAGATGTGACATAAGGTCAATTTTTAAGCAGAGTTTGTACAAAGACGAACAGTTGCAACCACATGGTGAAAACCCTCTCTTCGTTGTTTAGAAAAATTTCTTTTGATTACTATCAATTAAGCACTGAAGAATTTGATTAAAAAATTGAGATGAGGGACTTATGAGGTTGTTCAATTTGCCATTTAAATGTTTTATAAAATGCACTCTAACATGTATTTATTGAAAATCCTGTGTGCACAGTTGACTAGTTATGGGGAGTAGTTGCCATGAGGTTGTTATGGTGCTATTTTAGTATTGAGTCACTTATATCAACAACTGGCACTTAATAACCAGCAATCTCTCAATCCGCAATCACTGGAAGATTAAAGTAGCTGCACTTATGAAACCCTTTGTTTGCTGGGAGTGTTCATCGACTGTTAACCTTTGTCCCAAGATGGTGTAACATGACTGTCGCTTGATTTTATACAAATCCAAACAAACTTAAGATCTCATGTATTCTCCTCATAAGATGTATTACACCTTGATATTATTTCTCTAACATTCTCTATATTAGTAAATATGTACGCTTTCTGTGAGTCACTATGGTGCTAAAAAAGAATTTCTAAAAGTAAACAAAAGAAAATTTTCTCCAAAAAACAAAAAATAAGCAGCCAGGAAGTGTTATAGACTTAAGATTTTCAATAAACACTGCTAAAGGTACATTTTACAAGCAAATTGAACCCCCTCATAAATACCCCCACTCTAATTTTTTTAATCAGAATTTTTGATGCTTTATTAAAAGTAATTAAACTAAATTTTTCTAAAAAATGAAAAAACAACATTTTTACCATGGGTCACAATTGTTCATCTTTGCAATGGTTTGAATTCAGAGTTTTTCTTCTCCTAGACTGGTTGCCTAAACAAGGTTAAAGAACCCAGTCTATCCAACTATTCCCCCATAGCTGGGAGAAAGACAGGGTCATGTTTTTTTCAAGAGCATTAGGACAAAGTGAAACACAAACATTCTTATGCAGGATTTAAACCCTGGTTACCAATTCCACAATGAACCATTTTAGTTAGCAGAACTCCTTAATCTTACAAATATACCCAAAGAATGTTTTGGACAATTTGAACTGTTTATTTTTGCTGTTTTCACATTTCAGATTACCATCTTAAGGTGCAATATGCACTTCTGTAAGGAAAGAAAATTCTGTTCTTTTGGTTTCTTCCTTCAGTGGCACAAACCAAAAACAATATCAAACAGACATTTTTTTTAATAGAATTTTTCTCAGATCTTTTACAGTACTCCATTTTATGTCTCTTAAGAAGTTATGTGACAAGATTTGAGAACAATACCATGTATGTCAATCCCTCGGCCAAAAAAAAAAAAGATAAAGAAAAAACTATTTGATACCATTTTTACTTTATTCTAGTGAAGAAAGAATCCAGAATAAGAGTCTCTTTCTTTATAGAGATGTATTACACCTAAAGAATGTCTGAGACTGTATTGGTTGAAAACATTGTGTGAAAAATAAAAACAAGGAATTCATTTATCTAAATAATCCTTTGTATGTTAACGACACTTCTCAAAGCTATAAACGGTGTCATAAATATTTGTGTTTATTATCTCTTACAACATGTATTGCTCTCATAAAAATCTCTCTGCCATGGCATTTTTTATTGCCAAGTGTTTACAATAAATAAAAGTCAATTCAAGATCTTTCAGATAGCAAAAAATAGTTTTTTATCCAGTGAATGTTATATCACAAGTCCATTTTTCACTTCTTCTTTTGTGAAATATCAGCTATTTTAAAAAACAAGTTTTCTTCACAAATTTTTTTCCTGTTGATGACCTCTGGTTGAAACTAGTTAAGAACAATTAAAAATAGGAATTTCTTCAAAGAAATATTTATCAAATCACTTTTGTTTATCTCTTTCAATCTTTCTTTCGCTCTCTCACTCCCTCTTGTTATATATATATATATATATATACTCCCCTACTCCCCTACTCCCGTAGGGTCGAGTTCTCTAGTGAAGAAGTAATCGTGTTGCCATTAGCGCCTTTGCAAGACTCTTCATATTGAGATCTCAGCGGCCGTTGAACAGATGTATGTAAACAATAGTAATTGTGATTCATAACCATTTAAAATGTACTTCGTAGCTAATATCTCCTCGTAGCTAAATGGTTAGAAGCTTTGGCTTGGCGTTTGAGTCAACCGGGTTTCGATCCCAGCTACGGGGAGATACTGTCTAGCCACACTGATGAGTTCTGATAGAACGAAACAGATCTGTCTGTGGATGACTATATATATATATATATATGTGTGTGTGTGTGTGTGTGTGTATCATTAAGCAGCAGTTGTTTATTTAAGCATGTTTCATTAAATAGTAAAGACACATTTTGTCTGAATAATTTAACTAAGATCCTTTCGAGTTTCCTGATAAGTGTCTTGGTTTCAGGTTGGAATTGGTGGAGGAATTTACCAAAATTGCCCCAAGCACTTTCAGACCCTTCATAGGCCATCATTAGGGGTTGCTTGCATGTGTAAAGAGTGTTGTTTTTTAAAATGAGTCTTTAAATTTTTTAAAAAAGTTTTTGGTTTTTATAACATAACAAAACTATGCAAATGCAGAGTTGGATAAAACTGAGTTGTTGATGAATTTTAAAAACAGAAAGCTATCAACAGAAATAGAATACTATCAAGGAATACGGAATATTAAAAAAAAAAATTCTAAAGGCATTTCAAAACGTTGTCACTATTTTCAAAATTAATTCTATTGATTTTAGTTTTTTTTTGTTTTTATCTATAGGGTTTCTAGGATTTGTAGTCGTAGCTTATCAATTTTGTGTGCGATTATAGTGGTGTTTTCAACTAGAATTTTTCAAAACTTGGATTTAGGAATAGAATGGGTTTTAAGATGTATGGCTATTAATGAGATAAGAACAGATTGTTTCATGCCTTTCTAAAAGGCATTAGCATGAAGTGAACTGCAAATAGGCACATGCAGGATTTAAACTCAGGTCTCTGAATCTATTTCTTACAACAATAACTATTATGCTAAGTGTTCCAGCATATATATATATATATATATATATATATATATATATATATATATATATATATATATTGTTTAAAAAACAAGAAATTTTAAATTTTAAACAAAATTCTAAATTCTAAATCTAAATTCTAAATCTAGAAATTTTAAATTTTAAACAAAATTCTAAATTCTAAATCTAAAAAATATATTTTTTGCTCTGCAGGTATATTTTGTATTAAATAGTCGTACATTGAACACTCATTCTTTGTATATTCATACTCCTTATTTACTTGACATATATATATATATATATATATACACACATATATATATATATATATATATGGAGAAAATTTGAAAAACAAAGTAATCTAAAAGTGATGAATTTATTAGAAGAAAAGTTGACATTAAATTATTTTGATTTTAATGAACCTTCATCAGGACTTTAAAATGGTGAAGGAACGTCGACTTACCTTCTAATAAATTCATCACCTATGGATTACTTTGTTTTTCAATTTTTCTTTATATTGTTGGATTCTTTTCCATTATTTACCTCCATATATATTTATATATATATACGTATGTATAATTCAGGTACATTATGATCCAGTATAACTACAGAAAATATAGTCTAATCATTTTAAAAACAATATGAATCATTATTTGTTTCCATAAGACTGAAACTATTTATCACCTAAAGAAAACTGGAGAATTAACCAAGTGAAATGTAAAAAAAACAAAACTGGATAATTGTAAAAAAATATTAATGATGTGTAACCCTATAAGGTCAGAGACCAGTCAAAGAAATATTATTAACCAGAGGAAAAAGAAACCGATTTGGATTTTGGAAGAATAGAGTAGTATACTATAAATATGGAATGGATTTTTGAAATGAAATGTCACTTGTGTTATTTTCAATGAGAAGGAATTTGACAAAACAAATTGCTTAAAGAGAAAAGAAAAGTGAATATATTGTTATTTTTTAAACTAAAAGAGTCAAAAGATAAGTAAATTGTTTTGACAGATCGCTGCATTCCGGGACGGTTTAAAGTAGAAAAGCAAATTCAGATCAAAGTCACAGCTGTCAAGCATCAAAAGCAATTCAGTATGAAAATCTAAAATTGGAATAACCTATTTCCTAAATTCAAATATGGAATTTTTTTCAACAATCCTGATAAAATACATGTCAGCAAAAATTTATTGAAACCTAAATTAGTGGAAAATTGACATTTCCTTAAACCTCACCCTCTCCACCTCCCCGTGGAAAAAGTATATATTTACGATGCTTAGGAAGCCCAGATAGAGAGCATGAGCCGCATGTGAGTTGGGGAGCAGTTTCAAGAAAGCTCTAAGTTTTTGACCTTGTAACAGACTGCCTTGTGTATTAAAAGTAAAGAAAGCTGACCATAATACAATACTAAAAAAAAAACCCAAAGAAACTTAACATAATAAGCACTTGTGAAGTAATACCAAGGATTGAGGAAAGCAAACACGACTGCCTCTGGAGATTGCCTTGTGACAAACTATAGACAGCAAGAATAGAAAAGCCTATAACTTATATGAAGAATTGACAGACTATTAATTCATGAACTGGTCTCTGATTAAAATTTACCATCTCCTGGATGGGTGAATATATGTATCATTTTTGAAAGACATTTTCTTCATACTAAATACTGTTATTTTTGTAAACTGTGTTTTGTTTTCTGTGTCTTGGCATCGACTTTTATTTATTTATTTTTTGCTTACTTATGGTTCAGTTTCATTCATCTACTCATTGACCGCTGACACTGATTAGCAATTGATCTGTTACCTGGATCTAAAAAAACACAATCTGGGCAGATAATGGATTGGTCATGTCATCTTAAGACTTAACAGTCAGTGGATTAGAGGCAGAATCACTCCTATGTTTGATGAGGGTGATGGTTTCCAAAAAGTCTGTTGTGGTTACTTGGTTAGTTTTATGGTAGCAAGGTACCAAAACATAACTCAAGATACATTTGTTTTATAAAAGCCATTTAAAACAAATTAAGAAAAAATAAAAGCACTTTAGATTGCATCTCTTACACAATACCCACAATAGATTAAAATTTAGAGTATAAATATTTACATTTAAATATTTACTTTTAAATGTATTTAGAGGGAGTTCCCATGGTGTAATGGTTGACGTGCTGAACTGTGACATTGTAGTAAGCAAGTTCAGACTCCAGTCATGCTATTAATTTCACTTTTGGACTAATACCCTTGGGAAAGGTGTGGGGTACTGAGTATCTTCCGTAGTTTATGGGAGTTACTTTCAAGTTTAGTTTCCACAAATACAACACAAATTTTACAAGCACGTAAACAAATGGAATGTGACAACAACAAACATTAAGAAACAAGCAATTTAATAATCATAACAAACAGAATAAAAATAATTAAAGATACAATGCTCATTTTATGTGCGTGTGTGTATATGTAGAAAATACAGCTATGGCCAGTTGAATAAAAATATGATTTTTTTCGCCCGTGTGTTCATGTGTACATGTTGGGAAAAGTATATGTCCATAGTTGGCCGAAATAGCGAGGATAAAAAATTAACTTTACTTACATACATGCATATGCATGTGTGTATATAAGTGATGGACCGTAGGTATGGGCCTTTTGTTTTCTTAAATCCATACATGCGTTTTTTATGATCTTTGGCGACAATATGTCATGTTTCAGTCGTTGGCAAAAGAACGTCGCATGCTTCTTCGCTTTGAGTCTTGTGGTGTTGCCTTCTGCTGTCCGTCCTGGCCTCTCATAGTAGAATGCCTTTTGGTAGTGGAATGCCTTAGTTAATTAAATTCTTCGTTATTTATACTTTTCGGGGTAACTAAAGTGAATCAAAAATAGGATTTTGTTAGGTTTCATTGCGGGTCCAAAAATTCAAGCGCGCAGACATTTCTTGACCAATCAGATTCATATATTTACTTATTTATTTTGGAGCCTAAATATTTTTCTATTGATTAGTTTCTAAGCCGGATTTTCTAGAATGTTCTTATTCTGTGTTTTTAGCTGATTGGTTAAAAAATATAAAAATGTGACTTCAATGTTAATGCGAGTTTGATCCGAAATTTCTAGAATGTTCTTATTCATATTTTTGGAGTTGATTATTTTAAGGCTAAGAAAAATGTGTATTTTATAAAGGTATGAAGGCCCTTATCCCTCCAGTTATAGATTAAATAGTACTACTATTGTTATTCTATAAGGCTGACTTTGACTTTAAATAACCCATAAAGGTTGATATGCAATTAGACAAAGAAACCAAGTTAGAACTTCATTGAATTTTTTGTTATTCTACTTTCTTCTGTTTTTAGTCACACTATTCCTCACCAATTCAAAAGAGATGTTAAGTAAACAATGAAATTCTTAGAATTCTTGACCTACAAACAAAAGAATTTGTAATTAATAAGGATAAAAATCATTTAGGATATTTTGCATATCTGACAGAGAGTCAGGGAAATCTGTGCTGTTTGCATTGCTCGATGATGATGATTAGCCAAATGAATGTTTATTTACCAACCTCTCCACATGAGCAGGATGTGACACAGGGTCAATTTTTTTAGCAGAGTTTAACCAGTTTGAATTCAGAGTTTTCCTTATCTTAGACTGGTTACCATACCAAGGTTAGAGAGCACAGTCTGGCCTGCTATTTACATATAGCCTGATGAATAATAGTTGGATACATACAAGAGTATTAGCACTATGTGAAATGCTAACAGTCTCATCCAGGATTTGAACTTGAGTTGTTATGTTTATTTACAACAATGATAACCATTACACCATGAGTGCCTCCAAACCCAATAAATGTCATATATGACTTTCTCCTTAGGAGAATATCCCTCCCATTTTAAACAACAATTGTATTCTTATATTGGATAAACCATGGGCACCCTGGGTGGTGTAAATTCAATTCTATGGTTAGACTAGCAAATCTTCATGTGTGAATTCGAGTCTCATTAGGTGCCCCCATTCATATGGCCTTGTGTTACATCTCATCAAAAAAGCTTAGTAAATTACTACTACCAAATATAGACACCTCACCTGCCACTTCTTTGATCAGAGTGTGATTAGAAATCACTCCAATATACACATATTACTTGAAATGGACAGCTATCAATAGGCTATTGGTCATATGGAAGTCAGACCTGACTGATAAAATGAAACGCAGTTTCTTCCAAGCATCGATCGTGCCGATACTGCTATATGGATGCACTAAATGGACGCTAACTAAATAGCTGGAGAAAAAGTTGGACGGCAACTACACAAGAATGCTGCAAGCAATATTGAACAGGTCCTGGAGGCAACACCCCACAAAGCAGCAGCTATACGGCCACCTACTACCCAACACAAAAACTATCCAAATTAGATGAACCAGACATGCAGAACACTGCTGGAGAAGTAGGGACGAGCTCATAAGGGATGTACTCCTGTGGAACCCTTCACATGGCCGAGTGAAAGCAGGGCAACCAGCTTGAACCTACATACAGCAGCTCTGTGAGGATACGGAGTGTAGCCCTGAGGACCTGCCGGGAGCGATGAACAATAGGGAGAGGTGGCGAAAAAGGGTCAGGGATATCTGTGCTGATGGCACGACATGATGATGATGATAACTTGAAATCACAAAATACTAAATTCTTGTTGAAACCACCCAGATATTAAATACTAGATCAACAGTCAAATAAAAGACTCAAAATATTTGAAACCTTAACTATAAAATAAAAAAATAAAAAATCTCAATAAAATCTTCTTCAGACAAGGGCAGGGTGATCTGAATGTTTTTAACAATGAGAATTCCACCTTTTTTTTATAACTGTTGAGTGATATCATCTAGTGCTTCACAAGTCAACACCATTCTTGTTGGGGGTATCCTCATAGTGTAATAGTTTCAAGAGCTGGACTGCGGAATTGTAGTAAGTGAGTTCAAACTCCAGTCATGCTATTATGTTCCCTTTCAGACAAATACTTTTGGGAAAGGTATGAACCCCCTTATCCTCCCAGCGATGGGTTAAATAGTACCACAACTGTTCTTTTAGAAGGATGGCTTTGGCATTAAATAACCTACAAAGGTTGATATGCCATTAAACAAAGAAACCAAACCAAACCATTCTTGTCAGCCCAGTCAATGGAGGGCTGTAGAATATGTTGACTGTATCTTTGCACAAGGGTAAGACCCTACCTAATAAGTGTCCTGATATGACACTAAACCAATTAATAGTGAGACTCCAATAGAGTTCCCTTTCATTACCATTACTTCCAGGTCTACTCTGACCTGGAGTGGTAGTACTTGTTAGGATCCCATCTATGGGTCAAATAGAATTGTTTGATTATCTACTATACTTGAAACCATTTATATTGAATAGACTTACTTGCGTTCAATAGCAATACTTGAAACCATTTAGTTGTGGGCAAACAAATGAACTCTGCCACATTTAAATATTGTTACCTACAACCTGTTTATATATCAAATATATATGCATAAACAGGATTTGGCATTAAATAACCATCAAGTGTTGATGTGCTGTAAAACATTGTTAAAACTGTTAACTGTTAAAGTGTAAATATAGACATACTTCCATAACCTTTTGGTATGAAATAACTCCAGAAAAGTTGACATGCCATTAAAATCAACTCATCAACCATTCTTGTTTGCATCATGTCTGTTGCATTACTTCAATGGCCAATAACGACTTAATTTTAAAATAAACATGTTGAAAGCCTGTTCCCAGTTTTTCTTTAAATGGCTTAACACAATGAAAATTAACCTTGTTTAAATTCTATATAAACAAGTTATACCATTCTTGAAAATAGCTGGAGACACAGTTGAAAGGGCTCAAACCCCTAAATCTTTTGAATGATTTCTACATTCATTTGATTTGGATTTATGTTCCCTTGTTCATAAAGAAGAAAAAAAATGACACAAAATGACAGCAGTTGGTTGGTTGGTTGGTTGGTTTGCAAATGACAACCCTTGGATTATTAGGCTATTTAATGTTGAAGTCAATCTTTTTTTGTAAGCAATTATATGTGTTCAAGTAAACGGATCATCTAAAAAAATTCATACATTATTCCTTGTTTGTTCTTTTCAATCAAACACACACCAGCTCAGTTGGCTGGAGCTGTAGAATATGCTGATTGTATCTCTGCAGAAGGATAAGACCAAGACTAATAAAAGAGAAAATCAGCTCCATGGAAGGAGGAAAACATGTGACACCACCATCTTGAATCCTTCCAGCTTGTAGGAAACGTATTGTTAGTGTATTAGAATTTTCATGATGTTTTAAATTATTTATCTATTTTTCTTTTAAATTCTGAATCAACGTATAAACAAAAACAATGCCTTATAGATGTGTTGTACTTCATTGCCAAGGAAATTATAAAAATGGACCTTAAGTTTATGTATTTTCTTTTCTGAAAGCTAAAACATTATCTGATCTATGGATGCATATAATGAAAAGAATGGATTTTACTTCTACAAAATTTAGCAGAGTGAATATTTTTTATAGTAAAAAGTTAGTAAATTTAATTGTAAGTTTAATTATTGAATTAATTTTATGTCCTTGTAATTCACAATACATTAAGACAATGTTATGACATAAATTTAGCAAAGGTGTTAAAAGCTAAAAACCTAATTTTTGAAAAATAAACTTTGAAGAAATTTTCAATTCAAGTTCATAAAGTAATATTTTTATAGGCATAAAAAATAATTCTAACAATTTTCTAGGATTGTTTTATTCATAAAAGATGTTTGTTTGTTATTTTAATTTTAAAAATGTATAAATGTTTAAAAATCTGTTTATTTTTTACATAGCTTTGTTGAATTAATAAATTAAATTGTGTTGGAACACTTTCTTTATTTTTCCTAGAATTGTAAGAAAAATTTTCATATTGTAGATTTTTGCTAAGATTTTTTAGATTTTCTTAGATTTTTACTAGAATTTAAAATAATTTTGGTTTTAAAAATCTCTTTAGGTATGTGAATTAGATTTTCAACTTGAGCACATAAACAGAGAATAAGCAGTCTTTAATGAAAAGACAGGAGTCACAATTGCAATTAGACTTCAGAAAACATGACTTCATGATGGTGCTATCCCTAGAATTCTCCCTGATTGTCCCTCATATTTGTATTCATTGATTCTAGAGAGTCACCAGAGTCTAGGAAAACTCAAGTGGAGAATTCTGTCCTTAAAAGTACTTTAAATCAAAGTAATACTGATGACTTAGTATACAAACAGCAGAAGAAATTCGATCATATTGATGATCTAGAAGGGAAATTAAATTTTCTAGATAGAAATTATTGAAGTATTGTTAGGCAGAAAGAGACACTTATTATATACATCATTATCAAATCCTCATATCCAAAAATTAATATATCTCTTGTAATCGAATCTGATTTTGCAATATATGTCTTTGGTAGAGATGTGGAAATGAATATAATAGGAGACTTTAAGATTCCTAAACATCTAACTGATCAAAATACTCTTGAAATTTTGATGGAAAGCATGAAGAAAATGGACACAGAACAACTCCCAAACTTATCCACGCGGCAAGCAATGAACATGTTTGGCACTACATACAGCTGCAAATGCTTATTCTTCAAAATTTCTTGTCACATCCTCAATTTCTCCAGGAATCACATGCTTCCATCTGGATGATTCCCAACCTTATTATCCACACAGTAAGCAGTGAACATGTTTGGCACTACATTCTGCTGTGAACAGTTGTCCTTCAAAATGAAGCATGCCAAAAGTATGGTGTGTTCACAGTTGTCAAATCATCATTTGTCTGATGTGCTCCTTCTGTTAAGTTCTTCATTTAAACTTGATATTACATCTTTTTGTGATTTCAAACAACATCAGATGTTTCATTAATACATTATGATTGTTAACTTATGAGTTTAACTGGGGTTTTTCTGTCCTTTTAAGACTGCTGGTTGGGGACCTCCCAAGTTAAGCTTTGTGGCCCTCTGGCTGAAAAGGTCAGTGACCCCTGATGTAGATTGAAGGCCCAAGTAAATTTTGATAAAAAACCAACTAAAAAGACAAAAGTAAATATTAGTCAAAATTAATAGTTGACAATTTTTCACCCCAAAATAAAAAATAAATAAAAGATGTTTTTAATATTATGTCTTTTTTTACAGAGTACACAACGATACAAACAAGAAGAATGTTTCCCTGAGATATCCTGATGAAGTTACCTTCATATCTCCTGAACTTCATCCAGAAATTGAGGTTTGCATCAGATAAAATATCTTTATTACATAAAGCATTCCAAAAGTAACATATCCTATATATTTCTACAGAAACTAGAATAGACATAGCACGACAACACTGTTGGACAGAACAAATTTTCAAAACAATTTTTTTTTTCACAAAGTTGCAAGGTCATAAGTATAGGGCAATCAGTGAGAATCCAACTCATTAGAATGGTCTGTTATTTTAGCTTACGAACCATTACACCATGTGAAGTACCCAATTTAGTGTATGTATATATATATATAATGCTTCTTCCACGTTTTGACTTTTATTTACTACTGAAATTTAAGGTAGCTTTGGGAGGCGGTCTACTGGGGGGGGGAATTCATTTCATTTTTTTTTTTTTTGAATGTCTTCTATCGAATAATTTAAAAATTCGTAAAGAAAGCCCTAACAGTAGTTTAGAAGAAAAAGAAAAAGCCTAAAACACCTAATGCTACCACAGCCCCCCCCACCCACCCAAGAGAAAGGGAAAAAGAAAAAAAAAGAAGAAAAAAAAATGAAATGAATTCCCCCCCCCCTGTAGACCACCTCCCAAAGCTACCTTAAATTTCAGTAGTAAATAAAAGTCAAAACGAGGAAGAAGCATTTGAACTCAGGAGCCAACTGCAAGTAATATATCAATATTGGTCAGTATTTCTTTAAGGCCTATCAATTTAAAATGCTGAATTTTACAATGTTATGCTGTATTTTGTTTGTGAAATAATGCTTAAACTATGCATTTTAAATGTAAAGACACGCTTACTCTACTATAAAGCCAAATTGATGTTTAGACTTTCCACATGTCAGCGAACAAGGCAGAATGTTTTTGAATGTCTTCTATCGAATAATTTAAAAATTCGTAAAGAAAGCCCTAACAGTAGTTTAGAAGAAAAAGAAAAAGCCTAAAACACCTAATGCTACCACAGCCCCCCACCAAAATAATCCTTTAAGCTCTATAATTCCTGAAGCCTGCTAGGTTACCAACTGTAGTGTAAAAAAAAAACCTAAGAAAAGTCCCAATACAGCAAAAAAAAAAAGTCAGTACCATTGAAAGTCCAACGAAAGTACCTTAATGTTGGACTTTAACTAAGTTAAAACTTAAAAACTTAAAACCAAAATTACCCCCCCTTTTTTTTTTTTGCGTACACATGGGAAGCAGCATGATGTACGTAAAGGTATTTGAATAAACCCATGTACGACCAAACTGATTTGATTTGTTGAAATAGTATGCGTACGTTTGGAAGTGATTCCGTTTCCAGAAGATTTTTCACAGAGGTCAGTAAATTTATTCTACTAAACTATTCATTTAAAAATGCACATTTGATTTAAAATAGTAATGTCTTGAATCTCAGCTGTATTATGTGTTGTTTAAATGAAGAATGAAGACTTATGCGACTTAATTTTCAGGAAAAGCTTTACTTTTGGAAGACGAACTTCTAAATTTGCTAAAGAAAACCCCCCAAATTGCCCCCCCCTGAAAAGAAAGGGAAAAAAAAAAAAAATCCAAAACACCTCAAATATAGTCTAACACGTGCTAAAGACGAAAGCCATAAAAGAGTTGACTCCTCCTCTCTCTTTCTTTCTCTCTCTCTCTCTCTCTGTGTGTCTCTCTCTCTTTCTCTCTCTCTCTCTGTCCACCACTAGATGACCATGATATGGGAGTGGAACCTTTAATATAAATACTATTAAAATTAGTAATAATTGAATCCTTCATTTGTTGAAATAGTATGCGTACGTTTGGAAGTGATTCCGTTTCCAGAAGATTTTTCACAGAGGTCAGTAAATTTATTCTACTAAACTATTCATTTAAAAATGCACATTTGATTTAAAATAGTAATGTCTTGAATCTCAGCTGTATTATGTGTTGTTTAAATGAAGAATGAAGACTTATGCGACTTAATTTTCAGGAAAAGCTTTACTTTTGGAAGACGAACTTCTAAATTTGCTAAAGAAAACCCCCAAAATTGCCCCCCCCCTGAAAAGAAAGGGGAAAAAAAAAATCCAAAACACCTCAAATATAGTCTAACACGTGCTAAAGACGAAAGCCATAAAAGAGTTGACTCCTCCTCTCTCTTTCTTTCTCTCTCTCTCTTTCTGTCCACCACTAGATGACCATGTAATATACCCCAAAATTTCTTTGAATTTTAACATCCAACAGTCCTGGACTTTAACTAAGTTAAAACTTAAGATAAAAAAAAGAAATTTTTTTTTTTTTTTTTTTTTTACTACCGCGTACACATGGGAAGCAGCATGATGTACGTGTGAGTCTTGCGGCTTAACGCTCAAGATTGTCAGTTCGATCGGGGAACTACTGCTGCTCATCTATAAGAGTGGCTTCTACAGATGAGAACAAAAACAGCCATCAAAAGATAACCATGACTCGTACTCAAACCAGATCCATAAACCGCATCGCTCTTCGCGCGGGTAAAAAAGGGGCGCGTCCTGCTGAGGTTGGAGCCCTGGCCTCAGTGTTCGAAAAATCAGCTACAGAGCTCAAACTCAAACAAAAACTACTAAAATGCAAACAAACAATTCAGATAGCGACATTTAACGTGAGAACCCTAAATAGAATAGGTCAACTATCAGAGCTAACTGCATCAGCCGTAGAACATAAGATAGATATAATTTGCATAAAAGAGCACCGATACACGCACACCGAAGATATCAAGTATCACGAAACTGGTAATGGATGGATGCTGGTGACTGTATCGGCATGGAAAAACTCGGTCAATGCATCGGTAGGAGGGGTGGGAATACTTCTAGGACCAAGAGCGTTAAAAACACTGAACAGCATTGAGAGAATACAACCTAGGATGATGGCCGCAACGTTTAATGGCAACCCCAAAGCAACAATTATCTCCTGCTACAGCCCTACCAATGTTAGCGAAGACAACGAAATAACCACCTTCTACGAAGATCTATCCTCCCTAGTACGTAGCATTCCGAAACACAACCTGCTAGTCATTGGCGGAGATATGAATGCACAAATCGGGAAAAACAGACACAACAAATACAGCCTACACTGCGCGTCTAACAGGAATGGACAACATTTAATAGATTTCATGATAGAAAATAGATTAACATGCCTCAATACAAACTTTCAAAAAAGGGAGGGGAAATTATGGACCTACACATACGCGAATAAGAGTAAAGCACAGATAGACTACGTCCTTATAAACAGGAAATGGAAAAACAGTGCGATGAATTGCGAGGCATACTCCTCTTTCGAGGGTGTGTCCTCCGATCATCGAATAGTTACGGCCAAAGTACGACTAAGCCTAAGAAAAAACGCCACACGTAAAGCGACGACCAAGCACTATGACTGGGCCCTACTCAACAACAGAGATATTAGAGATAAGTATGCATTAGAATTAAGAAACAGATTCGAAGCACTACAAGAGAAGGCAGAAATAGGCACCCCAAATGACGAATATGAAAATTTTGTAGAAGCACACCTGGAGGCGGCAGAAAAGTGTATTCCAACAAAGCCTAGAACTAAATATAGAGTCCCTTGGGAAACGCTAGCGGCTAGAGAAAAACGTGCACTTGTGAAGACTGCCTCCAAAAGCTATCGAAAGAACCCAACAAACACAAATGCACGAAAACTAGAAAAGGCACAACATCAATTAACAGGAATATACCTAAAAGAACAGGCAGAATACGTACAAAATCAGATAGATAAGATTAGAGACTCGGTGGAAGATAGGCAATCCAGGATAGCCTGGCAAACAATAAACGAAGTAAGTGGAAGGAAGAGCAAGCCAAAGCAAAATTGAAAGCTGCAAGCCAACAAGAAAGAGTAAAACTGTGGGAACAGCATTTCAAAAATCTACTAGGAAACCCACCGGAAATAACGGATGAACCGATCACCAGAATTATTAGTAAGCAATTAGACGTAAAACTAGGTCCTTTCACCAAAGAAGAACTAGACTCGGTTCTCAGAAGAATTAAAAATAGGAAAGCGGCGGGGCTAGACGAGATCCCCCCAGAAGTGTGGAAGACGAGACAATTCGACGATATACTGCTCCGGCAATGCAACGCAGTCTATAGTCAAAATAGGATAGAACGATGGACGAAGGGATGCATCCTTCCATTCCCTAAAAAAGGCGATCTCGGACTAGCCAAGAACTACCGAGGGATAACACTTACATCCATAGCAGCCAAAATCTACAATGCCCTACTACGAAACCGCATAGAACCCAAAATAGACAACATCCTTAGGAAAAACCAAAATGGCTTCCGGAGAAATAGATCCACGACCTCACAAATACTGACCATCCGTAGAATCCTGGAAGGCGTTCGGGCAAAAAACTTACAGGCGACATTACTATTTGTCGACTTTACCAAGGCATTCGATTCCATACACAGAGGGAAGATGGAGCAAATCCTACTAGCATACGGCCTACCAAAAGAAACCGTAGCAGCGATAATGATTCTCTACAGAAACACCAAAGTGAAAGTACGTTCACCAGATGGAGACACGGAATACTTCGACATAGTTGCAGGAGTACTACAAGGGGACACACTAGCCCCGTACCTCCTTATCATCTGTCTAGACTATGTGCTTAGGACTTCGATCGACAAAATCAGAGAAAATGGCTTCGAGCTGACTAAGAGAAGAAGCAAAAGGTACCCCGCAAAAACAATCACGGACGCCGACTACGCTGATGACTTGGCGTTACTAGCGAATACGCCTAATCAAGCAGAGACACTACTGCATAGTCTGGAACGAGCCGCAGCTGGCATTGGCCTCCATGTCAATGCAAACAAAACCGAATATATGTGTTACAACCAAATGGGCAACATTGCCACACTAGACGGAGCCCCTCTGAAACTAGTCGACAAATTCACCTACCTAGGAAGCAGCGTCTCATCAACCGAGAAAGACATCGACACACGACTGACGAAGGCATGGACAGCTATCGATAGGCTCTCGATCATATGGAAGTCGGACCTGACTGATAAAAGGAAACGCAGTTTCTTCCAGGCAGCGGTTGTGTCGATACTGCTATATGGATGCACCACATGGACGCTTACGAAGCGGCTGGAAAGGAGGCTGGACGGAAATTATACAAGAATGTTGAGAGCAGTATTAAACAAGTCCTGGCGACAACACCCCACGAGACTCCAACTATACGGACACTTGCCCCCCATCACAAAAACTATACAAGTTCGACGAACCAGACACGCAGGACACTGCTGGAGAAGCAAGGACGAGCTCATAAGCGATGTACTCCTGTGGACCCCCGCACATGGATGTGCAAGAGTAGGACGACCAGCACGAACCTACATACAGCAGCTGTGTGAGGACACGGGATGTAACCCTGAAGACCTGCCGGAGGCGATGAATGATAGGGAGAAATGGCGAGAGACGGTCAGGGATATCAGCGCAGGCGGCGCGACATGATGATGATGATGACGACCAAACTCAATACCTAAACAGCTCCTGGACATGAGTTTGACGACTTTACGCTCAGGTTCGCTAGTTCGATCGGGGAACTACTGCTGCTCCTCTATAAGAGTGGCTTCTATAGAAGAGAATAAAACAGCCATTGAAAGATAACCATGACCCACACTCAAACCACTTACACAAACCGCATCGCTCTTTGCGCGGGTAAAAAAGGGGCGCGTCCTGCTGAGGTTGGAGCCCTGGCCTCGGTGTTCGAAAAATCAGCTACAGAGCTCAAACAATCAAAACTACTAAAATGCAAGCAAACACTACAAATAGCTACATTCAACGTAAGAACCTTAAATAGAATAGGACAACTCCCAGAGCTAATCGCATCGGCCGAAGAACATAAGATAGACATAATATGCATACAAGAACACAGATACACGCACACAGAAGATATCAAATATCACGAAACTAGCAATGGCTGGTCGCTCGCCACAGTATCCGCATGGAAAAACTCTGTCAATGCCGCAGTAGGAGAGGTAGGATTACTTATAGGACCTAGAGCATTAAAAACGCTTAATAGCGTTGAGAAAATACAACCTAGAAGAACATAAGATAGACATAAAATACAACCTAGAAGAACATAAGATAGACATAATATGCATACAAGAACACAGATACACGCACACAGAAGATATCAAATATCACGAAACTAGCAATGGCTGGTCGCTCGCCACAGTATCCGCATGGAAAAACTCTGTCAATGCCGCAGTAGGAGAGGTAGGATTACTTATAGGACCTAGAGCATTAAAAACGCTTAATAGCGTTGAGAAAATACAACCTAGAATGATGGCAGCTACATTTAACAGAAACCCCAGAGCAACAATCATCTCATGCTACAGCCCTACCAATGTTAGTGAAGAAAATGAACTAGTCACCTTCTACGATGAGTTATCCTCATTAGTGCGTAGCATCCCGAAACACAACATGTTAGTCATTGGCGGAGACATGAATGCCCAAATCGGGAAAAACGGAAACAACAAATACAGCCTCCACAACACATCAAATAGGAATGGGCAACATCTAACAGATTTCATGATAGAAAATAGATTAGCATGCCTCAATACAAACTACCAAAAAAGAGAGGGCAAACTATGGACATACACGTACGCAAACAATACTAAAGCTCAGATAGACTACGTCCTTATCAACAAGAAATGGAAAAATAGTGCATTGAATTGTGAGGCATACTCCTCTTTTGAGGGTGTGTCCACCGATCACCGAATAGTCACGGCGAAAATACGATTAAGCCTACGAAAAAATGCCAAACGAACAGCGACCACCAAACACTATGACTGGGCCCTATTAAACAACAAAGATATAAGAGATAAATACGTATTAGAATTAAGAAACAGATTCGAAACACTACAAGAAAAGACGGAAAAAAGTACACCAAACGACAAATATGAAAATTTCGTCAATGCACACCTCGAGGCAGCAGCAAAACACATTCCAACAAAAATTAAAACTAAATATAGAGTCCCATGGGAAACTTTAGCGGTGAGAGAAAAACAGTGAAAACAGCCTCCAAAAACTATCGAAAAAACCCAACAAACACAAATGCCTTAAAACTAAAAACTGCACAATATCAATTAGCAGGCATATATATAAAGGAACAGACAGAATACATTCAAAATCAGATAGATAGGATTAGAGACTCGGTGGAAGATAGACAATCTAGAATAGCCTGGCAAACAATAAACGAAGTGAGCAGAAGAAAGAACACAGCCAAAGCAAAACTTAAAGCAGCAAAACAACAAGAAAGAATAAAACTGTGGAAACAGCACTTCGAAAACTTACTGGAAACCCACCAAAAATAACGCATGAACCAATCACCAGAATAATTAGCAAACAATTAGACATTAAACTAGGACCGTTTACACAAGAAGAACTCGACTCGGTTCTCAGAAAAATTAAAAATAGGAAAGCTGCAGGGCTGGACGAAATTCCCCCGGAAGTATGGAAGACCAGACAATTCGACGACATACTGCTCTGACACTGCAACGCAGTATACAATCAAAATCCGATAGATAGATGGATGAAGGGATGCATACTCCCCTTCCCTAAAAAGGGAGACCTCGGATTAGCCAAAAACTACTGAGGCATAACACTTACATCCATTGCTGCCAAAATCTACAATGCCCTACTACGAAACCGAATAGAACCCAAAATCGACAACATACTTAGAAAAAACCAAAATGGCTTCCGAAGAAATAGATCCATGACCTCACAAATATTAACCATCCGCAGAATCCTTGAAGGTGTACGGGCAAAGAACCTACAAGCGACATTGATATTTGTCGACTTTACCAAGGCTTTCGACTCCATTCACAGAGGAAAGATGGAACAAATCCTACTAGCGTACGGCATACCTAAAGAAACCGTAGCGGCAATAATGATTCTCTATAGAAACACTAAAGTAAAAATACGATCACCGGATGGAGACACAGAATACTTTGACATTGTAGCAGGAGTACTACAAGGGGACACGCTGGCCCCGTACCTCTTTATCATTTGTCTAGACTACGTACTTAGAACATCGATTGACAAAATCAAAGAGAATGGCTTCGAACTTATGAAGAAAAGAAGCAGAAGATACCCCGCAACAACAATTACCGACGCCGACTACGCCGATGACATAGCGATACTGGCAAATACACCTGACCAAGCCGAAACACTTCTGCATAGTTTGGAACGAGCAGCAGCAAGCATAGGCCTCTATGTTAATGCACACAAAACGGAATACATGTGCTATAATCAAACGGGGGACATCTCCACTCTAGAAGGAACCCCACTTAAACTAGTAGACAAATTCACGTACCTAGGAAGCAGCGTCGAATCAACCGAAAAGGACATCGAAACGAGGCTAACGAAAGCATGGACAGCTATCAATAGGCTATCGATTATATGGAAATCAGACCTAACCGATAAAATGAAACGCAGTTTCTTCCAGGCAGCGGTCACATCGATACTGCTATATGGATGCACTACATGGACGCTAACAAAACGGCTGGAGAAGAAACTAGATGGCAATTACACAAGAATGCTGCGTGCAATCCTGAACAAGTCCTGGCAGTAACACCCCACAAGACACCAACTGTACGGCCACCTGCCCCCTATCACGAAAACTATTCAAGTTAGATGAACCAGACATGCAGGACACTGCTGGAGAAGCAGAGATGAACTCATAAGAGATGTACTCTTATGGATCCCCACACATGGCCGCGCAAAAGCAGGGCGACCAGCTCGAACGTACATTCAGCAGCTATATGAGGATACAGGCTGAAGACCTACCTAGGGCGATTAATGATAGGGAGGAGTGGCGAGAGAGGGTCAGGGATATCCGTGCTACCAGCACGATATGATGATGATGATGATGATGATATATATATATATATATATATATATATATATATATGCAAAAAATCAAGTTATCAAAATATAAAAATATACACATTCTTATCACAATTTTGTACATTGTACTCATCTATATTGTGCTTTTTGTTTCTCTTGATAGGAAGCCTCTTTTTTAAATACCATAGGCCCACATTTTACATGATCAATTGTTTCTCCAACCCTTGCATTATTATAAAACAATGTATATTAAAACCCCTTATCATCTATGTACTGTCTTAGTTTCTAATGTATTTTTCATATAACCTACATGTTGCACAGAAATACAAATGTAAAAACAATGGAAATAAATACAATAATAAAGATACAATAACAAGCAATCCATTCTGTCACTTACTGTCATTTATTCTCATTCATTCCTTCTCTTTCATATGATATAAAATATGAATTAACTTGAATATTATTAACTAAAAATTAAACATTATTTATTTATTATGGCTAAAGTCCACAATTCAGTTGTAATCATCATCATCATCATCCTCATCATCACGTCCTGCCACTAGCACAGATATCCCTGATCCTCTCTCGCCACTCCTCCCCATCGTTCATTGCTTCTGATAGGTCCTCAGGACTACATTCCGTATCCTCACAGAGCTGCTGTATGCAGGTTCGAGCTGGGTGTCCTGCTTTTGCTCAGCCATATGAGGGGGTCCATAGGAGAACATCACTTATGAGCTTGTCCCTGCTTCTCCAGCAATGTCCTGCATGTCTGGTTCATCTAACTTTGATAGTTTTCATGATGAGAGGTAGGTGGCCGAACAGTTGGGGCTTTGTTGGGTGTTGCCTCCAGGACTTGTTCAAAATTGCTCGCAGTATTCTTGTGTAGTTGCTGTCTAACAAGTGCTAAATAAGTTATATAAGAATGCAGTGAGTTTAAGATTTGACAAAAAAGTTTAGATGTCTTGTATTACATTTTTTCCTTTTTTTTTCCTTTTATTAAGTTTGGGATCATACCTATTTTAAGCTTTGGCCTATTCAAACATGAAAATGCCAAGTTAATCAGTTGCTATATTATTTTCTGATCTGGCATTCATGTGGTATGTTTCCTAACCTGACTGTGTCATCAAAATACAGATATTTGAATTGAAATTAAAAAGAGCTAATTTAGCATAATTGTTATCGTTGTTGGAAATGGAATCTGCAACCTGAGTTCAAACCCTGGACAAGGCTGTTTACATTTCACTTCATGCTAATGCTTTTGGAAAAGGCATAAATCCATCTGTTCTCTCTCTATTTATGAGTAAATAGTAAAGCAAACTGGGTCCTTTAGGTAACCAAACTAGAAGAAGGAAAAGTCTGTATTCAAACCATCTTTGCTTCACTTAAAAATTGACCTTGTGTCACAATTTGTAGATGAGAGGTTGGATAAATACCCACAAATATCTGAATTTTAACTTTGATTTAAAATTGCAAAAATTTTCAACATTTAACTTTGATTTAAAATTGCAAAATGTAATAAAGCATTACTTCTGTGTATAATTCTATATTAAATTTCATAGAAAATAGAAGATGTGATTAAAAAATATTGGAACATAACTTAGTTTAAATGATGTATACACAGCTAAGCAACTTATATAATAAAATGATGATGTTTAGACTGCATCGAGATGAATCAGTGTTAATTTGGAAAATATGAAACCAGTTTCAATACTTTTTGAATAAAATGTCTTTGACAAAACACAGGCTTGTGCAAATACAGCATTCTTCATATTTACCAGACCTTCAGGTCTGTGTAACTTTTTCTTGTTTTCCAAGCTAAAAATTAATCTCAAAGGTAAGAGATTTGAGGATAAAAATACAATGGTGCACCATATCAAAAAAAGATACAATGGTGCACCATATCAAAAAGTGTGTTTCAGAGGTACTTTGACCAATGGAAAACTCACTGGAATAAGTGCGTTGGATAGCAAAGGAACTATTTTAAAGAAAATTAGTGTTTCATCTATTGCTCAGCTTCAGTCTCAAAACCTTTTAACACACATGATATATATGTTATTTAAGTGTGTGTTACTTTGATTTTGGATAAAAACAAAAAACACTCCCTTAGTTTTGATGTAAACTTGCAGACCCCTTTTTTTAATGTCCTTTTAGAACTGGCCAACGCCCTGATGTCTGTTTTGGGAATAACTGTGAGGGGACATGTTGTTGTTTTGGTGTTTAGTTCCCCCACAATTTATGTTGGCTTATTATTGAAAAGCAAATGAAGTATACAATGTGAAACGACGTGGACAAAAGATCATTCAAAACAAAGCAGTACAAACAAAATCAAATTTATATATCAAGAAATATATAGAAAAGAAAATATTACAAATATTCTAATATAGTCTGTTGAATATTCCTTTGTGTGTCTGCGTGTGTGTATGTGTGTACTAACACGGATATTATGAAAAAAGACTGAATATTGAAAGTGTACTGTCTACTATAAAATGTATGTGGACTAAGTATTTCATGTAAGGTATCGATATATAGAAATATAGCAATGTGTCTTCTCCCATGTTGATTGTTTGTCTCTTTCAGGGTTTAACAAAATTTCTGAGGCTGTGTTCAAGGCTAGAAGAAGTCTAACCGAAAAGGCAGAACAAGAAAGAAAAAGGTTGCAGAATGTATACCTCTTTGTGGGGTTGACTGCTGGAAGTCAAAATGAGAGAGAGAGAGAGAGAGAGAGTGTGTGTGTTGTCTCTGTAAGTTGCAATGGCAAGAATAAGTTCTTGGAAGACGGGAGAATATATAGGCAATTCTTGTCATGCAGTCGGCTCCAAATGTGCGGGACAAAATCAAAGTTGGGGACGTAGTTGTGAGCACAAATCAAGAGATTTTCCAGACCAATAGGTTCCCTAGACTGATTAGTTTACTGACATCCACCATCTTTGTTCTGGGAACAAGTGGTATCACAGCTATTTTAAAATATAGGAGTGTAAATTGTGACAGCAAATTGACTAAAATCCCAAAACGGGACTTTATTTTCGCACGTGTGAAGACGGGGCAGGTTGGCACTTGATCCCCTATAGAATAAGTCATCGTTCAGAGTTTTTCTCTCAGGCATATAAGACCTGGCATATTACATGAGGGATTAATTTAGGGCCAGACTGACCGCCGCTGGCAAGGGGTTCCAAATTTCACACTATCCACACACCCACCAAGGCCACTAAACTTCTTCCCCAAGACAACAGAAGATATGGACCTATAGGTTTTAGTCGTAATAATATTATATTGTAGTAGTCGGCAACTCTGGTTTCCCGTGTGATCTTTTTAAGGAATTAATAGGACAATTCTAAGCAAGATAACATAAGGCGAATAGAAGCTGAAAAGGAAATGTGACTCAACAAATTCGTAGCAGAACGGCAAAGAACAACTTAGACCACGTGGTAACATAAAAATACATGAATCCTTTACTATACAAAGAGATACACTTTCAAAGTGTCAAATATGTATAATGAATTGAACAGTCCATGGACATAAATGTCTTCCTTCTTTTCTGTTCTTTCGTTTCTTCAAATTGAGAGAGAGAGAGAGAGGGTGGTATATAAAATTTGGGTATAAAGGAGAAATAGCCCCAAAGTTACTTATCTTATTTTTCGACGGGGTTCCACTGGAGAATCTTTCTTCTTTCATGGGCTAATAGACTTTATGCTATTTTTTTACACTGGCTTGAAGAACCTGGGGTCCCTCGTGTCCAAGATATGTTTTTGTCTTCTTCACCCGGAGTAAATGGCTATGGGTCTGTCTGCCACGAGCCCCTTTCAATAACTAACATTTCTTCTCGTTTTTTTCGCCGACGGGGAGAAGGGTGCCACTTCCGTTTTAGGGCCCCAGCCAATCATTTGGCTTCTACCTTCCTCCCCCTGGTGTCCGGCGACCTGAGGTTACTAAGTACCAACATCTGTTGATATCCCCTCTGTGACCTACATTCTTTCTTAACGGTCACTTTTTTTTGACGGGTTGCCACTGTTCATTCCAACGGGAGGATAGTATTAATCTTATTTCTATCGTCTCCGTGGGCTATCACGTGACAAAATCCTATAACTGCTTTGATGGTCAAGTTCATGCTTGTTTTCCACAGCATATAACTTTGATATCTTTAAGGCTAAAGTAAATAAGTATCTTATTTAGAACTTAGATGAATGAGTCACTCTTTGTTTACTTTCCTCCTTTACTCATTGCTATTTCTAAAAACAGCATCAAGTTATAAGGCTTTAGGTAGTGTGGAATCATCCCTTTGTTGGAATTACTCTGATATTCCTTCTGACCCAGAGTAGTAATACCTGTTAGGATCCTATCTAGGCGTCAAATAGATCTTTGGTTTGGTTTCTTTGTTTAATGGCATATCAATCTGTTGTGGTCAAGGGGGAGGTTCAAATGATGACACGACACAGAAATAAGTAATAAGAAATATATTGAAGGCAAATAGTACATACACAAACGATAGCTGGGAGAAACCCCTCCCAAGCTTAACAATCAGGAATATTACCGCTCTTGGTAACGACTCACTAAGACAGAACTGAGACTGAGTTCGAGACTGCGTCTGAGACTGCGACTGCACAGAAGAGAGCTCAGTTGGAATATGTCACATGAGGATGAGTCCATCTATGGGGGACACCCCAACACAACCTTTGTAGGTTATTTAATGCCAAAGCCATTCTCCTAAAAGAACAGTAGTGGTACTATTTAACTCATAGCTGGGAGAATAAGGGGGTTCATATCTTTCCCAAGGGTATTTGCCTGAAAGTGAATGTAATAGCACGACTGGAGTACAAACTCGCTTACTACGATTCTGCAGTCTATCGCTTTAACCATTACACCACGAGGACCCCCCAAATAGATCTGTTTAAAAATTATTAGTATTTGATAGAAATACTTAAAACCATATAACCTTGTGCAAATTATTTGTATTAAAAATAGTTACTGAAAGCTTTGTTTACAAATGATTATCAGCTTTGTTTATAAATGATTATCACCATCAGTTACTGGAAACCATATAAGTGCTTGCAGAAAAGACTGGCTTTAAATAAAGGGTTGACATGACATAAAACCAAACAACGATTCTTCTTATTCATTTATTGAATATCAATGCAATATCATTATAGCCTGATCAGTAGGGCTTAGAATATTCCGACTATATCTTTTGTTGATGTGTAAGATGCCCCCAAAAAAGGTGTCCTGGCATCTGGTGATGAGGTTCCAATTTTGGGAGTGAGGAGTACCTTTTTGTTGACATTACTCCTGGGTTCACTGACCCACAGTGGTAGTATCTATTAGGGTCCCATCTAGGAGACAAATAGATCTGTTTGAAAATTTTAGTATTAGATAGGAATACTTGAAACCATATAAACATGATCAAATAAATTATTATTATTATTATTATTATTATTAGCAGCAGCAGCAGTATCATTAAATAGGAATAGTTACTTGAAACCATATGATTGTGTATTAAGAATAATTATTTGAAGCTCTAATTGCTTAAAAATTATTATCATTAGTTACTTTAAACTATGTAGTTGTTTTTAAAAAAAATTGACTTTAGCATTAAATAACCCTGCAAGGTTTGACATGCAGAAAAACTAACTACTTAACCCTTGTAAAGGAGGGAACAACTTAGTTTTGCTTAGGGTGAATCTTAGAAATAAATAAAGATAAACAGGTAAGAGTATTTTTTAGGCATATTTAAGATCAGCATCTTATGCATATTTTTCAGGTGTATTGAAGATCAACATCTTATTATGCTGGTAGTCAGAATGTTTTATCTCATCTGTTTGTAGAATTAATTCATACAAAGTAGTACACTCTTGTGTCCTGGGTGTTATATACAAACGTATGGTTGCTAGAAAAATAAGACTGATGAAAAGATTTAGTTTTTGTTTATTAAATAAATAAAATAAACAAGTGGATGAAATATCTGGCCAGCTGACGAGAGGGTTGTCTGTTCAGTGACAAGTGGTTGCTTTGATCTGGTCGGACGGTGTTGTTGGGTGATGCTCTTCAGACGGACGGTGATTCAACTGGCGTGTGACCTCTGCTTGGCTTATTTATATCTTCCCAACTTCAAACACCGGCTCCAGAAAATACTACTTGTGGAAAAAAAAAAATGATTGGTTGAAAAATAAACCTTTTTTTTATAACTGAGAATTTTCTGGAGATTTTGAATAGACTATGCGCGGAGCCTATGCATAGAAGCCATGATTTTCTCAGTTTGACACTGGCCGTTGTTGGGTCAACATCCAGTAGTTGTTATTTTCTTCTACCATGTCAATGTCTGTGGGTCTGTGTTTTGTGTGTTTTAGTAGTTAGGTGTGTGAAGAGTTAAGTGGGTAAATCAGAAGAGATTTGATGTATTTTTCTATAACATGGGTATGATACTAAACTGCAATCAGTGGCAAGCTCTGTTTGGAGATCCTTGACTACAAAAACATTCTTGATCTAATCCTTTAAAAAACTCAAGAAAAAAAAGCTGTATTCCTGTTAATTTTGGTTGATAATCTCACAATTTCTCTTATCATACATCATAACTTCCTCTTTTTCAGACACAGATCAATTCTTTGTTGGAATTACTCTTTGGTCCATTTTGACTTGGAGTGGTAACACCTGTTAGGGTGATTTTTAACTAAATTAGTACATTGGCTCTTGAAATGTTGATATTTCAATCAAGTATGAAGTGTTTACCTGTTCAATATATGTGCTTTAATCAAGCAGGCAACATTTCCACACTAGACGGAACCTCTCTGAAAGTAGTTGACAAATTCACCTACCTAGAAAGCAGTGTCTCATCAACCAAAAAAGACACTGACATGCAGCTAACGAAGGCATGGACAGCTATCGATATTTTGAACTGGAGGCAACACCCCACAAAGCACTAACTATACGGCCACCTGCCTCCCATCACGAAAACTATCCAAGTTAGATGAACCAGGCATGCAGGACACTGCTGGAGGAGCAGGGATGAGCTCATAAGTGATGTACTCCTATGGACCCCCACATATGGCCATGCTAAAGCAGGATGACCAGCTAGAACATACATACAGCAGCTATGTAAGGATACGGGATGTAGCTCAGAAGACCTGCCGGAGGCGATGAACGATAGGGAAAAGTGGCGCGAGAGTGTGTTTGTGCTAGCGGCATGACATGATGATGATCTGTTTAAAATGAATGTGAAGATATATTTTTGTAGCATATATAATTGGAGACCATACCTATAAAACTGACTCCTACACAAAATAATCCAACATGCCATAAAACCAACCAACTAATCTCGAGCTAGATCATAAAAACGTTATAAATTATTAATGTTTGAGTTTGTCTGGAAAAGAGTTAATAGTTGTTGTCACAGAGCATCAGTTTATCAGGAATATATATATTTTGATCTCATGATGGAAGTTTCTTATCATGAGTGTTATAAATATTGACCTTATTGTCAATTTAAAAATCAGTGAACAATTTTATCTATTATCAGTCATTTCTATTGCGACACCAGAGCAGTATGTATTTTTTATTTCTCTTTTGTCTATCTATACAAATGTAATTAACTAAAGAAAAAAATTAATTATAAGTCTTATCATAATGTGTTCTGTAGAATTGATATTTTTAACATAATTGATTTCAAATATATTCTAGAGGAAGTTAACAACTTTAGTCGAGGGCAACCTGAAGGCTCCCTTTTCAATAGCTACCATACCTAGGTGTAGGGGAGGGTGCTACTCCATTCTCTGGATTGCTCCACTTTACCCTTGATCCTTGCCTTATTTATTGTTACATTTAAGTTTTTTGATTAATATGTAAAAAAAAAACTGTTTGTTGAGTATATGTGAAATAATGGAATTAAGTTACTTGCGTATGTGTGTATAAATGAACTGAAAAGCTAATGCAGTGAATGTAAAATGAAGTTGTATATACAAGGCACTTGGTGAGAATATAATCTGAAATTTATTTCATTGTAGATGTTTTAGATGTAATGTTGTAGAATAACTCTATTCGTTAATAAACAGTATGAAAAAGGAAGTTTTCTACTGGTTTTGTTGTAGTAATTTACAAAGCTCTTTGCTTCGATGTAGCACAAGGCCATTTCATTATTTTACCTTTCATAAGTGGGATTCAATTTTACAATATAACTCAATGTAGAATGATCACCCATTTCTTTAACAAGTATTAAAAAAAAGGGTGCCCCCCTCAGGGAAGTAAGAAAAGAAATTAAAATAATTTGACCAGATAGGTCAAATTATTTTCATTTTTCCTACACTAACTGTTCTGGAACGGGGGATCATTCTATACTAAATTAAAATGCAAAATAATTTTTGAAAAATAAAAATTGTATTGATTTGATTTGATTTGATTTGATTAGGTTTTATGGCATATCAATCATTGTTGGTTATTTAATGTAAAATCCTGTTTTTACATTTATATTAAATATATGATTTGTAAACACATTATTAGATATACACAGTTAAATGATCAAACAGTTCTATTTCAAGCAATTCAGTTCAGTATAAGTCATTTGTTTCTATCTAATACAAACAATTCTATTTACTATTAATTATTTTTTTGCATACAGTTTAATGTTTTCAAGTATTGCTATACATAACTAACAATACAATTAAACATCAGTCGTTTGTTTACACACAGTTAAAGGTAAAAACAGTTCTATTTCAAACAATTTGGTTTAGCATAAGTACACAGTTTGAATATAAAACAGTTCCATTTGACCCATAGATACAACACTATCAGGTGTTACTACACTGGGTCAAAGTGGACCTGGGAGTGATGGCAATGAAAGAGTGCTCTGCATTCCCCAAAGCTCCAGCATTACTGAAGCCTTACCATCAGATTGTTTAATGTTATATCTAAGACACTCATTGGAGGAGTCTTACCCTTTTGCAGAGATTATTCTACAGCCCCAGCTGACTGGGCTGAGATGGTTTTGTGTCATATCCAGGACACTAGTTAGGGGAGTCTTACCCCTCTGCAGAGGTGCAGTTGTTGTATTATACAGTCATCGCCAACTGGGCCAAAATTGCATTGAGTTTGACGGTTTATTTAGTTCAAATCACAAAAGAAAATTACTAGAACATCTTTTTCCCTGGTGAACATGAATGGATGCATGAATAGAATTTTATCTTATTATGTCTATCCAATTCAATCACTTTACATTAAATTTAAGAGGAAATAATATCTGAGATTCACTTAATTGAAAATACTTTTCATGTAATTCTGCAGTATACAGTATTGACCATGAATAAGTACACCCCAAACAATTCTTTGTATAAGAAGTTAATTTTCTTCTAAACCAAAGATAGAAGGATTTTGTTATTTCTTGTGGAAAATTATACAATCCACCAGGATATTATTAGGTGTTATTTATTACCAAATTCTACTGCAACAATTAAATTAGTCAATGATGATGATCATCAGAGCTCTTCAATATTTCTGAAGACTAACAATAAGTTCTTTACACGGCAGTCTCTACATTTTAATTGACTGCCAATTGTGACTGAAATGTATCATACTAAATGGTTTGTTAAACCTTTTTGCTTAGATGGTTAAAGCTTATTATAAATTAATAAGTGTTGTTAATTTGCTTTATAAATGGTTGCAAGAAAAGAGTGATGATAACTTTATTTATTTTCTGTCCCACCACCGGTGGATGCAAGGCCGCAGCCCACACGCGTCCAGCAAAATCTAAAATTACCTTCGGCCCCATCAGCACTCCCCCAACAGGGGCGCCTCGGACACCAGGAAACAAAACAGCAAACAATTGGTTGATACGAGGCTGTATATTAAATCATCATGATAAAAGCACATCTGATATTTTGTGCAATCAGTAAGAAAACAACTAGTGAGTCTGAATGGTAGAGTTCAATGTTTGAAGATCCTTATGAATGAAAACATTATTGAGCCAATTCTTAAAAGACTCAAGAAAGAAATAAAAAAAAAACCAGTTGTATTCCTGTTCATTCAGGCTGATAGTCTCCCAATTTCTTCCATCATTCCATATATCATTATATCTATTATGCCTGTAATTTATCAATTGCGATTGTGTGTGTCCAAGTTTTGGCACTGAGCTTGTCTGTTTGGTTGTTAGAAAAACTTTTTTCACATGACAATTTATCTATTTATTTAACCTCTCTGCTACAAGTAGGATGTGATACAATGTTAATTAAAAAAAAAATAGAAGAAAAATGAAATTTAATCTAGAATTATACACAAAAGCAGAGTTTTATTTTCCAATTTGAAGTTAGAATTAAAATTCAGATATCTGTTTGTATCTACTCAATCTGTTCAACCACAAGATGTGACGCAAGGTCAATTTTTTAAAGCAGAGTAAAGTTGGTTTGGATTCAGAGTTTTCCTGGACTGGTTGCCTAAACAAGGCAAAAGAACCCAGTTTGTTCTGCTGTCCACCTATAGGTGGGGGAACAACAAATTCACACATCCTGATCCAGAATTTGAACTTGGGTTGCCAGTTTTATTTCCTACAATGGTTAGTTGGTCGTGCTTTATGGCGTATCAACCTTTGTGGGTCATTTAATGCCAAATTCTGTTTATACATATATATTAAATATATATGATTTATAAACAAATAGTTTGTATGTAACATTACATTTAAATGAGTCAGAGCTCATTTGTTTGCACACAGTTAAATGGTTTCAAGTATAGCTATTAACACTAATAATTCTATTTAACATTGTTCATTTATTTGCAAACAGTTAAATGGTTCCAAGTATTGCAATGTAATACTAATATTTCAATTCACCATCACTCATTTGTTTGCACATAGTTAAATGGTTTCAAGTATAATAAATAATTAGATAGTTCTATTTAACCCATAGACATGACCCTAACAGATACTACCATTCTGGGTCAGAGTGGTCCTGGGAATAATGGCAGTGAATGGGCACTCCACATTTACGAAAACTCCCGGACTGGAGTCTCATCATTAGATAGCTTAATATCATATTCAGACACTCATTAGAGCATTTTATCCATTTGTAGAGATACAGTTGGTATATACTATAGCCTCAGCCAACTGGGCTATTTCTTATGAAGATAACCATAACAACAATGAAATGATAACGGTTGTGGGGAGATGTTATTAACTATTCCTATTAACTATGATAACGGTTGTGGGGAGATGTTATTAACTATTCCTATTAGCTATGATAATAGTTATGGGGAGATGTTATTAACAATCCCTATTAACTATGATAATGGTTATGGGGAGATGTTATCAACTATTCCTATTAACTATGATAACGGTTGTGGGGAGATGTTATTAACTATCCCTATTAACTATGATAACGGTTATGGGGAGATGTTATCAACTATTCCTATTAACTATGATAACGGTTGTGGGGAGATGTTATTAACTATTCCTATTAACTATGATAATAGTTATGGGGAGATGTTATCAACTATTCCTATTAACTATGATAATGGTTGTGGGGAGATGTTATTAACTATTCCTATTAACTATGATAACGGTTGTGGGGAGATGTTATTAACTATTCCTATTAACTATGATAATGGTTGTGGGGAGATGTTATTAACTATTCCTATTAACTATTATAACGGTTGTGGGGAGATGTTATTAAGTATTCCTATTAACTATGATAACGGTTGTGGGGAGATGTTATTAACTATTCCTATTAACTATGATAACGGTTGTGGGGAGATGTTATTAACTATTCCTACCTCATTTTTTTTCCTCTGTTGACAGCACTGAAAAATACTTCATTATATTCTTTTTTTTTATGACTCAAAGCTTTTAATTTTTCTTTAAAATGATATTCTTAACAAAAAGACTTTGGCTCTTAGTAAAAACAGCTGTTCAATTTTTACATAGACTTATTTTTTAAATTCTTTGCTGTTATTTCTTTTTCTTTTCTTTTTATATGAAAGATAATGGATATTAACACTGCTGAACAAGCATTCAAATATACATCGGACACATCTTCCCTTCTGTCAAGGGACCAAAGAAAATTTTATGAGACTAATGGATTTTTGCTTGTTAAAAATCTGGTGTCTCTGGAAAACCTTGCCCAATATGAGTGAGTAGATAACTTCATTATATTTTATATACATTTCCACTTTCTTTTTTTATATCATTAAGTTTATCTTCTTGATTATTCATGTTATTTGGCTGACCTGTGAACCTGGATGAGTGAATAATTCTATTTCACTTTTCATCGTTATCTGTATATTGAAAATTTGAATAGTCAAAAAATGATGTCAGAACCCACAACATTACAATTCAGTTGTTAATTGGACAGGAAATTTCTTTATTCTTAAAATTAGAACATATTAAGTGTGTTGCTCTTATAGATATGATGGTTATTGTCAAAAGAAATGGACTTGATGCCCTGAGTTCAAATCTTGGATGAGGTTGTTTGCACACAGCATTTATACCCTTGAAAAAGATATAAATCAAATTATTCTCCTGGTCCCTTTGTGTTGAATCCTGTTTGTGGTGGAGGGGCTGAATAAATACTTGCTCAAATAAAAATCTCAAAATGATGTACCATTTTTGTTGGGTCATGATCTTTCACACACACACACACACTATAATATATAATGAGAATTTTATTAATATGTAGAGAGATTATTAAGCTTTAGATATTACTAATATGATCTATAGAAAATCTATGTTTGCTAAAAAGGAATATGGCATTTAGTCTTTTGCTCCTAAAATTATATTTAATTTCAGAGGATTTGTTTCAAAAACTTCTCTGTTACATTACATTAAGGGTAAAACCAAAGTTATTTCCTGATGCCTGTGGCATGATAAAAGGCAAAGCTGAGAGAACAAGAACGTTTTGTCTATACTCACACATATGTGTATGTGGCCTCATATTAAACCTGACCTTGTGTCAAATTTATCCTCATAGGGAAGCAAATAGATACAAATAAATAATTATATTTGTTATGATAGTAGAGTGTATACCAAATTAGTGTGACAAGTTACTGTAATAAAATTTTGTTTAATAATGTAGTAGAGGAGTCTTCCGGGTGACTGTGATAAAAAGGTTAATGCCGAAATAAATTATGAATAAAACAAGCACCAATAAAACAAATAAGACAAGATTGAACTGGACAGACATTTTCTTGTCTAAATTTCTGAGACGAAGCTTGATGATTTTTATCATTAAGGGTTTTTAGACTATTGGCTTCATCTTTATAGTTATTTCCACAATGTTTCAGTCGATATGTCCTCCGGCCTTCTTCAGGTGTTAGTTGAAAAGCAGGACACATAGCGTAACGGTTGTAGGCGTTGGTTCCCTAAGCTTCTAAGGAGACAATCATCTGGAGGTTGCAGGTTCAATCCTGACTGCAGGTGAGTAATAATACTGGAATACTTAACACTTGTACTCGGTTATGGCTAATGGAATCAGAACAGGTGACCCCCGTGGATTCAATAAAGGACGTAGTTTGAAATTCCGTGAAAGTTCCTGAGTTTGACAAACACCTGAAGAATGCCGGAGGATATATCAGCCGAAACGTTGTGGAAATAACAATAAAGATGAAGACTAGTTCGAAAACCCTAAATGATAGAAAGACATTTTCTTTTTATGTATTTATATATTTTTAGTTATAATCAATAATTTACAAATATATTTGTATATTTTTAGTTATAATCAATAATTTACAAATATATTTTCATGAATTTATATCAATTTTATATGTTTACAGTGTTCATAAATGTTTTTAGTATTCTTTTTTTTTTAATTGCCAACTTGTGTGTCAGTCCTGAGTTCATTTGAGGATTAAACTTTGTTATCATTTGTGAAATTCGGAACTGATATTTTTGTTAAGCAATCGGATATAGCAAACTTGTAAAATATACTTGGTCTTTTCTTTTTTAATACTGGACTTTTGCTCTCTTAATAGGGGATAGCTGGTCCCAGACCCACTAGATTTTGGCAGCAAAATAGGGAAAAGTTATTCTTGGAAAGGATGACATACTTTGATTGTGATGAAATACCCTAACTCAGAGACTGTTGCACATTTTAATAATACTGAAAAATATTTTATTTATTCATTTTCCAAAAACATTTTAAAACTCTTATAAAAAATATTCTCATACCTTTTTGTTCTTCTGATTCTTTTTTTTTTCTACTACGATGCTAAAGTTTGTATATGTGTCTGTCAGAGGAGCAAGACCAAATGAATAGTCTAAAGGACCAAAGTTTTTATTTATAAGTAAGTAAAATTGGTGACCAGAGTCGAGGGTGACCCAAAGGCTCCCTTTTTGATAGCTACTACACTGAAGTGTAGGGGAGAGCTCTACTCTTTTCCCTGGATTGCTCCACTTTACCCTTGATCCTTACCTTATAATGCTGAGAGTTAAGCAAGGGGGCATCAAGTACCATTTTTTGAGTCTTTGGTATGATTCGACCTGGGATTGAACCCTGGTCTCCCAGACCATTGGCAAACACTCTGATGCTAAAGTTTGTGTGTGTGTGTGTCTGTAAGAAGATCAAGACCAAATGAATAGTCTATAAGACCAAAGCTTTTATTTATATTATGATGTTAAAGTTTGTGTGTGTGTCTGTCAGAGGATCAAGACCAAATGAATAGTCTAAAGGACATAAGTTTTTCGTGGATATTGCTTTGATCTTTGGCTCTAGTATAGACTATTCAAAGTTGATCTTTGGCTCCGGTATGGACTATTCAAAGTTGATCTTTGGCTCCTATATAGACTATTCAATGCTGACCTCTAAAGTTATTTGAAGTCATTGAAGCTCATCAGATAGCAAAAGATACCATGTTTGCCAAACAGTGTGAAAATGAGAATTTCATATGTTTATATTTTTAAAGTTAGAACTACTCTAATAAAGAATATTGCTTTAAATTGGAGAAATCCACGCCTGAAAGAATTAAGGCTGCTATAAAAGCTCAAGCAGGTGCAACTAAGTATTAATTTGAATTCGTTTGTCAAAGAATTCGATAATTTTCTTAATTTTTCTCTGCATGACTTAGAAAAAACATACCTTTAATCTAAATAATTTAAGCTAGTTAGTTTAAGATATATTTTTTGAAGTCAAAATGTTCAGGTATTAAAGAAAAAATATTTTGCATCTTATTTGTTATTTGTTTATTTACTGCTAAAGAAAAACCCCAAGTGAACATCCTATAAGTGTGCTAATTCCATAATTATTTCCAGGGGTAAGAAAGATTGATTAAATATTCTAAAGTTTGTATAAGTAAATCAAAAAAGAGTGTATGAAATAGTAACCTGCTTATTGGTAATGTAATAATTATATATATAAAAGAAAAATTCTAACATTTTTCTTTTGTTATTTAGGGACAGATTCCGGAGAGTGTGTTTTGGAGAAGTGCCCACCCATGAGATGGACATCATGTATGATATTGCTATAGAAAGGTCAGAATACATTCCAGGAAAGAAAGCAGTTTCCAAAATCCAGGGATTCCAATCTGATGACGTATTTTTTGGATATTGTACCTTACCAGAGGTAAGAAATATCTACATTTAGCTTTAAAGATTGGAAAAAATAAGCAAAACTTCTTTATATTGTTGTCTGGTTGTTTGATATTAAAATTCTAATGAAATAATTTGCTTCATGACAAAATATATTTTGTATCTTTAATTAATATTGATGTAGAACATAAATAATAATTTCCAACAAAGAAAATAAGTACAGATGAGAGAGAGGAATGAGCTCAAAAAGAAAAGGTTAAGTTTTCTATTTTTATTTTCTATTCTAATTCTAATTATATATATATGTGTGTGTGTGTGTGTGTGTGTATGTGTGTATGTCTGTGTTTAAACAAATAAATTGTTTTTCTTAAATCAAGAAAGTGCTCAAATCAGAATAGAAGAAGTTAATATCTCACCTATTTATGTTGATTTTGCGACTAAGTTTCATATATTAAAAATACAATCATCAGATGTAACTCAAAAAGTAAATGGATAAAGAAAAGAATTATTAAATACTGTATATTTCCTATACCATGCAATGAATGACTGCATTGCATAGGAGCAGAAGTTTGAAAGGAAGGAAAAAAATACAAAAAAATCCCTTCCCTTCTGCTTTTACAAAGTATATCATTATTAATGATTACATATACATATATATATATATAATGGTTAAATTGTCATTATAAATTTTTTTTTTCACCCTTAAATTAAGCGTATATATCGCTGAAAGAAATGAAGATTACATTCTTTGGTAAAATAAATTTATAATGACAATTTAACCAGATTTGAGTTTTCTTATATTTACCTCGTATAAGCTCTGTATGTGAGTTTTATCATATAAACCTGAAAAGGAATATATAACAATAGTTATACATCAAGCATTCCCATAGATTTTTATGAAATACATTATATATTCTATACACGAATTTTCCACACCCAATTTCTTTGGATGTCGACTGGATATTAATGATATATATATATATATATATATATGTTAAAAAGATTTCAGGATAAAAAAATTTGCAATATAAAAAGAATTTGAAAAATGAAAATTTTCAATACAAAAAGAATTTTCATAGGATAAAATTTGTAGGAATGTAAGTGACACTAAAGCCAAGTTCAGTATTTAACTGGGTAATGTTTTTAGAGGGCTTTAGTGTACCATTAAATGGTAAGTTTAAACAATAACTTTAAACAGTAAGTTTGAACAGTAAGTTCCGCAGCTTTTTAGTTTGGACACTGATTCAAAAAAATAACACAGATACAGTTTTTAAAAGGGAATTTTATACAAAAGAAACAAGAAAGAAAAGGATAGAAAAGATAGTGTTGCAAATTTTAGTGCAATTTGCAGGAAACTTATCTGAGAGAGTGTCTGGGAAACAAAATTCTTTGAATTTGAGTATTTTTCTTTTCTTTTTTTTTTGTTTTATTGAAAAGTTTCAGAGTTAATTAAATTTTGAGTCTTCTTTATGGTTCTTTTCCGCAGAATTCTCGGCTGAAGTTTCTTTCAGTTGAATTTTCTTTAAGTTGAATTTTCTCTGTAGAACTTCAGTAGTCGACTTTCATTTATTTTTACTTTTATTTCTTGGGGATCTCCATTCATGAGGTGAGTGACGAAACCCATCTGCTGGCTTAAGTTTTCGTGCCTTTAGTTTGGGTCCCCGAATTCGTACTGATCATCAAATAGTAGTTCTTGACAAAAAGAGGAAGTCACTTTTTGGTGCTGCACAGTCTGGGATAACTTCTCCCTTTTCCACTCCAGCCAAATCAAGTCCACAAGAGGTCAGCTTGATTTTTTTCTTAGAAATAAATTTTTATAATATATATATATATATATAACTTAAAATATCTAAATCATGTCCTCTAAAAGTCTATTAAAGTTTCATATATATTATACAATCATTAGACAGAAAAAGGAGAAAAAGTGGCTAATTAACTGTATTTGGGGTTTGAATAAATTTGTCATGTGGCATGATGCTTATTTATACAAAACAGATACATATAAAGAAAAAAATTATGATTTATTGATTTTCGAAATTTGAACAGTTCAGATACAAGTAAAATACATATTGGAATCAATCAGGTGGTAAGTGACACAGAGAAAACTTGTTAATATATCTGCACTTAGAAATCAGTCCATTTTTTTCAGCAATTGTTTTTGAGATATATGAAGTTCATTACTTTAAGTTTCATGTGGAATGCATCATCATCAATTGGAAAAGGGAGAAAAGTGGACAATCAATTATAATATATGGTGGTGTAAAATCATATGTAACGATAGAAGTTTGTGTGACACTCACACATGTAAAAGAAACGAAAGGCATACACAAATATATATATGAAATATGCATATTTACATACATAAATCTATCAATAGAGGTGTCTAAAAAGAGGAGAATAAATATTGAATTAATTGGGTATTAAATAAGAAAATTATTAACTAACACGTGGCTTTATACTATATTATATTACAACTGACTGGCTACTTTTTTTACCTTTTCATCTGATGATTATACATTCCACATGAAACTTAAATTAATTGACTTCATGTTCATAAACTGATATTTTTCTGGGTTGTATATTTATTCTGCTGTAGTGGCACTTAGCACTTTTTCAGGCAAACTTTTCTTATTTATATTAATCTTTTTATATTATATATATATATATATACATATACATTTTTTTGTTGGTCAAATGAGAGAAAAGTAAATATTCTAAAATGAATTGGTCCACAAATGAACTGGAATGTGTGTCTTTAGGTTTATTTCATATAATTATGCTCTACACGTGTTTCTAACTTTACGGACTTCTTCAGGAGACTAATAATGGTTAAGGCAGTTGTTTTTCTGGCTTTTAGAGTGAAGACTATTTTGCATATGGGTCAGTAAAGCACTCGCTTATCGAGAAAGAAATGGATTTCTTTTGGATCCTAGAAGACATTAGAAAGCTTATATCAGGATACTATAAATGTATGAGATTTTCTAATGCTAAATATTCCACAAATTGGCAGAAATTAAACTTAGGTATAATGATGGAATGTGTCATCTCTCCATTAATTTTCGTTTTGGTAATGGACGTGTTACTACGCTGTACTGAAGATACTACCTGTAAGAAAACTGTCCCATCTATGAAGGCTTTTATGGATGACGTGACTGTAATTTCAGAGTTGAAATCACATGGAAAAACTGCTGAAATACCTACAGGAGCTTTTCAAGTGGGCAGTAATGAAGATAAAGCCTTCTAAAAGCAGCGGTCTATCCATAATCAAAGGGAGATGCCAAGAAATTAAATTTGCTATTGATGATAACATAATCCCCATAATATGCGAAAAAACATGAAAAGCCTCGGTTGCTGCTATTCCCTTCCACTTACTGATCGTCATCGATGGCAAGATCTTTTAAAACAATAAAAAGATGGATTACTCTCCATTGATAAATGTGATCTCATTGCAAAAGATAAACTGGGGAGTGTTTATTTAGGTTTAATCCCAAGATTAGCATGGCCTATGCAAATATATGAGGTATCACTTTCAAGAATTGAAAAAAATGGAGCACTTAATCAGTAAATTCCGACAGAAATGGTTGGGAGTTCCTAAATCCTTAACAAATGTAGCATTATACAGTTCATCAATGAAATGGAAGCATCCCACAAAGTCACTTGTTGAAGAATTTAAATTAGGTAAAGCACAACTTTTTCAAATGCTGAGTGACTCCATGGACCCACTCATGAAAAGTGCACAAACTACCATCATAACAGGTCGGAAATGGGACGCTAAATATGCAGTGGAGTTGGCAGAATTTTCTCTCAAAATAAAAAAAGTAATCAGCTCTGTGGCAGCTGGGAGAGCCAGACTTGATCTTCACCCACAACAGTGGTGGTCAAAAAAGATCACAAATAATAAATAAAAAATGGTTTCGGAAGAGATTTATCATTTTGAGAAAAGCAAGTGTCTTGCCATAGCAGTGGCACAACCCAAACAAGGTGCATGGGCTACGTGGGAAAAGACCAAGGACAGGACCATCACATGGAGCGACATCAAACAAATGGAGCCCAAACAATTAGGTTTATCATTAAGGCAGTTTATGACATATTACCTACACTTGTAAATTTAAAACTCTGGGGGTTAAATACATCCAACTTTTGCAAAGCATGTGGGCAAATTGCTAATCTCAAACATGTTCTAACTAAGAAGTTACATGTGGAGACACAATAAAATCTTAGGGATTATTGCTGAGATTGCAAAAATGTGTTATGAAATTGTCAATAAAATTTCATGTATAAAAACAAGTATACAATTTGTTAAAGAAGGGAACGTTTCGAAAACTCCACATAGAAATAGGCACAAACCAACATTGCTTAATGGTTGCATGGACTGGAATGTTATTGCTGACGTAGATTGGCAACTCATTTTTCCAAAGGAAATAACATTAACTTGCCAGCGTCCAGATCTCATCATTTGGTCAGTTAAATCAAAGAAAGTTATCATTGTGAATTGAATTATCATGACCAGAAAATCCGGCAAACACTTACGCACAACATACAGAAACACTGGACAGCTGTTTTGATCTTATTAGGTCTCATCGGCAGTGTATACCGTGATCTCCACCCCTGGAGATCGAACCAGCAACCACAGATTGCAGAGCCGAAACTCTACATCTGAGCCACGAGTCCATATCGCACACAAGTGACACCAAATTAACTAGTCATGATAATTGCGCAGCCAATTAACCTGAATGTGTCTTGCAGTGGTGGAGATCTCAGTATACACTGCTGATGAGACCTAATAAGATCGAAACAGCTGTACAGTGTTTCCATATGTCATGCGTAAGTGTTCACCAGATTTTCTGGTTATGGTAATTCAATTCACAATATAATTCCTCTACTTAAAAAAGAAAAAAGTTATCATTGCTGAATTTACGATCCCTTTTGAGGCCAACATTGACTGGGTGCATCAGCTTCAATCAGGAGCAGCTTGTTAAGAATGGTTGGTCAACAGACATATTTCTTCTCGAGATTGGATATTGAGGTTTTATTTCAAACTCAACTTCTAGAACCAAACTCGGACTTTCACCTGCAGAGAAGAGAGAATATATAAAAAGATACAAAACAAGATATGGCATTTGTACAGAGCAAACACCATCTAATAAAGTCTGGTAGTATTGTGAGATACTGCTGGGGTGCCCTGGGTTAGCGGTAATGATACTTTGGCCCCAAAACCATACCTGAACCCAGGATCATCATCTGATGAAGACTTTATTGGAAGCAAAACTGTTATTTATGCGGCAGTTTTTGTATATAATCTTTGATAGGGTTGTGATTTTTTTAAACTCCAGGATTTGTGTCTTTAAAAACCTTTAGCTGATGTTTTTTTATATATATTTACAAGAATATATTGTGTGTGTGTGTATTCATATATATATATATGTATATTCATGTATACACACCTGTACACATATATTTTCAGGTTTGTTGGAAAAACATGTAAAGCATAATTACAGGAAATAAAAACATAAAGTACAACATTCAAATTTATGTGTGAACTTATTTAATAAAAAAAGAAAAATATATATTCATTTATCATATTTACCCAACCCCTCCGCTCAGGCAGGATATGACACAAGGTCAATTTTTATGCAGAGTTTAACAGGTTTGAATTCAGAGTTTTCCTTCTCCTAGACTAGTTGCTTCACCAAGGCTGAAGAACCTCGTCTGCCCTACTATTTACCCATAGCTGGAGGGAGAATAATTGGATTCATACCTTTTAGTGCTATGTGAAATGCAATTAGTCTCGTCCAGGATTTGAACTTGTGTCGCCGTGTCTATTTCCTACGACGATAACCATTACACCACGAGCACCTCCTTGTTTGCATTTCATAAAGTGCTAATACACTAAGGAAAGGTATGAATCCAATTATTCTCTCTCCAGCCCGTGGTAAATAGTAGGGCAGACTATGCTTTTCAACCTTAGAATGAAAACTATTCTAGGAGAAGGAGAACTCTGAATTGAAACCGGTTAAACTTAGCTTTAAAATTGACCTTATGTTAAATTCTGCTTGTGTGGAGTGAGTAGGAATATATATATATATATATATATATATATGTGTATGTATATTCAAAAAACAAATTTATGAATGCAAAAGGGACATAAAGTTGGCGATGAAAAAACACAATAGTAGAAAATAAATTAGAAATTAATCACAATTTTAACTTTAAAGATTCGAAAATATTAATTAATAAATTAATATACATAATAAACAACATAGAAAAAGTGTTGAATCTTGCATTATTTCTAATCATTATATTATCAAAGATTTTTTTTTCACCTTATCTCCTTAGTTAGTCAAATTAGCACTGAAAAGTCATAAAACCCCTTATTTAAAGTAGTTAGATTTCATTGATTATTCATATTTTTACTTGTTGTATACCCATAATACAACTGCACATATACATATACAAATATATGCAGAAACATAATCAAACAGTAATGAACAACTTCAATAACGAACGAATACACTTCTTTACAAAAATATAACTCTCACACTTTATTCTCGAAAGGGTGATGCTCTGTTGTGTGAGAGAGATGAGTGGAGACAGGGACAGATTGCTATATTGACCCAAGTTCTTCTCTTGACCATAGCCGCACTTCTTTCGCATCTTGGCTGGGGTTGCTCAATCGTGGGTCACTGAGGGCCCAAAGCCCTCAGTCTGCAAGCTGGTTCTCACCTTTGCATTCTTGTCCCAACTGAACTCAACGGCCGCAGGTACCCTGTCTATATTCTTTCCTAACACCCACCTACTTCCGCTGTTCTTCCGCTTATTTACACAGGTACATCTCTTGATTGACATCTTGGTCGAGGGTCAACGTATAACATACTCACTTTTTAATGTTTCTCAATATTTCAAATCCTAATTCTTCCTAAATTACAAACATCAACAAAAAGAAATTTTAGCAAGTATGTTGTGCTTTAAAATAAATTTCAAACACTAATAAAGTCACATAGATTTAAAACAGAATGCCACTAACCATACAAGAATGCTAAGAGTTTTCTCATTTTTTGTTTGTTTCATATTTAAATTTGAATATCCAGAAGATACAACATCACATATTAATATTGCCCTGATGATGGTTTAATATAAAGAACGAAACATTTGACATTGGAAAATTATTCAACTATAGGAAAATTCATTGTCAAAATATCATTTATATATCTATATATATGTGTGTGTGTGTGTGTGTGTGTGTGTGTGTGTGTGTAATCTTTCTTTTATTATGATGGTGAGATTCAAACTGCAGGTATAGACTTTACTATTGTTCATTTATTGTTTATTGTTCAGGTGGTAGATTATGTGGAAAGCATTATTGGTCCAAATATAATGGCAATGCATACCATGTTTATCAATAAACCCCCAGATTCAGGTAAGAATTTATATATTTTCACCATAAAAGATAATATATTTGAAAAAAAAAAGGACTTATTTCTTGATGGTTATATTCGTATCTACTCTTAAACTATAAACACAAGGTGTCCAGTTCAGATTGAAAGTCAAATAAATCTTCTATTTTCAAATAGTCACCTCAATATTGTCCATCCACAAAGATATTTAATGTAATGATTAATATTAGGTTGGTGCAAAAATAGTTATAATTTTTGTTACTTTAAACATTGACGCATATTTTTAATTAAACTTATTCTATATTTATGTAATACAGTCATACCCTGCCTTATATCGGCGGTGGAGGAATTCCTATTGGATAGTGGCTAACATATTGAACTGCGATATCATAGGAAGCAAGTTCAAACTCCAGTTGCACTATTACATTCACTTTCAGGCGAATATCTTTGGGAAAAGTGTAAACCCTCTTTTGCCTCCAGCTATGGGTTAAATAGTACCAATACTGTTCTACAAGGATGGCTTTGGCATTAAATAGCTCATAAAGGTTGATATACCATTAAACAAAGAAACCAAATCAAACCAATGTCAATAATTAGTTCTAAAAACTATGATGTCACCTTGTTTTTGAGGTCATGCCTTAAAAATGAGAACAAATATTGTAAAACTAGTGTAAACAAGTCACGAAAGAATAAAACTAGAGTTAAACCTTAAAGAACACTAAAAACACATTTTAGCCATGTTAAAGAATAATGAACACAATAAAAGACAGCAAAACTATGCTATTATCATCAAAGTGTTCTGATAGCATGTCAAGTCCTCTAGACGGCACCCTGTGACTGTACAGAGCTATGAATGTAAGTTCTTGTTGGCCAGCCAACACTGGTGTATCCATGTGTTGGAGAACATTGCTTATGTGTTCATCCTTACTTGTCTAGCCATGTCCAGCTTGTCTTGCTTGAGGGTGTCCTTGTGGTGTAATGATTAAAGCGATGGACTGTGGAATTGTAGTAAGCGAGTTTGAACTCCATTCATGCTATTACACTCACTTTTGGGCAAATACCCTTGGGAAAGTTCTGAACCCCCTTATCCTCCCAGCTATGGGTTAAATAGTACCACTACTGCTCTTCTAAAAGGATGGCTTTGGCATTAAATAACCTACAAAGGTTAGTATGCCATTAAACAAAGAAACAAACAAATCCCTGTCTTGCTTATCTTTCTTGGATGGTTTGCAAGATGGGAGGTAAGGGGCTGTATAACTGCTATTTTATAGGCTGCTGCTTCTGGGATTTGTTCAAAATAGCATATAGCATCCTTGTGTAGTTCTCATTTAGTTTTTTCTCCAAGTGTTTTGCAACCATACAGTAGTACTGACACAGCTACAGCTTGAAAGAATTCCCGTTTTAGTTTTATATGGTCAATAACCTGTCAATAGGAGTCCATGCTTTATGTATGTGTATGTTGATATTACTTTCAGTAGATGAGATATTGCCACTGAGGTATATTGATTAGTCTCCTAGTTTCTGAGGCTTGCCATTTAATGAAGAATTACATTATCTTGTTTAAAACATATGAACTTTGTTTATCTAAGTTCACATAGAGACCAATGCTTCTTGCTGCCTGCTCAAGGCCATGCAGTAGAGATTCGGCTTGAACAGGTGTATTTACCTGAAGCACTAGATCACCAGTGTAGTCTGCATCTGTAATAGTTTCTGCAGAATATCATCTACTTCTTGCCTTTTTTAGCATGAAACTATTTTCTTTCATTTGACCAAGTGATGTTTGTAGTATATAATCAAGGCAGATATGAATAGAAATATACCAATTTATATCCTTGCAAAATAATGTCAAAGAAGTCAGGGTCACCAGCAAATCAACAAACCATGGTCTTCATATCTTTGTAAAGTATCATTAGAATGGTAACATTTTATTTTGGAAAATCATATGCTAGAGGGGTGTCCTCATGGTGTAATGGTTAAAGTGATGGACTGCGGAATCGTAGTAAGCAAGTTTGAACTCCATTCACTTTCGGGCAAATATCCTTGGGAAAGGTATGAACCCCCTTATCCTCCCAGCTATGGGTTAAATAGTACCACTACTGTTCTTCTAAGAGAATGGCTTTGGCATTAAATAACCTACAAAGGTTGATATGCCATTAAACAAAGAAACCAAACCAATCATATGCTAGAAGCATTTAATGGCATACATTTGTCAACAATGGAGGTGTTTGTGTGGTAATGGATACCATTGTAGGAAATGGACATGGCAACCCAAGTTCAAATCCTAGGCAAGTCTGTTTGCAATTTACATTGTGAAGAAGGAAATTACTTAATAAGTGATTGATACTCACTAGGGTATCAATTACTTATTAAAGTATAAAACCAATTATTCTCCCTCAAGCAAAGAGTAAATGGGAGGGCAGACTGGGTTCTTTAACCTTGGTATAGCAACTGGTCTAGGAGAAGGAAAACTCTGAATTCAAACCTGTTAAACTCTGCTTAAAAATTGACCTTGTGTCTTATCCTGTCCATGTGGAGTGGTTGGTAAATATATACATTTGTTTACACTTGTTTGATATAAATACTTTATATACATTTTTTAATGTGTTTTTATTGTATTCTAAATTTTTTTAGTGTCTTTTATCCCTTATTGCTAATTTTTGTAAAATTTCATTCATTTTGAATATGTTTTTAAGGAAAAACTTATTTTATTTTATGTACATTTATTATGATGTAGGTAATCATTACAAGAAGCAAATAGTCTTCTCTCTCTCTCTCTATATATATATATATACATATATATATACCGAGAACCACTTTGACATAGACAGGTATTGAGTTGCTAAGAGGAAATTTATCTTATTTTAACAGTTGCACAGCCTAAAAAACTTAGAAACCCAATTTTTTAATCCTGGAAAATAATAGAATCAAGTTTTTATCCAAAATATTTAGTAATTTTTAGGGGTTTTTGAGGATATCAGATTTCTAAATGAAGCCTGAAGCTGTCTTCCATATGATACAATGGGTGTAAACAAAGTATTACCTGGAGTTAATAAATAATAAAAACAAATAAGACATCCTTTAAATATGAATGATTATTCTTAACCTCAATAAAAACAACTCTTCATCTTATGTGTTTAATAATGACCCCCTTACAACCTGCATATGATATGGTTAAGTACTGCTAATGAATAATTACCCTAAACTTAAATAAAAGCAACTGTATGTCCATTATTTTTAATAATGACCTCCTTACAACCTCCATATGATATGGTTAAGTACTGCTAATGAATGATAGGTGCTCATAGTGTAACAGTTATAGCCATAGGAAGTGGACTTAGCGACCCAAGTTCAAATCCTGGACAAGGCTATTTGTATTTCCTATATAAACAATGTCTTTGAGAAAGATATGAATCTAATTTTTTCCCTCCTGCTATGTGTAAATAGTAGGGCAGACTGGGTTCTCAAACCTTGGTATGGCAGCCAGTCTAGGAAAAGGAAAACTCTGAATTCAAACTCATAAAACTCCATTCAAAAATTAACCTTGTGTTGCATTCTGCCCCTGCAGAAGTGTTGGGTAAATGCAGACTGCTAATAAATGATTATCCTAAACTTTAATAAAAGCAACTACATATTCTTTACTTTTAACAATAAACATTTTATACTTTGTAATATTAACAAGTATTACTAACAATTGTTTATCCTAAACTTTAATAAAAGCAATTACATTTTCTTTACTTTTAATAGTAATCATCTCATACCCTGTACAGGATGCAGAAGCAAAATATGAAATAATTTTTAAAACAATTAGTCCAATTTTTGAAAAAATGCAATAACTCTTAATTTTCATGATTAGCTCTATTATTCAGGGCCTTTTTTTTTATTAAAATTAGCTCAATATCAGTGAGCAAGAAAAAAAAATGACAAAGAATCTATGATTTGCTTAATGCTGAAACCCAGCCAAAGTTTCTTTGTCTACCGTATACAAAACAAAGAAAAAATTTTATAGAAAAAGGTCTTTTTAAAGGAAAGAGAGAGTGGAGAATTGAACCAAAAAACAAAAAGAAGGCTTTTTAAATGCTCTTGCTAAGGCAGTTAAGAAGGACCCCACAACGTCTATAAAAAAGTACGCTAATGAATTTAAAGACCACAAAAAAATTGTGTGGACAGCAATTAAACAAGATTTAAGCCCAGACCTTAACCCCCTTGATTATGCTATTTGAGGCATTTTAGAAAACAAAACAAATGCAACATCTCATCTAAATATTGGTTCACTTAAGACTGCTATTGAGGAAGAATGGAGTAAAATGTCAGAAAAATTTATTTTGAAGGCATTTAAATCATTTCCAAGGCCTGTTGAAACAATAATTGAAAAAAATGGTGGCCATATTGAGTAAATTACTGCTTTGTGTCTATCTTATTTTGTTGTTTATTTTTAAAATTAGAATTAATTCTGTCTTATAATAGAGTCATTTATTATTATACTAGAATATTCCTAATTTTGCTTCCACACCCTGTAATATGAGCAACTACTGCTAACAATTGTTTATCCTGAAACTTAATAAAAGTAACTCTGCATTCTTTATTTCTAATAATGACCATCTTAATTAGATATAATATGGGTGAGTATTGTTTTTAGATAATTATTGTAAACTTCAGTAAAAGTGAATGTATGTCTTATTTTTCATTATGCCTATCTCACAACTTGTATGTAATATAGGTAAGTACTTCTGCTAGTTTTTATAATATAGAGTGTCTCTTTTAAAATTTATGTTTTATTTATGCACAGGTGCAAAAACATCACGTCATCCTATGCACCAGGATTTGCATTATTTCCCCTTCAGACCTGCAAACAAAATTGTTTGTTCCTGGACACCATTGGTAAAGGTTAATCAAGAAAATGGTTGTTTGGTGGTTGTTCCAGGATCCCATGTTAGACCCTTGCAACCTCATGGCTATCCAAAGTGGAATGTAAGTTCCTATTTTTTAATTTTTTTTTATTTTCATTCTTTCAAATCTTATTGAAAGCAGCTATCTGCATATATAAAATATATCAGCTGGGACTATAGAATACACCAACTACAGCTCTGCAGAGGGGTAAGACCCCAACAACTAGTGTCCCAGATATGACACTAAACAATCTAATGGTGGGGTTCCAGTAATGCTGAAGCTTTGGCAAATGCAGAGTACCCCTTTATTGCCATCACTCCTAGGTCCACTCTGGCTCAGAGTGGTAGCACCTGATAGGGTCCTATCTCTGGGTCTAATAGAACTGTTTGACATTTAAACTGACTGCAAACAAATGACTTATGCTAGATTGAATTGTTTAAAATAGAACTGTTTGATCATCTAACAGTGTGTAAACAAATGACTGATGTTTATTTGAATTGTTAGTGATACATAGCAATACTTGGAATGATTTAACTTTCTTGACTTATTCTAAATTGAATTATTAGAAATAGAAATAGATCCTTTAACTGTGTATATCTAAAATGTGTTTATAAATCATATTATATATATATATATATATATATATATATATATATATTATAACAGTATTGGTTGTCACTAAATCACTTTGTGGGTTTGTGTCGATTCATTTCATTTTGTTAACTGCCTGATGATTGTTGCTGTGTAAAAAAACTCCATGAAACCCAGGGATCGCAGTCTAAATTCCATGAATTAAATATATATATCTAATATATATATATAAACAGGATTTTGCATTAAATAACTAACAATGTTTGATATGCCAGAAAACCAAACCAAACCAAACCAAGTCAATATGCATATATATATATATATATATCTGTGGTGACTGGTGATAAGTCAGCCTAGTTGGCTGGAGCTGTAAAATATACTGACTGTATCTCTGCAGAGGGTTAAGACTTCCCCTCTCCTAATGAGTATCTAGGATATGATACTAAACCATCTGATGATAAGGCTCCAGTCCTGGAGCTTTCAAGAATGTGGACTACCCCTTCATTGCCATTACTCTTAGGTCAACTCTGGCCCAGAGTGGTAGTACATATTAGGATCCCATGTGTGAAGTAAAACTGTTTCATAATTTACTATACATTAATAGTTTTATTTGCTCACAACTAAATGGTTTCCACTCTAGAAAATAGTTAAACACTTCTATTTGACCCATAGATTGGACTTTAACATACTACTACTCCAGGTCAGAGTGAACTGGGGAGTAATGGCAATGAAGGGGTACTCCACATTCCCAAAACTCCAGGACTGGAGTTCTTGTGGTTGACCCTTTGTTTTCATTCACACAGCTGGTTCCTAGGTTCACTGGTGGTGGGAGGCTGCCACTATATTACAAGATCTAAAAGAATTGTAGATTTTTGATAACAAAAAATTGAATTATTGATTAAGTGCATTTATTCTTTTCCAGGGAGCAGTTAATAAGCTATACCATGGTATTTTGAATTATACTGGGGATGAAAAGCATGTGTATTTGAATATGGAACCTGGAGATACTGTTTTTTTCCACCCTCTTCTTTATCATGGCTCAGGCATGAACAAGACCAATATATTCCGAAAAGTAAGTTCTTTTATTTTTGTTTTTATTATTTAGATTGCATATTTATTTACATTTATAATCATTATATAAAAAAAGTATGTGTAAATGAGGGAGCTATCTCCCTGGTTTGGTATGGGCACCTTAGAGTTGGGTACACATTACCATTGTACACCGACCAGTCACACACGTGACACTGTTAGAAGGGTTGACCCTTTTTTATTACCATTTCTCCGGGCAGAACACACATGTTGCCTGACAGCTGCGATTTTAGACTTTGTGAAGGGGGCATTCTTTGAGGCGAACAGAGGTAAGAATCACACACTGTATCTGTATTTGCCTGATTTATTGATCTGTGTGAAAGGGATTACAGAAGCTGTTTTCTATTTTGTTTTTAGTTTCACGGTCAAAGAAGGGTCAAAGAAGGGTTTAAAGAAGGAATGAAGACCCATTGCGAATAGACAACTTCTTTACCAGTCGAGCTTTTTACCTCATTTTTTTGCCTCATGGTGCTACCGTAACAGTATGTGGGATTTTTGTTTGGTTGTACATGAAGAGAGAGGATTGATGCTTTGTGCCCAGACGGCATTATAATAGATTAATGCAAATGTAAAGATATAGTCAACCTGTTGGGGTATAATAAGTCATTTAAATGGGGCAGAAGTAACAGGGATTATGGAGGGAGTCTCAATGGCCGAGTGGCTGGACTGCAATATTGTAGTAAGCAAGTTCAAACTCCAGTCACACTATTATATTCACTTTTGGACTAATACTCTTGGGAAAGGTATGAACCCCCTTATCTTCCCCCACCAGCTATGGGTTAAATAGTCGTACTACTGTTCTTCTACAAGGATGGCTTTGGCATTAAATAATCCGTGATGGTTGATATGCCATTTAATAAAGAAAACAAATCAAACAAACTCACCCAATGTCAGTAATTAGTTCTAGAAGCCATAATGTAACCTTGTTTTTGACAAAATGCTTTAAAATGAGAACAAACATTATAAAACTGATATAAATGACAAGGATGCCTTTGGCATTAAATAACCCAGAAAGGTTGATATGCCATTAATCAAAGAAAAGAAAACAAAACAAACTGAGATTATCTCCTCTTAGCTTCTTCTTCCCAAGTGTAAATTCAGGGTTATTGGATTTTTTTTCCTTTTGATTAGACCTATGTTTTGTTGCAATATTTTTTCCATTTGCACTCATGAAAAAAAAAAAAAAGAAAACACAAAGACAAAACAATCCTAATAGATTATGATTTTAGACTTTTGTATACAAATAATTCTACCTACCCGCAAAAAATAGAACTTCAGTGATGCTATATAGAAATGAAGACTATTAATATATATTTGAGAGTATTTGTTGGTATTTATGTTTTTTGTCTTCATTATTATCATCACAAATCAATTTGCTCTTAACTTTCAGTGGTTTAAATTCAGAACTTTCCTTCTCTTAGACTGGTTGCCTAACCAAGGCTAAAGAACCCAGTTTTCCCTACTATCTACCTATCATTAGGAGAAGAACATGGATTTTTGCCTTTGACAAGTGAATTTGCACAAAGTGAAATACAAACAGCCTCATCCAGGATTTGAACTTGCGTCACTAATTCAATTTTCTACATTGATAACTGTTACTCTAAGTGGGCCTCATCAAGAGATAGAAAAAGTAAAAGCTGATAATTATTTCCTTTTCTTTTTGTCAGTCCATCAGCTGTCATTATGCAAGCGCAGATTGCAATTATGTGGATATCAAAGGGACAACTCAGGAAAATATTGGAGAGGAAGTGGCCAATATTGCCAGAAAGAAAATAACTAAAATCTTTGGAAGTCTTGAAGGGTTTGAAAACATTTCTCTCCAGGTAGGTCCTCATTATTATAATTAATGCCATATGAATTATTTGTTTATTCAAGTCAGTGAGTTAGTTGAGGTTTTTTTTGTTGTTTGGTTGATATTAAATTTTCACTAATAAAACAATTATAGTTTCATTATAGGGAGTTACTGTGGTGTAATGGCTAAAGTGTTGGGCTGTGGCCTCAAAGTAAGCAAGTTCAAAGTCCAGTTGTGCTATTACATTTACTTTTGAACCTCCCAGCTAAGGGTTAAATAGTATCACCACAAGGATGGCTTTGGTATTAGATAACCCACAAAAGTTGATATGCAATTTAACAAAGAAACCACACCAAACCATTTCAATATGGTTTTCTTTTCTTTCATCTATCTTTGTCATTCACTTTTGGAAAATTTAGCAGCTAAGTTTCACTTAGGTCCTATTTTCTGTTTGCTCGGATACAAAAAAGCCAATAAATGATGAACGCAATAAATTAATATGTAAGCCTTTGTGAAAAGGCTTTTGCTTGCCATAGTATCGGGTGTCTCAATATACATGGAACCCATGGGACTGCTAATAACTCAACTAATAATAATAATGTGCTTTTTTTGTTTCAGATTTGAAAATAGTATTCTATAACAATTATTAATCCTTGATTACAATGCCTTCGACAAGAGAGGAAAAATATTTTGCATCACTACTTAATTGGTGACAACATCATGCAAAACTGTCTCAAAATAAATGCAGCTGATTAATATGATAATTATTTATTTCTGAGACAAGAAACTAAAAAAAGGTTGCATGTCATAGAAGCTGATATAATAACAATTAAAAAAAACATTGATTTCATGTCTCTAGCTCAAAGGATGTATTTTTCACAGGACGTGTTCCAAATGACTGTCATTGCGCTTGTCTCAGTAATAAATCATTTTCCTATTAATAGGATACGTATATTATAAAAATGTAAATATAAATGTATAATGAATGCGCTTCCCTAACCTCTAGGCATAAAATAACCCTAGATGGGTAGATATGCCATTAAAACCAATCAATTGGCCAGAAAAGTAAGTAAAGAAAAGTAAAGTTAGTGACCTTAGTTGAGGGTGATCCGAAGACTCATTTTCAATAGCTATTACACCAAGGTGTAGGGGAGGGTGCTACTCCATTCCCTGGATTGCTCCACTTTACCTTTGATCCTTACCTTATAATGCTGAGTGTTAAGCAAGGCAGCATCAAGTACCATTTTTTGAGTATTTGGTATGACTTGACCTTGGATTGAACCCCGGTCTCCTGGACCATTGGAGCATGGTCAAAAAAAGGTTAGAAACACAATTAAAATAAAAAATTTTTGATTAATAGTGTTAAAGTCTAAGTTATCTAACCTGATAGTTGTAAAGAAAACAAATAGTAACCCTCAAAGTCTGGAAAATAATTAAGTTAAATATCTATTCAAAATATTTTCAAGGGTTTTTGTCTTTTATTTTTTAAATAATGATCATCTTACAACTGATATGTTATATGGGTAAGTTTTGTTATGCATAATACTGTAAAGATTAACTATAGATATCTAAAAAAATTATATTCTATCTAAAAAGTAGTGTTGGTTTTCTGTCATTTGTAATTACAGAGGATTGAACACAGATATACGAGAATAACTTTACTTTTAAATTATCATCATATGAAAATTGTTCAAAATTTTCTCCCTAGCATTTTCCACTTTCATTGATTATTTTTAAGATGTTATTTTTTCTTTGAAATCTTGTGAAACTTTTGTTTTTAATATTTGAGATGATTTTGTCTAGTATAGAAAGATTTTGAATATTTGTTGTTTTTCTATAGCATTTTCTTACATTTAGGTTTTGAAATTTAGATTTTTGAGTGTCCATGTTATTATTTACCAAAATATTCATGTTCTTTTTTATTAATTCATTTGAAATTCTATATCAATGATTTAATTATTAATCTGTTTTATAAAATCTAATGATTTAATTTAATTGAATATTTGATAATTTTTCAGGACACATGGCGAATTCGAGCCAAGTTGGTACGTGGAGTCTCAGCCAATCTATAAAATGTTTATCCAGTAAAAAAAAAAGAGATTCTGACAATAAGAATATGTGATAACATTGTTTATTTTGAATAGAAACTAAATTTGAAAAAAATTAAAGAATAAAAAAAACAAGTAAATATAAAGTATTTTCATTTAATTAAGATTTTATAGAAATTATTCTAAAATCTACTTTTTACTTTTGTGATTTTGGGTTAATTCTTTGTTGACATTTATCCGTAAGAAAGTTTTTTTGACAGAAAAACTACTCCAAATTTTTCCTGAAATTATTTTTCTTGAATTATTTTCAATGATAATACTAAATAGTAAGAAAATTTTTCAAATATTTTTCCAATTATATCCATATACATATATTCAACTGAAGAGAATGAATTTTAGATAAAAGGCTAAAACTCAGTGATGATATTTTAATGCCTTTTTGTTTATTAAATATTTAAGATTTCATTTGAACAGATGTTTCTTTTCTTTCTTATTCATACATTGGCTTTAATTCTTTATTAGCTTTCAGCAATGCTGTAATATCGTTTACAAAATATTTTATTTAAAATTATATGTATTGAATTATATTTGATAAATTTTTAAACTTCATTATAAACTTGAGGAGAAAACTGCATGACTATATATCATGTGTATATTTAATGAATATCACTGTCTAATGTAACCAAATGAATATAGACATATTTTTCCAAATAAAATATTTCAACTATTTATAACCACTGAAATATTATCTTGAAATTGTACAATTTTGATATTCATAAAATAATATTTTATCAATTTTTTATTACATAAAGAATATATAAATTTAAATGTATTGTATTTTTAATCCAAAAATTTATACTCTTGCAATCACTTATAAATATTTTTCTATCTTTATAAGTGAATTAGTGATATTATTTGATTAAAAATATTTTTTATTATTCTCTATAAAGTATTATACCAATTTTTCAATCTCAGATTTTTGAATACTCAATGTTACCTTAAACAAAGAGAGTTGTCCATTATAGACAAAAGGACAAATGAAAGGTAAAAATGTAACAAAAGTATTTTACAAAAGGACCAAAAAAAGCAGAAATCTACTAAAATTCTGGTTTAATCTTCATCTTAAAAATCCAAGGTTGTAGCTGTGAGAAAAATATTTATGAAGGAGTTTGATCCATAGTCCAAATGTTCTAGGAAAGAAGCTGTTGGAATAGAACGAGTATTAGGTGTGGTGGGAGATTCTAAACTGAAGATCATCACTAGAGACAGCAAAATGAGTTTTTATAGGAAACTCTCAAATAGGTGAAACCATTAAATGCAGCTCATATGAACATCTTCCATAAAAATGGAAAATAGAAGAGGAACAAACTGACTATATGCGAGATTATTTGGAATGACTAAAGACGATCATTTCCCACAAAACTATGCAACTGTTCCTGCATTTGATTCAAAACAGACAAAATATATGACCATAAATTTTATCTAATAGAATTTTAGATACATTTCTTACTAAAAATTAGGAAGAATAAAATATTAAACTGCATTTTATGCCTATGTTGATTATATAACAATTTTATGCCTATGTTGATTATATAACAATTTTCTAAAAACTATGTTGCCTATGTTGATTATATAACAATTTTCTAAAAACTAAAAAAGAGAGATTGCAATATTTCATATTTGCTCTTAAAAGTTTAATTCTTGTTTTATTATTTTTAAAAATAAAAATATATATAGAAAAATATCACAAGACTAAAAACTAAATTTTGTATGTTTTAAAAATGCACAATGCTTTCTTTTTGAAGTTTTGGACTGTAAACTGAAGTACAATATCAATGTAAAATATAATTCTTAATTCATAATATCTGAATATTCTTAAGAATATGAGTCATAGAGAAAAATTAACCTTTTTCTTAAATTAATTTTGCCACATGAAAGATTCCTCTTTATTCTTGCCTTATCATATAGAGTTTTAAAAATAATTTGTTTGTTTTAATTTATTCTAAGACATTTAGAAAAAAATCTAAAATACTTTTTCCAAAATTATACAATAAACATTGTGTGAAAATAAATCAATTTTCTAATCCAATTGTACTTTCTACTCTTTATATTTCTAAGAGAAAATAAATATAATTTTAGCTTTTTATTCACTTTCTTTCTTGTTTTTTATATAAAATTCTATATCATGGTGTTATTAAACTATGAATGGAAAAGGTAAAACAAATGAGGGAAAAAAGTTTTTATATTGGCAAAATAAAAAACTTACTACAAAATATAAAAGTTTAAATTTATGAATAATGGAAACAGAAAGAGAAAATACTTAGATGAATCTATGGGGCACAGAGATGTTTTTGCCATTTTAAGGATGGAAGGAAAGAAACAAGGGATACTTTTATACTTAAAAACTATTTTAGGGTTTAATGACCATTATGTAGCAAAGAATGTTTTTCCTGAACCAGTAGAAATAGCCATGTCTCCCAGACATGGCATTGAAATATATTGGCAGGTTATGAGTTTGAAATTTGTGGTTATGTCTAATAGGTATTTTCAGTGTGGTATGTTTTTAGCAGAGGCGGCTTGTTAGCAGTTTGTCATTTATCCATTAGGCAGGTTCAGTGAAGGCTGCTACTGGTGGGAGACCCAGCATGTTGTTAAAGGTGAATCAGCAGAGACATGTTCTTTCCCACCAGCAGCAGGAGAGGAGTTGGTCCTTCCACTTGGAGTGGTCACTGCTTAACTGAAATCCCTTTTTTTAGGCATGCGCCATTCTTGCTTCCTGTTAGAGGGATTCTGGGAACTGTTAATTTGAATTTATTACTTTATTTTTTAAATTTTATTTTTAATTAACCCTCACAAGTTAAAAGTTTTGCAATATTTTGGTGATTTTGATGTGAGACATAATTTGGCAGTAACAGATGTTTTGGTTGAGGTTGTGGTGACAAATCATACTGGATAGTGAGATGGTAAGCTCACTTGATACTCTTTGAGCGCTATTTACCAGATATACCTCTATGGTTTAGAATCCATGGTTTTAGGCCTACCTGACCTTGCCTGATTGTCAAAGCTCTTACAATCTGATGGTTTGGTTGGTTTCTTTGTTTAATGGGTGTCCTGGGTGTGACAAGGAACTGCACCAGGTTGTGAGACTCCTGTTCTAGAGCTCTAAGGAATGTGGAGTTCCTCTTTATTTATATTACTCTCATGTTCACTTTTTGACCTGGAGTGATAGTACTTGTTAGGGTCCATTCCCTGAGCTAAAAAAAACTCTTTGAAAATTATTTGATTGATTGATTGTAATGGTATTTCAACCCAATTAGAGTAATTTTATGCCTAGGGGTTAGGGAATCCCATTCATTTTATGATCATATCCAACTTTTTTGTGTAGTTTCTTAAGAGATTTTTTTAGCACACAGTCCTATCAAATATGAATAATTTTTTTACTCCACACTCCCTAGAGCTCCAGAACTGTAGCCTCACCATTAGATGCAGTTTAGTGTTATACTCAGGATATCTCTTTTTTGGGGAGAGGGTCTTATCTCTCTGCATGGAATACAGTCAACATGTTTTAAACCCTACCCACAGAGCTGAAAATTATTAGTATTGGTTGGTTAAGTTTTATGGCATATCAACCTTTGTAGGTTATTTAATGCCAAATCCATTTTTATACAAAAAATCAGTTCTATTTCAAACAATTCAGTTTAGCATGAGTATACAGTTTAATTGTGAAAAACATTTCTATTTCAAGCTATTCAGTTTAGTCAAGCAGTTATAATTCAGCTAATCCAGTTTAGAATAAGTACAGATTTTGTTTACACACAGTTAAACGTCCAAACAGTTCAATATTAAACAAATCAGTTAAGTGTAAGTACAGTTTCAATGTCAAACAACAGTTTCATTTCAAATAATTCAGTTTAGAATAAGCATGCAGTTTAAATGTAAGTCCGGTTTAATTGTCAAAAGCATTTCTATTTCAAGCTATTCAGTTTAATCAAACAATTCCGTTTAGCTTAAGTATGCCCTTAGTTCTATTTAACCCTTAGATAGGGCCCTATTAGGTGCTACCAGGCCAGGCCAGATTGGACCTGGGAGCAATGGCAATGAAGGGGTGCCCCACATTCCCCAAAGCTCCAGCATCACTGGGAACTGACCATCAGATTGTTTAGTGTCATATCCAGGACACTCATTGGAGGGGTCTTACCCCTCAGAGGAGGTACAGTTCGTGTGTATTGATACTAATGTTAATGAATGAAAAGACAATCTTAACAATAGTGCTACAAAAAATAAAGAAATTTCTTTCTTTGTTGGGAGCTGAAATGTAAAAGGGTATACAGCGATTTGTGTATCAAGTCACAACCATAAAGGCCAGTTCTGGGTCCAGCGTGGATAAACTTGAAATTGTAACATGACACCGTTGTTTGAAGATCAAATGAACATAGCGCCACTGAGAAAACAGTTAGTACATATCACTCCGGGTAGGCATGAGTAACTGATCTGTGTTGTCTGGAAAATTGTGTGTTTTTATAGCACATGTGTTGACTTTCAAAAATTCTTTGGGCGCATATTTTGGAGACCTCCTATTGGTCCTAAAAACCATTTTCAATTGTTTATTTTTTAAACATCTGTGTGGGCGTTAGTTGGAGATCTTTGCGCCAATTTTGATCCGTTTTTTTTTCCAGAAAATTCTTTTGACAAGGAAATTGCATCATTTCCTATAGGTGTATTCTACAGCCCCAGGTGACTGGGCAATATTAGTATTGAATAGGATTACTTGATACCGTATGACTGTGTACAAATAAGCGATTAGCTTGTCTGGGACTGGACCTCACCTGACACTCAGCTCTCACCTGTGGCTCCCCATAGCTGTTGCATGCAACGGCGGCCACACTCTGGGTACTGGCTTTGGCGAGCTTGCTAAACCAGGTGAGGGTAACTGACGGGTCTCAAACCCTCAGTGAGTTTGAATTGGGCAGTGTCAGCCCTACTGCATGCGAAGCCTGACTCCCGACAGAACAAGTGGAAGAGTTCACCTGAAGAGCCAACGGTTGTGAAGGTGGTGGCAGCAAGTGTCGTTGGAGTGCCTAGAGCAGGACGTGGCACCCAAAGAAGTCCTGGTCATCCACTGCAGCCTGGCAGTCTCCTGTCGTAATGGTTCTTCATGCCACTGGATCAAGACTTCCCAGGCCGAGAGAGTGGGATTGCCCCTGTGCACCGGTCTTCTCACTATAAAACTTTCATGGACAGGTCAGTTTTGCAACTCATCACGTCATCATCGGATCTGATGAACAACCACCAATTATTATTATTATCATTATTGTCATCATCATCAAATAGGAATAGTTTGTTGAAACCAGATATCACTGGGAGTGTTGGTGTACTCCTGTTATCCAGCTACTTGGTGGCATGGTCAGGTGACCAGTTTGAGAGTGAGGGTTCTGTTGTATGTTGTATTATAGTGATCGAGTGTCTGTGTTAAGTCCAGTATCAATATGGTTGGTTTGAGGGATCTTCAACTGTCCAGGTTGACTAAGGAGGACTGACTTGATCCAGGGCGGAAATGGAGAAACCATATAGTTATTGGCGACCGTAGTCAAGGGCGACCCGAAGGTTCCCTTTTCAAAAGCTACTACACCAAGATGTAGGGGAGGGCACTACTCCTTTCCCTGGATTGCTCCACTTTACCCTTAATACGTACCTTATATTGCTGAGTGTTAAGAAAGGAGGTATCAAGTACCATTTTTAAAGTCTTTGGTATGACGCAACCTGCGATTGAACCCCAGTCTCCCGGACCATTGGCGAACAAATTATTAGTATTAGATTGGAATACTTGATATCATATATAATTGTGCACAAACAAATGATTATAGACAAATAAATAAATGCAATAAAAAATTGAAAATATAGTTATGATTAGATATCATTTATAAAATATTTACAAATGAATTAGATTTTAACATTGAATAACCCATTAAGAATTGATATGCCGTTTAAAACAAACCAAGCAGTAGTAACTACTTATTGTTAAGCTGAGTAGTTAGGAGTGTCACTCCACTTGCAGTGCTCCCCCCCCACCAGTGACTAACCCCCCCTCATGTCAGGTAGTTTGACAAATGAGTTATAGTAACATAAGTAAACAAGGTTAGGTATCAATGTCCCAACAAAATAGACATCTGATTACATAATGCAGGAAGGAGTGGGGTTCAGTTTGTAAGCTTCTTTAGTGATGACTGTTGACCACTCCTAGACATTCGGTTAGAAGGAGACAATGACCATTGGAAGTGAAGGTATGTAATTCTGTGTTAGAATAAATTTAGTAAATATGAACAAAGATTTATATTATTGTGAACATGATTAACTTTTAAAACAATGTAATGGAAATCTGATCTCTGAAAAATAAAACAGGAGTTCTTCCAAGCTGTTGCTGTGTCAGTACTATTGTATGGTTGCACCACTTGGACTCTTGCCTGGAGAAAAAGCTAGATGGGAACCACATTGGAACTACAAAAAGACGCTTAATGCTGTTTTGAACAAATCCTGGAAGCAATACCTCACAAAATAGCTGCTGTACAGCTACTTACCTCCCATCTCATAAACCATCCAAATAAGATGATGAAAACATGCATGTTACAGCTGGGGAAATAAGAATAAACTCATTAGCAATGCTCTTCAATTGACTCCTACACAGCAATTCACTAGTGTTGGCTAACGAGTTAAACCTTACATTTACCAGCTCTGTGCAGACACTGGATGCTGTCTAGAGGACTTGCCAAGAGTGATGACTGATAGGGGTGAATGGTGAGAAAAAGTCAAGAGAATTTATGCTGTCAGCATGCTTTAGTGATAATGATGATGGCAAATGAATAATCTAAGACTCTATTGCTGGATTTTAAAGAAAATAGTCAGGCTGATCTGAAACAATATGAAAAAATTGAAAAACCATAATATGAACCTTTTTGCTTGCCTCTAGATTTTCATGATGGTGAAAGTAGCCGAATGGATAAAAATGCTGAAAATACAATTGAGATAATGAGTAGAGTGTTTGTCGTCACTGGTCTGGGAGACCAGTATTCAATCCCAGGTAAGTCATACTAAAGTCTCAAAAAGTGGTACTTGATGTTGCCTTGCTTAGCACTCAACATTGTAAGGTAATGATCAAGGGTAAAGTGGAGCAATCTAGGGAATGAAGTTGTGCCCTCCCCTATACCTCTGAGTAGTAGCTATTAAAAAGGGAGCCTTCAGGTCACCCTGAACTATGGTTGCCAACTTTACTGTATTTATCTGTACCTCCCACCAGGCAGGATTTGACACAAGGTCTTTTTTGAAGTGGAGATCAAGGGTGGAGGTGTTCACACACCAGTCAAGACTCATGGATTGCTGGTCAATGCTGGTCATAGATTCACTAGGCCTGAAGGCCAAGTGCAATGTGAGTCTATGCTTGTCATTAATCCCCACCAGCCATGAATGCCAGGAAACCAGGAAACTTCCAAGTCAGGAAAATATGTCGCCAAACACAAATGTCATCAAGGAAAACCTGTAGAGCAGGTGTGTTATATTGAGGACCTGGAAATGTCTCCATTGCAGGTTGTTTGTTTGTTTGGGTTTTATGGCATATCAACCTTTGTAGGTTATTTAATGCCAAATCCATTTTCATACAAATAATCAGTTCGAAAGCATGGACAGCTATCAATAGGCTATCAATTATATGGAAATCAGACCTAACCGATAAAATGAAACGCAGTTTCTTACAGGCAGCAGTCGCATCGATACTGCTATATGGATGCACTACATGGACTCTAACAAAACGGCTGGAGAAGAAGCTAGACAGCAATTACACAAGAATGCTGCGAGCAATCTTGAACAACTCCTGGCGGCAACACCCCACAAGACACCAACTGTACGGCCACCTGCCTCCTATCACGAAAACTATTCAAGTTAGACGAACCAGACATGCAGGACACTGCTGGAGAAGCAGGGACGAACTCATAAGTGATGTACTCTTATGGACCCCCACATATGGCCGTGCAAAAGCAGGACGACCAGCACGAACATACATTCAGCAACTATGTGAGGATACGGGATGTAGTCCAGAAGACCTGCCAGAGGCAATGAACGATAGGGAAAAGTGGCGAGAGAGGGTCAGGGATATCCGTGCTACCAGCACGACATGATGATTATGATTTCAGTTTAGCAAAAGTGCACAGTTTATCAAAAACATTTCTATTTCAAGTCATTTAGTTTAGTCAAACAGTTCTAATTCAAACAATTCAGTTTAATATGATTATAATTTTTGCTTACACACTGGTAAATGTTAAAACAGTTCTATTTCAAACAATTCAGTTTAGCATAAGTACAGTTTCAATGTCAAAAACAGTTCTATTGCAAATAATCCAGTTTAGTATGCAAAAACTGTTCCATTTCAAACAATTTAGTTTAGTATAAGTACACAGTTTAAACATCAAAAAAGTTCTATCTCAAGCAATTCAGCTCAGCATAAATATGCAGTTTAAATGTCAAAACAGTCCTATTTCAAGCAATTCACTTTAGCATAAGTACACAGTTTAGTTCTATTTGACCAATAGATAGGACCCTATCAGGTGCTGCCACTCCAGTCAGAGTGAACCTGAGAGCGATGGCAAGGAAAGAGTACCCTGCATTCCCCAAAGCTCCAGCATTACTGGAACTTCACCATCAGATTGTTTAGTGTCATAACCAGGACACTCGTTGGAGGGGGATGTCTTACTCCTCTGCAGAGAAGCAGTTGGTGTATTCTACAGCCCCAGCCAGTTGGGCAAATTGCAGGTTTTGAAAATGTGTTATCAAGTTGGCATGAATAGAGGCTCCATGTGTTAGAGAGGTACTCACTCACAGACCAGTAAAAGCATTAATTTTATTTGCAGATGTTGCTGACACTGGAAAATAACAAAATTAAATTCTTTCAAATAAATTTGAACATTTTTCTTTCTTTGCTTGCTTGTTTGTTTGTTTGTTACTTATGAACCCCTACGTTTATGGTTAGATGAATCTTGGCATAGGAACTCCTACTGCAAGGAGTGTTTTAAAATTAATCAGGAAAGTCTAATTTGTACAGAAAGCAAAAAAAAAAAAAAAAAAAAAAAAAAAAAAAAGCATTTATAACAGTGGAAATTCTAGAGGGAAATTATTCAGGCATTGTACCTGCAGATTCTTTGGTGAATGAGCAAATGTTGGATTTCTTCTGAGATTGTGATGGAAATAAGCCAAAAATTTAAATGCTTTGTATTTTAGTTTGAATAGCACCAATTTCAAGCATAACATCTGTCAAAAAATTCTAATTTTCTTGCAAATTAGAGTTGCTAGATTTGTATTTATTGATAAAATGAAATAATCATTTTCAGACCTGATGAGAGAATCATTTATAGATCAGGTGTGACAATTATTTATAGACCAGGTGTGAAAATCACTTATTGAACAGGTGAGAGAATTATTTATAGACCAGGTGTGAGTATCATTTATAGAACAGGTGAGAGAATCATTTATAGACCAGGTGAGACAATTGTTTATAGACCAGGTGTGAGAATCCCTTATTGAACAGGTGAGAGAATTATTTATAGACCAGGTGTGAGTATCATTTATAGAACAGGTGAGAGAATCATTTATAGAACAGGTGAGACAATTGTTTATAGACCAGGTGTGAGAATCACTTATTGAACAGGTAAGAGAATCATTTATAGACCAGGTGAGAGTATCATTTATAGAACAGGTGAGAGAATCATTTATAGACCAGGTGAAACAATTGTTTATAGACCAGGTGTGAAAATCACTTATTGAACAGGTGAGAGAATCATTTATAGACCAAGTGAGAGTATCATTTATAGACCATTATTATATATACATTCTACAAGAAATATTAACTAATGATTTCTATTTTGATTGTATGATGTGTCACTAGAAATGATATAATATTGGTAGCTTTGGTTTAAGTTAACATTTTATTAAAAAGTTGTTTATGGTATATGAATTAGACTGGTTATTAATAACATATAACACGAGACTGGTTTTAAAATTAAAAAAGCAAAAAACAATGCATGTTTAAAATAGAGCAATGATTATATTGCATAGCCATGAACAACTATACATACACATATGCCGATGAAGAAACATATTCAACACAATAAAGACGAGCGGAGACACAGTTCTTTAGAAAAATATGCCTCTCACTTTATTGAAAGGGTTGTGTGTGAGAGACATCTTTCTCATTCCAGCATCTTCTCTCCAACTGATCTAAACTCCAACTGCTCAATCGGGGGTCCTGAGGATCCCCTCTACTGGGTGCTGGTTCTCTTTACAGCATCTTATCTCCAACTGGCTCGAACTTCCTGTGCACCGAGTTATATTATTGTTTTACGCCCACTCAATTCAATCCATCGACAATCAAGGTTATCCCCCGACCCTCATCTGGATGCACCGAGTTATATTATTGTTTTACGCCCACTCAGTTCAACCCGTCGACAGTCAAGGTTATCCCCTGACATCCTGAACCGGATGCACCTGTTATTTACACAGGTGCATTTCTTATTTTGATAGCTTGGCCAGGTCGGAGGTCAATATACAACAATTATAGGAACTTGCGATTCTAATTCTGTATATCTCTATTCACTTTGCACAAATATGTGCATAGACCAAGTGACTTTGGTGCCATCTATTTTAAAGAGAATTTATTAAAACTTCATGAAATGTAAATAATCAGATATGATCACTTTAATCTAGACACATGTATTTGCTGGCTTTTGGTTATGCAACATGAGAAGTCTACCACAGTAGAACCAAGGTGGAACAGAACAAAGTCAGTGAGACACCAGAAGCAGCAAGCAGTGCCACTTGACAGAGATAAAATGTCTTCAGAAGTTTACATTGCAGTCAGGGAAATCTATGAATTTTGGACTTTGTATGATACCAAACATATACCCACAAAGTCTATGAAGTTTGGATTAAGCATAAAAGAAAGAACTCTTCTTCACCAGGACTTCACAAGATATCTTCACTCACTCAAAGATAACAGGACTCCAATCATCTATTCACTCAAATACTGCTATTTTTCTACATTAATTCTGAACATGTGGTTTTTCACTCCTTTCTCCTGCTGCTTCCCTTTTGCCTTTCCAGCTGATTTCTTTTTCCTTCCCCCTGCTGCTTCCCTTTTGTCTCCTCCAGTTGCTTTCCTTTCACTTCCTCCTTGTACTTTCTTTTTGCCGCCTCCTGGTGCTTCCCTTTTGCCTCCCCATGGTGCTTCCCCCTTGCCTCCTCCTGCTTCTTTCCTTTGCCTCCTCCTGCTACTTACCTTTTGCCTCTTCCTGGTACTTTCCTTTTGCCTCCTCCTGGTGCTTCCCTTTTGCCTTCTCCTGGTGCTTCCCTTTTGCCTCCTCCTACTACTTCCCTTTTGCCTCCTCCTGGTGCTTCCCTTTTGCCTCCTCCTGCTGCTTTCCTTTGCCTCCTCCTGCTTTCTTTTCACTTCCTCCTGCTGCTTGTGATTTTTCACTCCTTTCTTCTGTTTGCTGCTGCTTTCCTTTCTCTTCCCATGATCTTTCTCTATTTTCCTTTGTTACTCACCAACGTATCTCACCCGAACAACCAGTGGGGTGTCTTTTTATCACCACCCACTAACCCACAATGCATTGCACTCTAATATAAGAAACCACCTCTCCTTGCTTCTGGCTTTCTTATTAGTTACAGCATACCAACCATCACTGCTTGACCACACGCCCAGTTCCAACATGTCAGTAAGTATTTTTTCGACCACAGAACAACACTGAGAAAATTTAATCCTTAAAAAAGACACCTATTTACCATTCTTCCTCAGCAGTAAACATACTAAGAACTCTTTTACTATGCTTTGATTGTAATTAGGCACTCAATAGAAATATTTGAGCAAGTCTGTTCTGTTTCTTATTATTTCCTTTATTGCTTAGGGCATTATCCATCGAATTCTAGAAGGTTAACATGTAAAAAACTTGAGGCAACAATATTATTCATCGCCTTCTCCAAGGCTTTTGACTCCATATACAGAGGGAAGATGGAGCAAATACTTCTCACCTACGGCATCCCCAAAGAAACCATCACAGCCATAGTGATGCTATATAAAAACACAAAAGTAAAAGTTTGCTCACCAGATGGAAACACAGACTACATCGACATTGTAGCAGGCATGCTACAAAGAGACACATTAGCCCTATACCTGTTTATCATCTGCCTAGACTACATGCTTAGAATGTCTATTGATTTAATAAAAAAACAAACAGTTTCAAGCTGGCAAAGGAAAGAAGCAAAAGATACCCTGCACAAACAATTACAGACTTGGACTATGCCAATGACATAGCGCTTTTGGCAAATACACCCGCCCAAGCCGAAACCCTGCTACATAGTCTGGAACAAGTAGCTGCTGGCATAAGCCTCTATATCAATGCAGACAAGATGGAATACATGTGCTTTAATCAAAGAGGAAACATCACACTAAAGGGTGGGCCTTCGAAACTAGTGGACAAGTTCACCTACCAAGGAAGCAATGTTTCATCAACCAAGAAGGACATCAACACATGACTAGCAAAGGCATAGACAGCTATAGATAGGCTATCAGTCATATAGAAATCAGACCTGACTGATAAAATAAAACACAGTTTTTTTCCAAGCAGTGGTTGTGTTGATATTGCTATATGGATGTACTACAAGGATGTATTGAGAAAAAGCTAGATGGAAATTATACAAGAATTCTGTGAGCAATATTGAACAAGTCCTGGAGGCAACACCCCACAAAACAGCAGCTATACGGCCACCAACCACCCATCACAAAAACTATAAAAGTCAGACTAACCAGACATGCAGGACACTTCTGTAGAAGTAAGGATGAACTCACAAGCGATACACTCCTGTGGACCCCTTCACATGGACAAGCAAAGGTAGGACAACCAGTTAGAACCTATATACAACAGCTTTGTGCTGATACAAGCTGTAGCCTGGAAGACTGGGAGTGATGGATGTGTGTCAAGAGAGGGTCAGGGAGATCTGTGCTGGCAGTGCAACGTGATGATGATTATATAGTATCTTATTTTCATATTTATACAGGTAAATAAACAATTTTTTGTTTGTTTCCATTTGCACTCCAAATTTGTCTCTAATTTGTTTGCACACCAAAAAACACTGTTATTTCACTCCATAATTCTACATATATTTTCTCCACTTCCCACATGTATAGTTCTATATATCTGTTAGATATATATTCATTCTTTTTAATCATATATGTTAAATAAATGTTATTTCTATACATGTGTTAAATTTGTTTATTATGCTCAGCAGCCTAGTTGGCTTGGGCTGTAGAATATGCAAACTGCATCTCTGCAGAAGGGTAAGACCTTCCTAACAGGTGCCCTGGATATGATATGAAACAATTTATCATAGTCAATTGGCTACTCCTAAACCAAACCAAACCAAACAAACAAACCCCATTTCCAAGAAGGGATGAGTCACTGATGTCGTCAGCCAATAGTCATCTAGGGACTAGTTGTTAAGGAACCAAATCGTTCCACACAGGACGTCTTTTGAATATTAAATTCAGCCTGTCTTTCAAATGGACAAAATAGGTAGTAATAAAAAAACCATCATCGAAGTAGAATGAAGTTTCTCACTATTATTCAATAATAATAAGCAAACTCATTCTACTTAGACCACATAGAGTAGTAGCGCACAGTAGACATAAAAGCAGCAGTATCAAACTGGGTTGGGGCAGTCTTGGCTGGATGTCAGCCAAGGGTGTGGGAGAAATCCGATTCTTCCCTGGTCACTCTACAACTGAAGCCTTATCATCAGCAGCTGCCCACAAGGCACTGCTCAAGGCTTCCCCTAAAGCTGACATCCTGATTCCAGCCAGCAGACAATGCAGGAATACGACCAGGTACAGACAAAGCAGGAACATTGCCAGCCTCTCAGCTTAAAAGCCCTCAGCTTAAAAGCTACTCAGAAAGTCTATTCAAACATCTCCTGAGATGGCACTGTGCAGCAGACACGACTACCAGCCTCTCAATCTAACAACCCTTTTCACAGCTGATTCTGAAAGTCTAACCTAATATCCTCTGAGACAGCACCAGCAGTTACCTTCTTGCACCGGCGACCACTTCCCTGCAAAGCAGCTACCAGCCCTTCTCCAGCAACCACCTTCCTGCAGCAGCGATCACCTTCCTGCACCAGCAACTACCAGTTTTGCACCAGCGACCACCTATCTAATGACTACCAGTCTTGTACCAGCTATCCAGTCCTGCACCAGCGACTAGATCCTGCTCCAGTGACCACCATTGGGCAGCGATGACTGTTCACTGTACACTATTCTGATTTACGATTCACCATAATAAAGTTTGACCTTTTGAAGCAACACCCTTGTTTTGTCATTCTTGCCTAGTTCATTGTCAATCACTTACATTTCAAAAGTTTGCGGGATTGGTAATATTTATCGGCCTCCGCAACAAATTTAATGGGGAAGCTTCAGTTCTTGAGCTTTGGGGAGCTTTCATTGCCATTACGCCCAGGTCCACTCTGACCCAGAGTGGTAGCACCTGTTAGGGCCCCATGTATGGGTTAAATAGAAATATTCAATCATTTCCATTACTTGAAACCATTTAACTTTGTGCAAACAAATAATTGTTGAATTATTAGTAATACATAGCCATATTTGGAACCATTTAAATGTGTGCAAATAAAACTATTAGTGTTAGATAGCAACATTAAAACCTTTTAATTATATGCAAATAAAACTATTAGTGTTAGATAGCAACATTAAAACCTTTTAATTATATGCAAATAAAACTATTAGTGTTAGATAGCAACATTAAAACCTTTTAATTATATGCAAATAAAACTATTACTGTAAGTATTTTATCGTGCAAAATACGATATCAACAATGAGAGAAGTCCGAGTAGAAAAACTTATATGAACACGCATGGAATTACAATAACAGGTTTATGGTACTAGAGGAGTGGGTAGAGTATTTGCCAATGGTCTGGGAGACTGGGGTTCAATCCCAGGTTAAGTCATACCAAAGACTTTAAAACAAATGGTGCTTGATACCTCCTTGCTTAACACTCAGCATTATAAGGTACGTATCAATGGTAAAGTGGAGCAATCCAGGGAAAGGAGTAGCGCCCTTCCCTATACCTTGGTGTAGTAGCTATTGAAAAGGAAGCCTTCGAGTCACCCTCGAGTTGCCCTTGACTACAGTCACCAACTTTACTACTTTTACAAGTAGAATAGAGTCCACACTCGGTAGCCAATATAGGAAATAGGAGCATAGGTACTTTCCTTACATCTTCCTTATTCTTTTACGTTCTGCCCTCTTGTGTAGTGTGTGTAACTATATTTAATATGGCTGGGCAGATCCACTGTTAGGGGTGATAGGTTCTTCCATTACAACAGTAAGCAATATTTGAAACCATTTAACTGTGTCTAAACAATGAACTCTGGCTCATTTAAAGATTGTTACCCACAAAATATTTATTTACAAATTTTGTATATTTTATATATTTGTATAAATAGGTTTCTGCATTAAATAACCCACAAAACAACTAACAACCAACAATTTATTTTAGTCAAATATCATTTTTTTTACTGCAAATCAATAAGAGGAAATCTTCTCAAATATGTAAGTCTCTCACAAATTTTCATATCTTGTAGGAACTACACATGTATGATAAGAACACTTCTACATACACACCCCCTAATTCCCTTCTTTTGTATTCTTTCTATTCAGTTTATTTAGATGATAAAATATGTTGTTGTTAATTGTATATAATTGCTCTTATGTTAATTCTTGAGAGAAAGAAACCTTTCTCTAACTAATATTCCTTAACAATTTTACATTTAAATATCATGTTCCAATGAGGATGAAATCCAAGACAATTCTTGTTATTTAACAACTTTTGTTGAGAATGGAAATACAAAAAAGGGGAAATGTGTGTATGTGTAGGTATGTTTGTTGTTGACATATATGAAAGTGTGTCTGTAATAGAAATACATATTTAGCAAAGTTCCTTTAGTCATCATTCTTATTGATTAATTTTAAAGTCTGTCTACCCATTTAGAATTATTTATAGGGAAATTGTATTTATTGTACAGGGTGGAATGTTAAAATTGTCGCCCTAGAAAAGACGTCATGATTCCATTTTCGTTTAATGAAAACTGGTTTTCTTTTTTTTTTTTTGCAGACCATCTACTAGTTGGCCAGTTATGTACAAATCCCAAGAGCGATAGGAGCCTTCTATCATGTCTGAAAGTGACACAATGTTCAACAAGCAAGATCAGAGATGCACCGCTGTACAACTCATGCGCTCTACTGATCCAAGTTATGACAACACGACCATTGCCAGCACCCTCAAAATGCAAATCCTGATGGTTCAACATGCCCAGGGTGATGAAAATAAAGTTTCCGGCTATGGTTATGGTCTTTGGTGTGGTTTCAAGTGAGGGCCACATCATGCCACCTCACATCTTCGAAGTCAGCTTGAAAGTCAACACCAAAGTGTACCTGGATGTGCTGAAGAGTGTGGTGATCCCCTGGTGCAATCAGGTGGCCGGTGGCAAACCCTGTAGGACTCGGCGCCACCCCATAAGTCCAAAGAGAGCCAGGATTGGCTTCAGAAGGAGTGCTACGACTTTGTACCCTTCTCTCACTGGCCCCCCTCCTTCCCTGACCTGAACTACTTCGTTTGGTCGTACGTCGAGAACATCACCAACATGACCTCCAACAACACCAAAGCCAGCCTGATTGCTGCCATCGGCCGAGTATTCGTCGAGCTCCCGCCGGCGCTTGTGGAAAAGGCATGCTCCAAGTTCCGGATCCGTATTGAGGTGGTGATTGAGGCTGAAGGCAGCTACATTGAATAGATGTCAGCTCTACTACATAATAAAGTTACCTGAATTGATTTTTTCAATAAAAGTTTGAAAATAAAGCTGTAGTGTTGTTTTCTTTAGGACGGCAATTTTATCGTTCCCCCCTGTACATTTATGTTACTTCAGAGTTATGTGATATCAAGTATTCCCATCATCATCATCGTCATCATCATGTCATACTGCTAGCATGTATTTCCCTGACTCTCTCTTGCAATTTGTCCCTCTCATTCATTGCTTCCGACTGGTCTTCTAGACTACATCCTGTGTCGGTACAGAGTTTTTGTAGATAAATTCTTGTTGGTCGGCCAACACTTGCGTGTCTGTGTCAAGAGGTCAACTGGAAAACATCACTTATAAGTTTGTCCTTACTTCTACAGCAGCGTCCTGAACATTATTCCTGTTTTATTTGGATGGTTTAGAGATGGGAGGTTAGTGGCTGTACAGATGCTATTTTGGGGGATGTTGCTTCCATGATTTGTTCAATAGCATTGCTCATAGCATTCTTGTACAGTTCCCATCTAGCTTTTTCTCTATATGCTTTGTCAGTGTCCATGTGGTTCATCCATATGGTAGAATTGACTCAACTGCGGCTTGGAAGAAATTGCGTTTTATTTGATTGGATAATTCAGACTTCTGTATGATAGATAACCTATCGATAGCAGTCTATGCCATCGCTCGGCGCACAGTGATGTCATTTTCAGTAGATGAGATGCTGCTATGTGAACTTGTCCACTAATTTCAGAGAACCACCATTTCACGGAGATGTCTCCTTTTTGATTAAAACACATGTATTCTGTTTTGTCTGCATTCACATGGAGGTCAATGCCACCTGCTGACTGCTCCAGACGATGCAACAGGGATTCGGCTTGGGTCGGTGTCACACAGTTGTATGGTTTCAAGTATTCCTCTCTAATACTAATAATTATATGGTTTCAAGAAATTATTTCTATTTAATAATAGTCATTTGTTAGCACACAGTTATATGATTTCAACTAACTAATAATAGTCCTGAGTAAAACAATTATAACTTCAAGCAACTATTCTTAAAACAAATAATTGATAGTTATATGGCATCAAGTACTCCTATCAAATATGAATAATTTCTAAACAGATCTATTTAATCCACAGATGAGACCCTAACATTTACTACTATTCTGAGTCAGACTGAACCTGGGGGTTGGAGCCTTACCATCAGATGCAGTTTAGTGTTATCTCTAAGACACCCCTTTTTTGTGGGGGGTGATTCAGTCAGCATATTCTAAGTCCCATCAATAGGACAGAAGATTTTTATTGACTTAGCTGTAATTAGTCAGGCACAAGATCAGATGTATAGAGCACCCAATGAGAATAGAAGTTAGTTAGCTAATTATTACACTACCGGAGATGTTCAAGTTCTTGAGAAATATGCTTTCTCTAGTGAATAGACATAGGAAAAAATTTCTAATAAAATATTGATTATTGTTTGATATTGTGAAAATCTTTACCGTAGAATGTATTAATACCAAAGAAAGTTTTCTTTTTGTGTTTATGATCTCTGTTATTTTTGTATTGATTGCTTAAAATAAATCATTCTTCAGGATTTTTTCACTGCTTAAAAGTTTTTTTTTTTTTTTTTTTTACTTTATCTTGGAATGAACTAATCATTGAAAAATCTGGTAAATTTCGGCGTGCTCAAATCACACAAAAAATTTGTGGAAATAAAATTCATTGATAAAAAATAAATTTTTATCTCAGTTACCTCCCTTGAAACTTTCGCGCAAACCAACCTTGATGTGTCCGCTAGAAAAGTAAGTGTAATTTGAAAAGTAATGCCAAACACTTTGGTAATCTTCATTATATTTAAACTCAAGTCTTTTAAACTCTCTCGATTTCAAAGAATTGTGGCAATTAAATTTGCTTGCCTTTTTTTTATCCATTAGTCGTTTTAATATCAGTATTACTACGCATGTCGCAAAGGTCCTGAAAGATGTTTTTACTACAGAGATTTAATGTTTTGATTAAAAGTCTTAGTTTTAAGGGAAGTTAATTTATTTAAGGATAAAGAGTTTAGGGGTTTCATTTCATACAATTTCAATTCGCCAACTAGTTTTTAAATTTATAATACGTCTTCGACTTATTTTTTAAGTAAAATAAAAAGTGTTTCTAATAATTTTCAAGTTTTGTGCCTAATCATCTATAAAATCTAAATTTGTGAGTAATCATTATCTTATTCATGAATGTGGAATATATTCATTGTAAATAAATACTACTCAAGAGAAATTTTCATTTTAGTGTTCCAGATTATCTTTGTTCGTCATGGAAGATTTTTTTAAAAACTTGTTTTTAAAGAAACATCACAACTAACATAAAACGTAGATGGTTTTTTTAAAAATTTGTAACTCATACAGATTTTACTGAATTTCCAGGTTATCAGTTTTTACGGCTTAATTAACTTAAAATTTCTTAATTAACATTACATAGTGTTATTTCAGAAGAAAATCTAAGAATCTCACACTCCCGAAAGGAATAGTTATTTACAAAGCTTAGATTTCTGGCCCAAGGCCAGAAGTATGAAACACCCAGTCAGATTCGAACTCACCAACAATGGTCTGCTAATGTTAGCTTGCTAACTATTACATGTGAGGAGTATTAGTGAAAGTTGAAACAGTTAACTTCCAAAACAACAAAAAAACATCATATATTGAGACACCAGTCAGTGTATCTTTCCATGAGAATTTAAAAAAAAAACTTTAGTTTGAACTAGACGAACCGTGAACTCATTGGGTTTCACTTGTATTTACCTAACTCTTCCTCCACGTGCAGCATGTGGCACAAAGTCAATTTTTTTGAACGAGAGTGAAGCTGGTTTAAATTCAGTGTTTTCCTTCTTAATGGGCTGCCCAACCAGGACTAGAGAAACCAGTCTGTTTTTACTATTCAGATGGATTGGGTTCTGAATGTAATAGCAGTCCATGATGATATTGATACTTCTATTTAGGAGAGAGTGAAGGGTTCTAATTACTAATTAGCAGCCCATAGTTATCTGTGGTATATCAAGAATTCGGATTTTTAGAAGATAACATTCAGTGTGAATAAAATGATCATTCAGTTACAAATTGGATTGAAAATTGTTTTTATTCTGTAAACCAAACCAGTTTAACTGCATTGATCTCATAAAATTCTTGGCTTACAGTTAACTGCAGAAATACGAACATAATCAGAATTTTAGTAATATATATATATATATATATATATATATATATATATAAACAAAAATTCCACCTGCTGCTGATTGTACATACCACATGAAAGTAATGGACTTCAAGTGTTCATAATTATAATTGACTTAGTGGGTAGAGTGTTCACCAGTGGCACCAGAGACTGGGTTTCAATCCCAGGTTGAGTCATACCAAAGACTCAAAAAATGGTCCTTAATACCTCTTTACTTAACACTCAGCATTATAAGAGTAAAATGGAGCAATCCAGGGAAAGAAGTAGTGCCCTCTCTACACCTTGGTGTTGTAGCTAATGAAAAGGGAGCCTTCAGGTTGCCCTCGACTATAGTTGCCAACTTTAATTATTTATACCTGCTCTGCCAAAATAGCATTAAGCACTTTTGGTGCAAATATTTCTAATTTGCAGTTCATTTTTTATTATTATATTATATATACATATGAGTACTTTCTATAAATATGAAATTTTTGAAGTTTATCATATAGTATTGGATATCAGATATATGTATTGCTCTAACAATTCTTTTTTATGATATGTTAATTTTCTATTGAACCAAAGACACAAATTTTTAAAATTTTATTTGAGGTGGAAGATTATACAATTAAAACATACATTATTAGGTATTATCTATTTGCAAACTTTATGGCATTAAACTTTTGCAAGTAAAAATATGAATATTTAGCAATCCCAAAATAAGTATACTCTTTATACAATTTGATTTTGATTACAGCATTTCAATTCCGTGGAATCGAGTAATAGATAATATCTAATAATATATTAATAATTATTAAAAAATGTCAATATAAATGCACAATGTGTATAATTTCCTGACCTTTAGGCATAAAACAACCCCTGACAGGTTGACATGCCTTTAAAATCAATCAATAAATCTGATATATTTTGATTGTATGATGCTCTACTGGAACTGTTGATAAAGAAACATCTTATTATTTCCTAGTTAAATTATTATTTTTAAAAATGAAAATTACAAAAGTAAAAATTGAATTATTATTTTTAAAAGTAAAAATCTATTGATTTGTGAATCTAAATTTTAGGAATTCAATTTTGAAAGAAAAAGAAAAGCAAAATAAACTAAACCCCATTTTGATCAAATTTAATGTGCGAATCACAAAAACCTGGCAAAAATATTTATCTTTTTTCTTAGGTTTTTCTTAGGTTTCTTAAAACTAAAACATTACTCATCCATGTGAACTATATTTGTTTAAATGATACTGATATGACCACATAACTGATTTCTTTCTTAAGTTTCTTGCAATGTAATTTATTCAGTCATGTATAGAGTAGAAGTAGTTAGTGTTCTTGCATACAGATTAGAGATATAAAACTTACTGTTTACATCCATCAACAGGAAACTACGTGTTGTTTAGAGGTCTTAACCATTGTTGTTATATAAATAAATGACTCTTACTTGTCACCTGTGAACAACTTGTGTGACTCATTAGATGGAAGAAATCTCAGCAAAAAGGAGGCAGAAAAGACAAAGTTCTGAGTGAGAACACTGGAATAGATGCATAAGCTTCGTATGAGAAATGCTAACAGATTACATTCATTATATGTTTATACTGACATTTTTCTGTTTTTTCTTAAGAGTTTTTTTTACACACTGTTATATGATATCAAGTATTCCTATCTAATACAAATAATTTGCTCACAGTTGTATAGTTTCAAGTATTCCTATCTAATACTAATAATTAAATGGTTTCAAGTAATTATTTGTCTTTAATAATAATCATTTGTCTGCACACAGTTATACGGTTTCAAGTAAGTAATAATAATAATCTTTAGTAAACAGTTATAGCTTCAAGTAACTATTTTTCATACAAATAATTTACAGTTATATAGTATCAAGTATTCCTATCAAATATGAATAATATTTAAACAGATCAACTTCATTTATACATGGGACCCTAATAGGAATTATGTTCTATAATTTGTATATATCCAGCAACGTTGAATGTGTTTTTCCTTTTTGTATCTGTGCCCTGTTAGTGGAGCCCAGAATATACTAACTGCATCCTCTGTATATGGGTAAGAACCTTTCCATCCAAAAGTGTATCCATTTTCTTTTATAAAGATAGATGTATCAGGGATTTTGATTAACGATTTTTTTACCTAAAGTTTTTAAATGTTTCAAGTTTCATTAATCATATTCCTTTAGGATGTGGGATTCATAAATTTTCTGATTTCTGTGGTTATATGTGAAACACTTTAGAGAACTTTTTAACTTTAATTTGAATATGACAACCTATGAACTCATTGGGTTCTGGTTCTAGAATTTCATAGCTAACAGTGGTCGATGATATTGATACTTCTATTTAAGGAGTGAAAGATTCCAGTTAAGATTTTATAATTATTTGCATTATATCAAGAATTTGGGTTGAAAGAATAACATTTACTTTGAATATAACCCTGCCTCCAAATTATCATTTAGTTACAAAATGAACTGGAAATTGCTTTATTCTTGAATTCAGAGCATTTTAAGTATATTGCTTGAATAAAAATCCTGGCTTACAATTACATGCACTGATACAATTAGAGGGTGCTTGTGGTGTAACAATTATTGTTGTAGGAAATGGACTTGGTAATCTCAGTTCAAATCCTGGATGAAGCTATTTGCATTTCACATAGTGCTAATACTCTTGAGAAAAGTATTCATTCAACTATTCTCCCTCCAGCTATGTGTAAAATAGTAGGACAGACTGAGCCCTTTAACCTTGGTATGGCAGTCAATTTAGAAGGAAAACTCTGATTTTAAACCTGTTGAACTCTTGAAAAATTGATCTTGTGTCACATCCTGCTTGTTTGAAGAGGCTGGGTAGATGTATACATACATAGATACAAACATAATCAGTTTTAGATATATATATATATATATATATACTTTCCTATCAATATGTATGCCCCTACCAATTTTTTGCTCTAATAAAAATCCTGGGTAACATACATGGATAAAACTCACCTGATAATTGTGGTTACATGTGAATGAGTAATGCAAAGAGTACCATGAAATTCATATATATATATATATATATACCCTGATATAATGAAAAGTACTCTATACCCTCAAAATATCTCTGGTGACAGCCACTCAAGAAAGATATGTATGATTACAATATAAATGAGTAGTTGATAATGTACTTACCTTGCTCTAACTTGATGAAATAAAGATCTTAGCTTCAGGGACCCCCCCCAGGCTGCCCCTACCCCATCATGTAAAAGGTCAGGTTTACTGCTCATTGCTTGAAAGTCTCTTAAAAGAGGAATGTTTGCAGAAGTAAGCTATTTTTTGTACTATTCCTTTATAAGAAAGAGATTCTCCACTTTAAAAATGACTGTCTAAACTCAGCAATGGGTAAATATTAGAGCAGACTAGGCTCTTTAGCCTTTGTATGGCAACTGATCTAGGAGAAGGAAAATGGAATTTAAACGACTGTACCCTGCTTAAAAATTGATCTTGGGTTGCCTCTTACCCATGGTGGATTTGGTTTGGGTTATTTGTTTAATGGTATAACAACTCTATGGGTTATTTAATACCAAAATTTGTAAATGGTTGATTATTATCATAGCTCTATTTTTAATGTTATATTACATATTTTTTTCATTAAGGGTTTACGGACCATTGTCTTCATCTTTATTGTTATTTCCACAACATTTTGGCTGATATGTCATCCGGCCTTCTTCAGGTGTTTGTCGAACTCAGGAACCTTCACGGAACTTCAAGCTACATCCTTTATTGAATCCATGGGGGTCGTCTGTTCTGATTCTGTTAGGTATAACTGGGTACAAGAGTTAAGTTTTCCTGTATTGTTAGTCACCTGCAGTCAGGATTGAACCTGCAACCTCCAGATGATTGTTTCCTTAGAAGCTTGGGGAACCAACGCCTATAACCGTTACACCATGTGTCCAAAAACCCTTAATGATAAAAATCGTCAAGCTTCGCCTCAGAAATTTAGACTACATATTTTTTATTTGTTTATAATCCTTTATTTGCCCACAGTTGTATGTTATCAAGTATTCCTATTTAAAATTAATAATTTATACACAATTACTTATTCAAGTAACTATTTTTATTTAATAATAATCATTTGCAGACAGTTATATGGTTCCAAATATTTCTATCTAACATTAATAATTTCCTTGTAATTATATAGTTTCAAGTAATTAATAATAGTAATCCTAAGTAAGCAATTATTGCTTTAAGTAATTATTCTGAATACAAATAATTTGCACACAGTTATATGGTATCTATAATCCTATATAATACAAATAATTTTCAAACATCTATTTGATTCATAGATGGGACCCTAAAAGGTACTTCTACTTCAAGTCAGAATATACCTGGGAGTATTTGCAATAAAAAAAAAGGTACTTCTACTCCAAGTCATAATGTACCTGGGAGTATTTGCAATAAAAAAAGGTACTTCTTACTCTCCACTATTGGATACAGGGTCATACAAAGGATACCCTATTTTTTGAGAGGAAGTGGTCTTACTCCTCTGCAGAGGAAACAGTTGGCATATTCTGAGCCCAACTGACAATGCTAGTCTGTAATGGAGAGTTTGGGTAAATAATACTTTGTGTTAAAACCCACTTATAGCAAAGAAACCAGGTAAATCTATTGATAAATGAGCATAAAGTTCAAAATCTGGTTTATGTGATATTAGTGATAATCATTGCCAGTTTAGAAGTCAAATTATATGTTAACTATGATAGGAAAGTAATTTATGTAACAAATAATCATAAATATTATTTGTAATACTGCATGGATTAATTCATAGTATGATAATATAACTAACTAGCGAGGATGGAGACTTATGGTAATCAAGCTGCTGAAAGCACTAATTTTCACCAGATCATTTATAGCAGAGATGAGACTGTTCAGTTCTTATGTGTGTATGTGTAGCTAAGCTGAAAGCACTCATTCCTCATAGATCACCAAAGTAGAGATATTTAATTAAAATATATATAATTTAGGCTAGCATATACATAGTCAATAGCAGTTGGTTACTGTTAGTTTCTCACCAATGCAATCATTGGACTAAGTGTCCTTGACTATGTCTATATTATCCTAACGTAGATATATATATATATATATATATATATATATATATTTTTTTTTTTGAAAACTATTCAAGTTAGATGAACCAGACATGCAGGACACTGCTGGAGAAGCAGGGACGAACTCATAAGAGATGTACTCTTATGGACCCCCACACATGGCCGACCAGCACGAACAGACATTCAGCAGCTATGTGAGGATATGGGATGTTGTCCTGAAGACCTGCCTAGGGCGATGAACGATAGGGAGGAGTGGCGAGAGAGGGTCAGGGATATCCGTGCTACCAGCGCGACATGATGATGATGATGAGATATATATGCTCTATCATTGATATTAAGCACGTTTTATTTATGAATATAGCAAACTATATTATTGATATTTATATATATATATATATATATATAAATATAAGATATTATTGCATTTCACATAGCACTAATACCCTTGGGAAAGGTATGAATCCAATTATTCTCCCTCCAGCTATGGGTAAATAGTAGGGCAGACTAGGTTCTTCAGCCTTGGTGAGGCAACTAGTCTAGGAGAAGGAAAATTCTGAATTGAAACCTGTTAAACTCCACTTAAAAATTGACCTTTTGTCCTATCCTGCCCAAGCGGAGGGGTTGGTAAATATGTATATAAGATATTATTCAATCCAGTAAATCCAGAATTGGGAATAATTCAAATCAAGACAAATAAAATATTCATAAATAGAATATTAAATTAAATAATCCTGGTAAAGAACTCTATGGAAATAAGATCCACTGAGTAAATAATCCTTTTTTTGTGACTGATTGTTGGTTTAAAATATATATATATATATAGCATAGGTGAGAAATTTACTGTGATCAACTGACAGCTTCCACCATCTACCCAAACAGTCACAGTCAAAACCAATAACCCCTACCACCATCACTTAAAACCATATCTACTTCCCTCTCTATTCTTCCCTTATCTGTCTCTTGTCTTAAGACTCTTTCCCTCTTTTTATACCTTTATTTTCTCCTTTATCTTATCTATTTCCTCAATTGCTAAAATGTAGGAAAACTCAAAAAATGTTTGGTCTGAGGAAATTCTTCTGTGAATAAAGAATAAAATATTACCATTAAACCTGTTGTAGATGTTTGATTTATCCACTTATTTTTATCATATTTTTTCACTTCACCTTATTCACTTTATCATTTCGTCAGATTCACCAAAATCTATTATTTTTTTCCATATATATGGGTTTGTGTGTGTAGTTAAACTGTGTGTATATATGTTTGTATGTTGATCAGTATCAATTTTTATTGAATTTCATTGCATTCCACCATCTTCAATTACATGAATATGGTGTTGGGTCATGAAAATTTGATGTATGCTTTTGAAGAATACTTGAGTATTAGTTTATATATATGTGAGTAGATAAACTAATATATATATATATATATATATATATATAAAGTGTGTATGTGTACTTAAACTATATATATATATATATAGTTAAATTGATAGATATAAGATGAGCACTTCTGAATGATGGTCTTACTTGTGTTTGAAAATATCTTCTCTATTCAACTTTTTAAAAATTTATTTGATACACATTTAATTTTATAGTTAATTAAACATGACATTTAATAGTCCAGATTAAAAGTGTGGTAAGGGTAACCTGAACTCAATCTTTTTAGACTTTATTTTTTGTGTTATCCTTACAGTGTTTTAAACCTGGACAATAATTGTAATAGACAAATTTGATTTGGTTTTTCTCTAAAATAAAATCTCTTTTACTTCTGACTGTTAGAATATATATTAGGCTGTTTTTATTTTTTGAAATAAAAACTTGAATTTTTTAAAAATGTTTAAAATGGCAAAATTTCTTTGAAAAAATGACCAAATAAAAATAACCAGTTTAAATTTAGTGAAATGATTTTAATTTCATCTGTAAAATTTAATAAGTACTTTCTGAAATGTTATGGATACATTTCATGAAAAATGTTATATTTAGATAATAATTACTTTGATCCAATTTTTTTAGAATTTAAAAATATAATATATGAAAAGAATTATTAGAAATGAAACATTAGAAACTCTTGAAGACTTGGTAGTAACTGTTGATATTTATTTAAGTTTAAGAATTCTTGAATACTAGGTGGGGTATTTATCTGTGGGTGATAGTGTAAAATACAACAAAACTTAAAATATAATCAGTTATGGGAAAATAAGTAGGCAGACTAGATTTTTTTGCCTTAGTTTATTGCAACTAGTTTAGGTGATAGAAAACTCTGAATTCAAATCAGCTGTACTCCACTTAAATCTGACCTTATGTTTCATCTTATCTTATTCTTCTGCTAGTTGGTGAGATGTTTTAACCTGGACTATTACATGGTGCATTCAATAAGTTTCCAGACTTATTTTGTACAGGCATTTAAAATTGTCGTAGACTCTTGAAAATTCAGTATCTTATTGCTATACATCTTATGAAATGACTGACCAATTTTTATGATTTCAGGTTCAAATGAACAGCTACAGCAGCAATTGGAATACACCCTACTAAAGCCTGATTGTCACTGCTGGTAAATTTCAAAAATGCAATCTGACACTAGAAGAATGATATGCAATAAAATTCTGTTCTAAACTTGGAAAAAATGCCAGAGAAATGTATGGAATGCTTCAGACTGCTTTTCGACCATCTTGCATGAATTGAGCATCAGTTTTTGAGGGGCATAAGAGATTCAAAGAAGGCAGGGAGTCTGTGAGGGATGATGAGAAGTATGGGAGGAGTAAGGAAGTCAATACACCAGAGTTGATTAGCCAAAGGGTTAGGGCTAGGGTTACTATGTTGAGGTTTTAAGGGAGTTCAGGAAGAGATTCCGTCAGAAGAGGCCAGCACTCTTCAAATTGGGTCAGTGGCATTTCCACGAGGACAATGCACCAGTCCACAACTCCATTGTAGTCACAGAGTATTTGACCAAGATGGGCATCAAGACAGTTCCTCACCCTCTCTATAGTCGAGACCTTGCTCCCTGTGACTTTTGGTTATTCCCTAAGCTCAGAGGCTGTCATTATGAGACAATTGAGGAGATGAAAGAGGCTGTGATGAAAGTCATTAACATGCTCACACAAGAGGACTTCCATGGGGCCTTCCAGAAGTTGTTGGAACAGTACAACAAGTGCATTGCAGCTGGAGGAGATTACTTCGAAGGGGACTAGAGTTTCATGTGTGTACTATCAATAAAAGTGCCCATACCAAAAAAGTCTGAAAACTTATTTAATGATCCTTGTAGATGCCATGTTTAAATAACTATGAAATTAAATATGTATCAAATTTTTAAAAAGTTGAATTGAAATGATATTTTCAAACACAATAAATACTGCTGCAGGATGTGACACGAGGTCAATTTTTTAAGTGGAGTTTAACAAGTTTGAATACAGAGTTTTCCTTCAAGACCAGTTGCTGTATCAAAATTAAAGAGCTCAGTCTACCCTACTATTTACCCATAGCTGGAGGGAAAATAGTTGGATACAAACCTTTCCCAAAAGGTATTAGCAATTTGTGAAATGCAAACAGCCTAATTCAGGTTTTGAACTCTGATTACAGTGTCCATTTTCTATAATAATAACCATTACACTACAAGCATCTATATGTGAGAATATAGCAGAGTTAAGTTTCATATAGCTTAGTCTACCTATAATTCTGCCTTTTAGTTTGATGTACACCGAATCCAGACAAAGTTTACTTACAACAGTATTAATACATAGATAGCTGACTTCATTTTTTTCCCTGAAAACCTGCGATTCTATTTTTTCAATAAGAATTTTTCTATTTACAGATTAGGCTGATTTGAAAACATACTATCATGTGGCACCAGTTTCGTCATTCTTGTAAAAAACTCATCACCAAAAACCTAATATCTTTGACGCCTGGGATTTCTCCTTCTCTTCCACGTTCCACATCTTTGTCAATTGCCTGTCACAGATGGAAACCTATTTTGCTTCTCTACCGCCCTTTCAGCATACACCGACTTCCAGATCCGGTCTCTCCTGTTTTCCTCCAAGCCGATAAACACCTTGGGCGACTGGCAGTTGTTGACCAACATGGTCAGTATTCTTACAATGACTTGCTTCATTACAGTGCTGCCTTATCAGAGAAAATAATATCTGCATGTGTACATGGTGGCACAAATCAAAATATAGATGGAAAACATGTAGCCTTTCTCTGTGAGAATGATATGTCATATGTTGTAACGCAGTGGGCCACATGGATGTCTGGGGCAGTTGCTGTTCCTCTCTGCAAGACTCACCCGGTCAGAGAACTTTGTTATTTTGTCAAAGACTCACAGTCGTCGCTGATAGTGGTGTCCGAGGAATTTAGTAAAGTTGGGGAAGAGGTTTTACGAGAAACAGGTGTACCAATGTTAGTTATAAAGAAGCAAGACTACAGATCTGAGTACAGTAAATCGGCAAATTATTGGCTGACGCAGTTTCAAGAAAGGAGGAAAGCATTTGATGAAATGCTTAATTTGAATCAGTTTCGAGATAAGCCGGCACTGATTATCTACACTAGTGGAACAACAGGAAAACCAAAGGTAAGTATTATCAGGTTACTTTTATTAACTATTGAATATCCTTATCTGTGGGCTTTGGTCTTTATACCAGCTATGGAGGCACTTGTTGTGTAGTGGTTATCATCATAGAAAGTGGACTCAGCTATCTGTGTTCAAATCCTGGCCAAGGTTGTTAGCATTTCACATAACTCTTATCATATTTACCAACCCCTCCGCTCGGGCAAGATATGACACAAGGTCAATTTTTAAGTGGAATTTAACAGGTTTTGATTTAGAGTTTTCCTTCTCCTAGACTAGTTGCCTCACCAAGGCTGAAGAACCTAGTCTGCCCTACTATTTATCCATAGCTGGAGGGAGAATAATTGGATTCATACCTTTCCCAAGGGTATTAGTGCTATGTGAAATGTAATCAGTCTCGTCCAGGATTTGAACTCGTGTCGCTGTGTCCGTTTCCTATGACAATAACCATTACACCACGGGCACCTCCTTCACATAACTCTTATACCCTTTGGAAAGGTATGAATCCAACTGTTCTCCCTTCAGCTATGGATAAATAGCTGGACAGACTGGGCTCTTTAATTTTGGTTTGGCAACTGGTCTAGGAAAAGGAAAACTCTGAATTCAAACCTTTTATATATATATATATATATAGAGAGAGAAAGAGAGATTGAGAAAGAGAGACAGATTTAACATAACTTTGGTATGTCAACCCATTTAGAAAGAAAACTGAATTCAAACCAACTTTACTTTGTTTAAAAATTGACTTTGTATCACATTCTGCTCATATTGGAGGGGTTGGGCGAATATATATATATATATATATATATATATATATATATATATATATATATATGTGTGTGTGTGTACAGGCACCTTTATCTTGTCTGAATACTTATGCTAAGATCATCTGTTGACAGATGACACTTGGTAAACAGTCTTTTATAATTCAAAACTCAAAATAGTAATGTTGAGGCTATATCAGATTGCTATTTGTTGACTATAAATCTTTACTTTAGGTAATTTTTTTCACTGCCAAAAGAACTGAAATTTAAGGTTGCAGAAAAGACTTAGACATCTTATCACCTAGTCTGGTCATGGGGGGTGCTACTCATGTCACTTGTTCTGGGCAGGAAAAGCCTGACAGAGCCCATTCCTCTCCAAGTTTGCCATATCAAGGTAAAAGAGCCCAGTCTGCCCTACTATTTACCCATAGTTGGAGGATTACCCAATCCCTCTGCTACAAGCCGGATGCAACACAAGGTCAATTTCTAAGCAGAGTTCAACAGGTTTGAATTCAATAATTAATAATAAAGACAAATTTTGTCCGTATAATTATATTATACAGACAAAATTTATCTTTATTATCTAATGCTGTAGTGTTTGATAATAAATAATACCTTATAATATGTTTTGGTTGTATAATATTCCACTAATATATATATATATATATATATATATATATATATTTTAATTAAGTCAGGCAACCAGTCTAGAAGAAGAAAATTCAAAATCAAAGGATGTGGAGCACTGATCTCTGCCTTAACTAACATTCGTTATTTGTAGACAGTGTAAGTTAAAATGGATTATAGATGATATACATGAAATAATTTAAACAGTTCTTTTTTATTTGAGTCTCTTAAGATTTGTTGTGTGTCTTCATAACACTGGTTGTTATTTTCTTTTTTTAATTTTCTATGTTTTTAGGGTGTGGTTGTTAGTCATGGCAATTTGTATGCACAAATTGAAGGTATGATTTTAACTTGGGGATGGACTTCTCGAGATGTAATTCTTCATGTGTTACCCTTACATCATATTCATGGAATTGTCAATGTGTTGATGACCCCTTTGCACTGTGGGGCTACCTGTGTCATGCTGACCAAGTTTGACCCTCAAGTGGTAAGTTTTGCTTTATTTGGAGTTCTTCTTTCATTTTTTTTTACCTACATTTATTTGTGACATTAAAGATGTGACAAATATCTCTTGGCAAAAAGTCAAATTCAGAGAGCACCAGAGTAATTAACTTACTATTAGTGGCTTGTGAGATTAGTATACTAACCATTATACTATGACAGGTCTTCCTTATTTTGTATTTCTTGCTCTTTCTCTGGAAGAAATATAATTTGAAAACCAAAATTTGGGGGAGTATTTATTTAATAAAATGTTTTACTCATTCATATATTTTATCAGATAATGATTGAAAAAAATTTTATTTGGGATTAACAAACTGTAAAAACTGTTTATTGAGCAAAACATATTAAAAAAAATAAATCTGACATATTAGGAGTTGAATTGTTTTTCACTGAATAATATTTTATTCTACATGATTAATATTCACCAGTGAATCAAGTGCATTGACAAGGAAGGTGATTATGTTGAAAAATAAATGTGTTGTACAAAACAATGTCTTTTCCATTATTAAGCTGCAATTTGTGTTTCTCTCTGTAGAAGAAATTGGACTTGCAGACCAAAATTTAATTAATATTTCATTCATGAGTTTTATAAGATAATTGGAAAAAAATTATTTGGAATAAAAAAAATGGAAAAAACTGTTTATTGAGCAAAACCTTATATTAAATAAAATACTCTACCAAATTTTGGTTTTCAAATCAGATTTCTTCCATTCTAGCTGACATTTTATCATATATATATATATATATATATATATATATATATATATATATATATAGTAAGTAAGTAAAGTTGGCGACCATAGTCGAGAGCAACCAGAAGGCTCCTTTTTCAATAGCTACTACACCAAAGTGTAGGGGAGGGTTCTACTCCTTTCCCTGAATTGCTCCCCTTTACGCTTGATACATACCTTATATTGCTGAGTGTTAAGCAAGGAGGTATCAAGTACCATTTTTAAAGTCTTTGGTATGATGCGACCTGGGATTGAACCCAGGTCTCCTGAACCATTGATGAACACTCTACCCATCTAGGCCAATGATCCGGTTATATATATATATATATATATATGCATCCAATAAAAAGACACAATTAGCCTTAGAATCAGCAGTTATTCTCACAGAAATAATAAAAAAAGATCTGGAAAATTTCAACTATCTTCAACTCTAGCTCAGTTGATCATCACGGAACATAACATAAACAAACAATTACATTAAATCAAGAGCAAATGCTATGTTGTTACTAACAACAACATAACATAAAACAAACATTCCTTTTATTGAATATTTTTCCAGTTTGTCATTAATACTACACAACATATATACCTACATATATATATATTATATATGGTTTGAGTGAGAATCATAGTAAGTCAGACCTATCCAATATAATAAAATGCAATTTTTTCCAAGTAGAGGTTGTGTCCATACTACTATATGTATGCTGACTAAGCATTTAGAAAAAAAGAAAAAGATAATTTGGAAAATCAGATTGACATTATCCGAATACATCTAGTTTTATTACCAAAAACAAATCTATTTTAAAGGGAGAGAAGTATGATTTATGTTAAGTGTCTGAACACTTAATTATAGAATTTAAGTGTGTTGCTATAGAAAGAGAAATTTCTTGTCTTTTAGTATTTTGCATTTGATGACGATTAATTTGATGAGTAATAAAAGGTACACTTAAAATTCTCTAAAAGAATAAAGCAATTTCCAGTCCAATTTGAAGCTGAATAATTTTGTGGGGATCTGCACTTATGCTGAACGTCATTTTTTAATTATCCAAATTGTTAATATAACTGATAATTTGAAAATGCTAATTAGAATCCTTTACGTCTTCCTAATTAGAACCATCAATAACATCATGGACCAATATTACTATAGGAAACAAGTTCATGGGCAGTCTAGTATATATATATATATATATATATATATACACACACACACACAAGCCAAGATAATGTAGACACAGAGTCAACTGACAGTCAAGTGCTATTGGCTCCGTATACACTATCTTAACTTATATATGATCTATCATTGATATTGCAGACTCTTTATTTAGTGTTTGCCAATGGCCGCAGAGACTGGGGTTCAATCTCAGATCAAGTCATACCAAAGATTCAAAAAATAGTACTTGATACCAGCTTGCTTAACACTCAGCATTATAAGGACCAAGGTTAAAGTGGAGCAATCCAGGGAAGGGAGCAGTGCCCTCCCCAACACCTCGGTGTAGTAGCTAATGAAAAGGGAGCTTTCAGGTCACCAACTTATATCTGATGATTGCTCAATCTTCCCAGATGATTGCCATCTCTTGATTCTCCAAAGGTTGATTTTGAGACTAAATTTTGAACAGAATTTTGAAAAATGATCCATGAGATATTGCATATCAGTTTCCGAGTTAGTTGCAAACTCTGTATTACCAACGTAAAGGAGTTCTGTGATTTGAAATGTTGCAGATTTTGCTTGAAATCCCAGATTAAAAACTTGACCAGAGCTCCTAAACTAGAAAAGGATTCTTTTATCATAATTGTGAAGGGCTTGAGACACTAATGAAGAAAATTGAGAAAAGTCTCACCCAAAATATCACCCCATTGTCAACTGGAAGCTCATCAAAATGTTGTTTATTTAATATAACATGTGCCTTTATATCTTTGTGCAGCTGTTTAATCATGTTGACATGAATTGGAGGGCAAACAGCTTACTCAAGAATTATCCAGTGTGCTTCACGATTGACACTATTAAAAACCTTTGTTGGATCAATGAAGATTTGATAAAGAGGCACCTGCTGTTCAAAGGATTTTTCCTGAATTTGTCTAGTAGAAAGATGATGTCAATTGTGTTTCTATCAGACTCTGAACCACTCTGAACTTCTAGAATTACCATTGGGCAAACAAAAGACTGTTCAAAAGAAATCTAGCAAACATTTTTCCAACCACTTTAAGGAAGGTGACACCACAATAATGGTTACAGGTGGACTTTTCACTTTTTCCTTTATACAATGACACTTAGATGCCACCAACCAATTCTAGGGGTTCTAGACCAACTCTCAATGATACTGAGCACTCTTTCTTTATAAATAAAGCAAAGCATATTATTAAGATATATATATATATATAATCTCATAAATTGAGCACTCCAGTAACTGATAATGTATATATATAATCTCATAAATTGAGCACTCCAGTAACTGATAATGTGTATATATATATATATATATATATATATATATATATATATGTGTGTGTGTGTGTATATATATATATGTACATAAAAAATTCCTGTGCTTATGCCACGAATGATGATAGCTCTGGGGTAAGATATCTGACTGATGTAAAGTCAGCCAGGTTTTGATCCCAACTTGAAGCATCACATATCTAGCCACACTGAAGAGTTATGATACAATAAAACTGCCCATCTGTGGATGAAAATATATATATATATAATTATGATTAAGATTTAATGCTAAAAGCACTTTTAATCACCAAAATTTTTATGGTGCCCTATGCACAAAATGTAGACCTATATTTCCCAGTATAAAATAAGTATGTTGGCGACCATTGTTGAGGGCAACCCAAAAGCTCATTTTTTAATAGCTACAATACAGAGGTGTAGGGAAGAGCACTACTCCTTTCCCTGGATTGCTCCTCTTACCCTTGATCCATACCTTATAATGCTGTGTGTTAAGCAAGGTGGCGGAAAATACCATTTTTGAGTCTTTAGTATGATTCGACCTAGGATTGAACCCCAGTCTCCTGGACCATTGGCAAACACTTTAACCATTATGCCAATTGTGACTGAGTTTCAAGTTACTGATCCTCACATGAACCCATATTTGACATCTTGAATACTTCAATATGTCAAATATTAGTTTATCTGTCGATTGGCAATATGAAACTCATGAGTTTTTATGCTGTTTATTATTATTATTATACTATTTTGTACTTGAAAATATTGTTTATATATATATATATATGCAAAGCTCTTCGAACGAGTTGAGCACTCTGGTATCTGGTAAGGTATAAAATGTAAACAAATGTATGCTACTACTTAATACCTTATAATTCCCTAGCTGACGTGGTACGCTTGTTGGCTGGGCGGTCTAATACTAAGTCTAACGTAAAGTTAGGCAGGTTTCGATTCCAGCTTCAAGCGTCCTATGTGTCTAGCCACACTGAAGAGTTGTGATACAACGAAACAGTCTGTCTGTGGATGACAATATATATATATATATATATGATTCTCAATCTTGTAATTGTATTTCTAGGTTTGGGCAAAACTGCTGAATCCTGTTGGTGTGAATGGTGGATTAAGAATTAATCTCTTCATGGCTGTACCAACAATTTATGCCAAACTAATTGAAGCATTTGAATCAAGAGAAGCAAATGATTACATGAAGAATTTTGTGAAGACAACTTGTGAGAACCGAATCAGGTAGGAAGACAAAATATTGTTGTCTGTCAAAATGGCTGAAATTGTGTTTTTTTTTATGTACATTCCATTGTTATTTCTTATGATGCAGTTTGGCAACAAACTTAATGACAGATGCACTTTTGACCATAAAATAAAATAAAAAAAACTTATTGGTGGTTCATTAATACAATACGACAATACATTATTGGTATCAGAAGGTATATTGCATAAGTGTATTAATAAAATAATCTTTTATTAAATGATACTTCTAAAAGCGACTGTTTTGTTAAAATAAGTAATAAATTTATTAAAAAAAAATACTAGGTACTTTCAGTGGGTATACCGCACAAGATCTCAAACTTTTAAGTAATGTGGACTAATGTCCCATCTCACCCTCACACAGTATATTTGGGTGAATTGTGTTGCTCTTTGCATTTAAAAGGTTGGTTGGTTGGTTAAGTTTTATGGCATATCAACCTTTGTAGGTTATTTAATGCCCAATCCATTTTTATGCAAGTAGTCAGTTCTATTTCAAACAAATCAGTTTAGCATGAGTACACAGTTTAATTGTTAAAAACATTTCTATTTCAAGCTATTCAGTTTATTCAAACAGAGCCAATTCAGTTTAGTACAAGTATAGATTTTGTTTATGCTGTTAAATGTCAAAACACTACTTTATCAAACAATTCAGTTTAGCTTAAGTACACAATTTAAATGTGAGTACACAGTTTGTCTAAAACATTTCTATTTCAAGCTATTCAGTTTAATCAAATAGCAAATTAGCAAAAGTTTAGTTCTATTTAACCCATAGATAGGGCCCTATCAGGTGCTACCATTCCAGGTCAGAGTGGACCTAGGAGCAATGGCAATGAAGGGGGTGCTTCACATTCCCTAAAGCTCCAGGATCTCTGGAACCTCACCATCAGATTGTTTAGTGTCATATACAGGACACTCATGGGGTGGGGGTCATAACCCTTTGCAGAGGTGCAGTTGGTGTATTCTACAGCCCCAGCCGACTGGGCAAGCATTTAAAAGGGTTAATATGTATAAAATTCATAATATCTTTTGATATGATTTTTTTTTATGTGCATTTTTAACTACTTACCTTCCCAGTATATTCCCTTTCATGTATTGGTGAAATATCTGTGGTAAAAGACGCCTGCAGTACCTGTCTTCAATGAAACTACCATCATATTATTTACAATTTGAAGTATCTTCTTTATGTTCTGGCATGCAAAGGGTGCAGAGTATGGTTTTTAGCTATCATGTTTAGCTGTTGAACTACATTTGACTCGCCCACATTCAGTAAGTAATGGGTTAAGTGTCAATATCAATGAGATGACGATAAAAATTTATCAAATAATTTATTTTAATATTTTAGTTCAAATGATTCCATTGATGAAATATTTATGAAATTTATCCTAAATTTCTATATTTATTTACCCAACTCTTCTGTGAATTTTTAAATGGAATACAGCTGGTTTGAATTCAGAGTTTTCTTTCTCCTAGACTGAATGCTCAACCAAGGCTAAAGAACCCAATTTGCCCCACTACTTACCCATAGCTTTAGAAAAAAATGGATTCATGCCTTTTGCAAAAACATTAACATAAAGTGAAATACCAACAGCCCCATCCAGGGCTTGAACTTGGTTTGCTGATTTCATTTCCTAAGACGATAACCATTATGCTAAGCCCACCTCTATTCAAAATTTATGCATAAGGTTAGATCGTTGAGTTCATAGTTTCATTATATAATTAGTATTTTAGTTTTTATGATATGATGTAATGTTTGATTTGGTTTCTTTGTTTAATGGTATATCAACCTTTGTAGGTTATTTAATGCCAAAGCCATCCTTCTAGAAGAACAGTAGTGGTACTATTTAACCCATAGCTGGGAGGATAAGTGAGTTCATACCTTTCCCAAGGGTATTTGCCTGAAAATGAATGTAATAGCGCGACTGGAATACGAACTCGCTATCTACGATTCCGCAGTTCATCGCTTTAACCATTACACCACGAGGACACTCCCTGTAATGTTTGAGTTATATGATTAATATTCGCCATTCAATAAAGCACGTTGGCAAGGAAAGAGATTATGTTGAAAAAATTTTTGTTTGAATTTCTAAGATGAGAGATTATCATAAATGTACTCAGGTTAGTCAACCTTAACAAGTATGTATTTACCCAACCCCTCTACACAAGCAAGATGTAACACAAGGTCAGTCTTTAAGCAGAGTTCAACAGGTTTGTATTCAGAGTTTTTTTTCTCCTAGACCAGTTGCCATATCAAAATTAAAGAGTCAGCCTGCCCTACTATTTATCATTTGTTGGGGGGAGAATAGTAGGATGCATACCTTTCCCAAAAGCATTAGCACTATTTGAAATGCAAACAGCCTTGTCCAGGATTTGAACTCGGGTACTACTACTACTCCAGGTCAGAGTGAACCTGATAGTAATTGCAAAGAGGTGACTTTGCATTCCATAGAGCTCCAGAACTGAAGCCTCACTATTAGATGCATTTTAGCATCATACCCAGAATATGCCACAGATAGGCTTTGATAAAGACTTTCTTTGTTTTTCAAACATTGTAAAAAATAATATGCATAAATTCATTCATATATCAGTACTATAAATACATATTATAAATAATGATTAAATTATGATAAAAAGAATGAGATGGAAGGCCCACTTCTACCTCAAAGGTATCAACAACCAAGATCACATTAATAAAAGTTAACCCAACCTTCCAACTACCATCCAAACCCGCCATCTAGTTCCTTAATCAATTTCCTTAATTTTTCATTGACAACACCCTACCCCTCAGTTATAATCATCTTCGTATGCAAACACACTATTATTTAAACCCTTTATTATTTTATTACACACATACCACCTATGAGATCCATAGTATATAATATTTACGCAATATTTCATTTATTTATTATTATTATTATTATACAATTCCCTCCCCTAAATCTTACACCAACATATTACATCACAATACAATATAACCTTACTTATACCCACTGTGATTCTTGCCTACCATAACACAACCGTTCAAATACGCTTACAAATCAAATTCTTATTCATTCTCCTTGATATGCAGTGATGACGTTTTGTTCCATGGCTCTAGTCACCTAAAGAAATAATGTAACGAATTATTAATATACACTTAAACTCATTTCCGCTAAACCCAACGCGCTACGTTCCTGACTTAACCTCATAAAAACACACATCCATGCGTAACTATAACACATATACGCATATGTACACACCTACATACACTCACACAATTACAACCACACACAAACGAAATCCTAACGGTTTTTATCTGTATTTTGTCGTATTTTTGATTTTCAATTCATTCCATCTTAACTGCCTGATGATTGTTGTTTTGCAAAAAACTTTATGAAATCAAGGGTTGCAGAATATTTTCCATGGATTAAATATATGTATATATATATCTAATATATATTTATTTATTATTATTATATTATAAATAATATGTATAAATTCATCAGCATGTGAGACATAAAATAATACTGATTCATTTTTCTTTATTTTCCCCCCCAGATTAATGGTGAGTGGTTCAGCCTCTTTACCCCAACCAATTATGGAACGTTGGGAAGAAATTACAGGCCATAAACTTTTGGAACGTTATGGAATGTCAGAAATTGGCATGGCGCTAACAAATCCTTTACAGGGACCCAGAATTCCAGGTTTCATATAATCTTTATTTATATCATTTAAATCAATGATAACTGGGGGTAATTAGGCTCCCAAAGGAGAAATTTTAGCTGGAGGAGATATTTCAAATCTTGGGGTAAGAAATTTTAGTCCAAGGAGGAATTTCAGTCATGAATGAAATATAATGTTTAGAATAATTTTACTAAATGATCATTAAAGATTTGGGAGGAATTGAGCAAGAAGGTGACACTGATTTAAATTTAAATTTGCATTTATTTTATGCCTAATTTAGATAGCTGGTGCAACTAATACTTGAGTACCTTGTCTGGTGTAATGGTTGGCTACCAGACTATTGTTAGTGAGTTTGGTTATCACTGAGTGCTTCATATTTCTGGCCTTGTACTAAACTTGGTTCAGGTTAGTGTGTATTTACTCCTCCGTGAGCAGGATGTGACACAAGGTCAATTTTTCAGCTAGTTTGAATTCATTTTCCTTCTCTTAGACTGGTTGTCTTACCAAGACAAAACATCCCAGTCTTGTCTATTTACCCATACTTGTTGATGAGGAAATGAGTTCATGTCTTTCTCAATGGTAAAGTAAAATAAAAACAGCCTCAACCAGTATTTAAATTTTTGATGATGATAAGTTACACTAAGTGTGCCTCCACTCAGGTTATGATTGATTTTAATGGTATGTCAACCCTTGCAAGGTAATGTCATGCTTAGAGGTTAGGCTGTTGCATTCATTGTACTAATATATTTATATTTTTTGTGTAGTTTAAGAGTTTTTAGCAGTTATATGATATCAAATATTCCTATCTAATACAAATAATTTGCACACAGTTGTATGGTTTCAAGTATTCCTATCTAATACAAATAATTTGCACACAGTTGTATGGTTTCAAGTATTCCTATCTAATACAAATAATTTGCACACAGTTGTATGGTTTCAAGTATTCCTATCTAATACAAATAATTTGCACACAGTTGTATGGTTTCAAGTATTCCTATCTAATACAAATAATTTGCACACAGTTGTATAGTTTCAAGTATTCCAAATAACTAATAATAATAATCCTTAATAAACAATTATAGCTTCAAGTAACTATTCTTAATACAAATAATTTACAGTTATATAGCATCAAGTATTCTTATTGAATACAAATAATTTTTAAACATATCTCTTTGAACTATAGATAGGACCCTAACAGTTACTATCACTCCGGGTCAGAGCTAACCTGGGAGTAATGGCAAATAAAGAGGTATTCCACACTCCCTAGATCTCCAAAACTGTAGCCTCACCATGAGATGCAGTATCTATCATAACCAGAAACCTCTTTTGAGGGTAGGTGAGTGAGTTTTACCCCTCTGTAGAGGGTACAGGATATTCTAAGCCCAGCTGACAGGGTGATTACAAACTTCAGTACATATGACATTCATCAAGTCTTCTAAAAATAAAATTTTGTGCTAAATTTAAAATTGTTGAACAAAAAACAGGATAATACTCAGGGTAATGCAATGCTTAACTTGATTATCTTGCAAACCTTTGAGTGCTGAAAAAAATGGGGCCTTGTCCAATAAATATTTAGAAAGTTATTTCACAAAAGTGTTGTCACAAAGACTTGTGACATAGATTTACATTGAACTGTTGAATGAAAGTAATATTTTGAAATGTCAAGTAATTTGTATAAAAAGAATGGATTTCTATAATGTGGAAATTCAAGAGGAAAATTGTTCTTTTGCATGATGGGACATTGGCTCAAACCAAATATTTTAGCAAATTGTTTCCAGAACTTAAGATCCTAATTGTGGTCCCATCTATGGATCAAATAGATCTGTTTAAAAATTATTTGTATTCAATAGGACCTTGTACATTACTCATTCATTGCACACAATTAGATGGTTTCAAGTATTTCTATGTATCACTAACAATTCAAATACGTACAGATCAGTCATTTGTTTACACACAGTTAAACGGTCAAATAGTTTTATTTCTAACAATTTGATTTAATGTAAATCATTTGTTTGCACACAGTTTAAATATCAAACAGTTCTATTTGATCTATAGATAGGACACTATCTAGATCAGAGTGAAGCTTGGAGCAATGGCAATAAAGGGGTACTCTCCATTCCTCAGAGCTCTAGGAGGGGAGCTTCACCATCAGATTGTTTAGTGTCATATCCAGGACACTCTTTTGTGGGAGGGGGGGGGTAACCCTTATGCAGAGATGCAGTCAATGTATTTTGCAGCCCAAACCAACTGTGTTGCTGGTATCTTTGATATTATGGGTAATATTGTAAGTGCTATGTGTTTACTTTTTGGATATTGTTTATTGTCACATTTGCTTTATTTATCATATTCTTAGACCATTTCTTTATTGTATCACAATATGACCATACTGTGGTTTTCATTCATTTACAAATTTTTTGTCATTTTAAATAATGTTTTGATAGAAAAAGAAGTTTAATGAAAATACAATATAGCTGCAATACATTTGTTTAATTTTTCAAAGCTTTCATGTGAAATGAAATATAGAAGAAACAGTTTACGTAGCATTGTTCGTATTCCTATGTTGCATTATAATGCTTCACTCTCTTTTTAATTGTTGGCAGCTATGCAGTACTGGTTGTAAGTGTGAGCAATAAGTAAATAAGGATTAAGTGTATTGTCTTTTTTTCCATTGGGACACGGTGACAAAATCATGTAGACTCCTTTGTAGACTATAAGGTTGCAGCCACACCACATCAATGATGATTCTGTAGTTTCAGTCACAGATTTTTATAGTGTTAAATTCAGAGTTTTTCCTTTTAGCCCAATTTGCCAACCCACAAGACTAGAAATCACAGTTTGTCCTACTATTTACCAATGGCTATAAGCAGAAGATACAGCTTCATACTTTTGATAGGAGGAAAATTTAATATTTATTTTTACTTACTGAATAATACTGGTTAAATTGAGAAGATATTTTAATTTTTAAAATTATTTTTTTCAATGAAACCTCAAAGCATTGCCCCCTCCCCCTCTTTATCTTTGTATTGTACCATTAAGTTATCTGTATATCAATAACTGTGAATATAATGATTCCACAAGAACCATCCATCAAAGTTCAGCCATACTAAATCTGGTCAGTCATTATTTGCATATATCAACGGTTACTTGGTTTTGCATGAAGAATTAGCTTTGACCAAATGATTTAATCTATTAAGAGTTATGTCCCTTAGAATGCATCTGAACTATTATTTTACTCCACTAGTTTAGTCTGGTACAAGGCCACCATTTTAAGATACACATTTAGTAACAAACTCACTACAATAGTAATAACCTGGGCAATTAGTTTTCTTATTACACCAGGGAGAGATGCCTAAAAATCTTAACTATGATATGAAAAAAAGAAAAGTAAATGAAGCCTTTGTGTTCCATTTGAACAAATGAGTGATTATTGTATTTATTTTACTTGGTGATCAATTTATATGATTGAACAGCAGAATAAATTTAACTTCATATTGAAGGTAATTTCAACTGAGATGAGAATAAAGATATTTGAATTATTTATTAAATTGTATATTTTATTCTTCAATAATCAATGGATGAAATAATATTAAAAACTACAATTTTTATATAGTTTTCTATATTTTACTGAGGAGCAGAAGATATGGATTCATGCCTTTCTCAAAGCATTGACAGGAAGAGAAGCACAAATATCCTCAGCCAGTATTTGAACTTGGCTGGTTGAATTCATTTTCTAAAACATTAACCATTGCACCACCTGCCTCTCTATCTTGTCCATACTTATCAGATCTATTTATTTTTAGGTGCAGTTGGGCGACCAATGCCTTGGGTAGATGTTTGTATTGCAAAAGCAAATGTCTATGCCAAATATGGATATGATTTAATTGCCCAAGGGAATAGTAGTTATACTCAAGTGACCCCTGGTAAGTATTCTTTTTTTATTGTACACAATAATAATAATGACATTCAATTCCTGTATCAAGATGTATCAATTTTTTTACTTCTCTTTCCTTTCCACTTATATATATATATATATACACACACACACTTGAACATGGTTGGAGAATTAACCAACTGAAATATTGGGATAAAAACATCAAAGATGATATTAATCTAAAAACATTGATAAGGTTGGTTGGTTTGTTTTACGGCATATCAACCCTTTTTGGGACATTTAATACCAAATTAAATTTCGAATAATTCAGTTTAGTATAAGTATAGTTTTTGTTTACAAACATTTAAATGTCAAAACAGTTCTATTTAGCATAAGTACACAGTTTCAATGTAAAAAGAAAAACCTCAGTTCTTTTTCAAACAGTTCAATTTAGCATAAGTACACAGTGTGAAATAATACCCGAATGGCGGGTTTTGTTGGTTTGGCTGTTCATTTAGTGGTGTGAACCCTGTTGTTAATTCTCACACCCGGCCATGTGGGCATTTCACAGGTTGTATGAAAAATCTTTAAAAAATAACAAACAACAAAAAGCAGGTGGAAGGAAGAAACAGACAAACACGAATTTAGAACTGCAAAAGACAGGAAAGTGAAGTTGGCACTTTAGCATTCTATGTATGTATGTTCATAGCTATTGCGAGAACTCAGTTAAAATCCGACACAGCTACCAAATATGCTGACTCATCTCTTTATCGTCTTCTTCATTGCTCTGTGTCTTGACTCCATGCTTTGGAGTCCCATTCCTAACTGACTGCCCTTCTGTTCCCGATTGACTGACTCTCTTCATCCTTCTCTTTGGTCTTGCAGGTTTTCGGGGGTACGGCTCTTTCTGTGGTCTTTGCACCAAAGTAGACAGGGGTCCCTCTAGACACTCTTATGCAGGTTAAAGATGCTGAAGATAAAATCCCTTCTTTAGCTACCCATCCATGAACACACACACACACACACACACACACACACACACACATATATATATATACACACACACATTAATGCTCATTATTGTGCCAAAACAGTTTAGTTCTATTTAGCATAATGTCAAAACAGTCCTATTTCAAGCAATTCAGTTTAGTAAAAGTTTAGTTCTATTTGACCTATAAATAAGACCCTATCAGGTGCTATCACTCCAGGCCAGAGTGGACCTGGGAGTGATGGCAATGAAGGGGTACTCTGCATTCCCCAAATCTCGAGCATTACTGGAACCTCACCATCAGATTGTTTAGTGACATATCCAGGACACTCATTGGGGGAGTCTTACCTCACTGCAGAAAAGCAGTCGGTGTATTCTAAACCCCCAGCCGACTCGGCCAAACATTGATAAGATTATCTAATGACAGAATTTCAGGCTAATGCTAACAGATGTTTATTTTTTGGAGAGTGTTTTATATTATTTGTCAAGTCCTTAATTTAATTTAGCAGCATATATCTTCTATTTATTAATTCTTTTGTAAGATATGTTTCTGGTGTGCAGCAGAAAAGTTGGCATGTTTTAAAGTGAAAATTGATATTTCCTAACTAAATTTATTTGCTAATATATTCAATATACATAAATCTCATGAAAAAGTTGTTTTGAATTAGTGTAGATATTTAACAAGTTGGATTTAGTGTGGCATCTCTCACTATATTAGCAGTGAGACCAGCTTGCTGTATTATAAGTGTTCATCTCTGAATTATGCTATTACTGTATTCTTGCTTTTTTAATATAGGTATGGAAGATGAACAAGGAGAGTTGTTTGTTCGAGGGCCCAATGTATTCAAAGAATATTTTCAAAGACCAGATTCCACAAAGAAAACTTTCACTGAGGATGGTTGGTTTAAAACAGGTATGTGAAATTTTGTATCTTGGTAAAATTAGTTTATATTTTTAATAAATTAACCCATTGCTTCTGAATGTTATGACTATTATACCATCTCTGTTCCATAATAGTGTTACTTTTACTAAATGTAATAGATATTAATTATAGGACAGAGGTTATTTTTACCTATAACATGTTTAAACTAACATAATGAAAATATAAATTTTAGATTTATTGGCTGTAATTATTAACATTCCAAATATTTTCTTTAATTTTTAGTTGCTTTACTTATTTGGGCAGGTGTATTTGTGAGAAGCACTAGATCCTCTGTGTCTGTTATAGTTTGTCTAAGATATCAACTGCTTCTTGATTTTTTTTTAATGTGGAACCATTTTCTTTTATTACATCTATTGACATTCATAATACAGGCAGATTATAAACAAGCTGATTTCTAGAATTATTGTTTTATTCTCAAATGTATCAAAAGCATTCCTTTGTATGATCATATATAGAAATCAATTTAAATAAAAATAACTGTAATCTTTTTATATGTGTTCTTATTTAGTCTTGTTAGTCTTTCTAATTTGATATGATATTTTATTCCATTGAAACATAAACACTTACACTCACTAGAGGGCGCATATGTTTGCCAGTAATAATAAAGGATAAGCTGTCTGAATTGTATATAATTATTATTTCTGATCCAATTTCATTGTTGTTGGTCTGTGTTGCAATTTGAAAAAAAAAACAAAAAAACAAAACAAAAAAAAAAAAAAACTAAAAATTAAGATAAAAGACTTTTATATGGTTGACAATAAAAATGAATAAGATTTCAAATTTTGTTTGGACATCTGAAGTTGTTAACAGTGTTTTTTCCAAGAAAAGAGGGAAAATTATTTTTTTCCTTTTCATTTTATGGATTATATGTCTGATGAAGTTTGAAGAAACTGGATCAGACAAAACATTGATTAAAACTTCAAGAAGACAGAGCAATTCAGTTGTCTGAACAAGATTTGAAAGACTTTCAGTTGGGAAAGGGAAGATAAGAAAACAAAGATGGGAGATTGGTTTAGTAATATTGATATTTTGATGAAATTTATGTATTAATTATTTGCACCTCCAGGCAAAGAGAGAGAGACAAAAGTTTATATCAAACTTTTTACTGTTTTCTTTTTATTGGCAAGACTTTAAATGTGTTTTGGGTTCTTTTTTTTAATTAAAAATTTAATCAATTAAAACCAGATTTTGAACTGTTAGTCCATTTTATTTTATGAGCTGTTAACTATCACATTATTTCTCTCCAGTTTGTTATATAATTTTTAATTATAAATAAAAATTGTAAATAAATGATTATGTAAATAATTATTGACTATTTCTGTATAATATAGTAAAACTTGTTTCTTTCATCAGTTTCCTGGTGTTTCAGACACAAAAAATAGATAAATTATTTAAAAAGAAAAAAAGGTTTGTTTAATTAGTTGATATATTTTCTCCCCCAAACTTATATTAACCAGAATGAATATGTGGAGCAATAGCTGACTGCTAGTCAATATGTAAAGTTTGAAAAAGGTTTTATAATTAATGTAGACTATTTTCTACAGGTTTAGAAATTTAAAAAATATATATATATATATATATATATATATAAGAAGTTTTATTCTAAAGTGTCCTGGGTATAACACTCAACTGCATTAGATGGTGAGGCTCCATTTCTGGAGCTCTGGTATGAAGTTACTCTTTTGTTGCTATTACTCCCAGGTCCACTTTATTATGGTCTCATCTTTGGGTCAAATAGATCTGTTTGATAATTATTAGTATTAGATAGGAATACTTGAAACAATATAACTGTGTTTGATTGATTTTTAACAGCACATCAACCTGTCTAGGGTTATTTTATGGCCAGAGGCAAGGGAACTGTTCATTTTATGGTCATATATACATCTTTTTGTGAAATTGTTTCTTAAGAATTTTTTCTTTCTTGCTTGCTTTTTTTTTCACATGGTCCTATCAAGTATGAATAATTTTCAAAGAGATCTATTTGACTCAGAGATGGGGCTCTAACAGGTATCACCACTCTGGGTCAGACTAGACCTAGGAGTAATAGCAATGATACTCCACCCTTTCCAGATCTTAAGAACTGAAGCTTTACCATCAGATGCTGTTTAATGTCATACTCAGGACATTCATACTTTGTAAAAAGAAAGGATTATTATGATAATTGTTATTATTAAATAGGAAGAGTTGTTTGAAAAAAGAAAAAAAAAGACTGACTTTAGCATTAAATAACCCTACAAGAGTTGACATGCCATAAACCAATCAATTTAGTCTATAATTTTAATCAACAAATATTCTTTCTTTATTAATTCCAGGAGACACAGCCCTTTATGAAAATGGAGTTTACCGTATCATGGGTCGGACATCAGTAGATATCATTAAAAGTGGAGGATACAAGATTAGTGCCCTGCATATTGAGCGCCACTTGTTGGCACATCCAGATATTGTGGATTGTGCTGTAGTCGGGCTTCCGGACATCACATGGGGTCAGCGTATTGCTGTTGTTGTCATATTAAAGAATGGCTCCAGAGAAATGTCTCTAGAACAATTGCAAAAGTGGGCTGCTGATCATTTACCATCATATCAAATCCCAACAGTTATCAAGAAACTTGACATTATGCCACGAAATGCCATGGGAAAAGTGAACAAGAAAGAAATTTTAGCCAAAATCTTTCCAGAATATATACAACAATCTAAAAGACTGTGATAAACATAAAATGTTCAGTAAAAAAAAGGGGCCTATAGATTGATAATTTGACATTCCCAGGTTTTAAGCATTAAAATAAATAAAAAGCAAGGATAGAAATGTTTTTTTTTAATGACTAGATTCTGTTTTTAACAAGGAATGATTAATTTTGTAAATGGACCATTATAGTTACTAATATCATTGACTTTGGCCACTTTGTTGCAGAGCATTGTTAGGGAGTTCAATTCTAGCCTGACACTTCTGATCTTGTGCCAAACTAAACAAAGTTAAGCTTTGTAAATAATTAACAACATTTTGCCTGTTGATTTTTTTTTAATATAAGATTCTTTTCATTGGAATTTTTTTCTAACATTATTTTAGAAATAATGCCAAATAATTTCTTGTATTGCAAAATAGGTGAGATTATTTAAAAAAAGAAAGAAAAAGTGATAAATCTGTTTGGTTATAATCATATTTCATTATTCAAGGGTCAGCCATTTAAGAATATCATGTTATAATATACAAACATCATTCAATAAATAAGGGAATTTTTTTCCATAAATGTAAAATCTGCATTGTTTGGAATTAGTTTAAAGCAAAACATTTATTATCTTACAAAAATATTTGTTTTTTTTGGCAATTCAAACAGAGAGCTCGAGGTTTGAACAGAGGTCTGTCATCATATTTTTAGAGGCTGAAAAGTGTAAATCGTGTGGAATTTACAAAAGAAAGTGTATGGAGAAGCATGTTTCAGTTAAAAAAAACCCAAACAAACTTGAGTTTGCAACTATGAGCCCAAGTTGAAAAGACAATCCATAGAGTGGAAACATATGAACTCTCCAGTCAAGAATAAGTTCTGGGTGATCAGTAACAAAGATCATGCTGACTGTCTTCTGGAACATTAAAGAACCCATTGCTATTGATTTCCTTGAAAAAGGTGCAACTGTAAACAGAACTTCCTATTGCCAATTCCTTCAGTAAAATTCCCCTTATTTATTGAATAATCCTCATTAAAAACTTTAAAACTATCAAGAGTAGCAAACTATGTATTTATAGAAATACAATGTAACTTTATTAGTCACACCGGATCTTATCAGAACAATTAAATTTCTCATTAGTTTTGCATAAATTAGATTTGACCAAATGATTTAATCAATTAAAAGTTATATCCCTTAGAATGCATCTGAACTATGATATCACACCTCTACTTAGTTTGGTCTGGCACAAGGCCACCATTTTAAGATATACATTTAGTAACAAACTCACTACAATAGTAATAACCTGGGTGACTAGTTTTCTTATTACACCAGGGAGAGATGCCTAAAAATCTTAACTACCATATGAAAAAAAAGAAAAGTAAATGAAGCCTTTGTGTTCCATTTGAACAAATGAGTGATTATTGTATTTATTTTACTTGGTGATCAATTTATATGATTGAACAGCAGAATAAATCTAACTTCATATTGAAGGTAATTTTAACTGAGATGACAATAAAGATATTTGAATTATTTATTAAATCATATATTTTTAATTATCAATGGATGAAATAATATTAAAAACTACAATTATTATTTAGTTTTCTACATTTAAAAGAACAACTTATGTTTTTATAAATACAAATAAATTTTAAAAGATGTCCTGCTATTAAGTTGAATTTCTCTAAAATGTATATTTTGTTTATATTTTTATATTATTGTGATTTGCAGAAAAAACAAACTATTCTTTACTCACACTAGTTAAGAAATATTTTTTATTTATTAATACTAGATTTTTAAATTATAGGTCAAGGATCAACAAAAAAACTCTGAATTTAATCTTGGCTAGAATTAATCGTACATATTACCACAGAAAGTTGGAGTTAACAATAATTCAATGAGTAGAGAAAACCCATTGAGTGTTGTAGTGGAGAAAAAGAAAAAGATAGCCACCTACTCATACCAAAGATGTCAAATTCCACAACAATCAAGCATGCAGCCTCCATAATCATTCACATTCTGAGGTAGGAGAGGGTGTTATGCTAGTTGTGTGAGCTTGTAGTATTAGAAAACATGGGATTCAATATGGTTTTGTGATGCAAAGTGGATAAATTCAAAAGGAGGTGTTACTGGCCAGGATCAAATAGTTCAGTCAGGAAACAACTGTTGAACATCTATAAGGGTAGCATCTATTGATAAGAAAAAAATAGCCAATGAATGATAACCATGACTTTTAGTTCAAACCCCATCGCCCTTGACAAACATTGGGTGTTATCTAGATGACTTGCTGATAGGGATGGATAGCAAGAGAGAGTCAAAACAATCCATGCTGTTAACACACCTTGATAAGTGGTTCTTAAAAGGATATAACTATTCAACTAGAAATTTTGTTTCTTCTTACAAGGAAAAGATAAGGCTGTAACTAACATTGAGATTGAAATAGATGTAATATATTAACGTGACCTGCGGGTGTGAATACGGCGGATATTGTTGACAGATAGATTGATAAGACCGGTGTGTTCACCGAAATGTCATCATGTCCACAGGTGCTGTGTATCAGAGGATGTTGACAGGACTACATCCGCTCAAGGATAATATCAACAAGGTGATTGCCGAAATGTCACCATGCCCACAGTTGTTATGTTGAAAACAGGTGCATCCGGTCGAAGATATTGGAAAATCGCCTGAACAGTGGGCGTGGTTGAATTCGGTGATAGTGGCAGATGCGTACTCCCACAGAACCGGGTTTGAGCAAGTAGCCAATGGGAAACAGACAACATAACCAATGAAAAGCAAAGAACTGAGATGTGGGCATAACCATGATTAACAAAAAAGAGGAATTGCTGCAGGTCATGTGAGAGTTGTAGACCATGTAAGTTCCCAAATTTCGGCTAAAGTCAGTTGTTCACTGGCTCTACCGTCTCCCGACAGCTCCTCCATGTGCGCGAACTCTCTGCTCCACACAAGTATCATCACCGAAAATAAAAATATAATCTTATATTTTTATATATATATATATATATATATATATATATATATATACGTGTTCCTCGTTGTTAATAACGATACAGTGTACTATACAACATACAGAAAATAACAAAGAACATATCAATGAATATAATACTGGATTATTGAGAAGTTTTAGAGTGTATCTTGGATGCTAAGTAAGTGGCAATTATTATTACCTTACCATCAGGAAAGTGATTAGTCAGCTACTTTCAAAATAAATAATATTCTAAGGATATGATAAATAATTATATGGTGCAAAGTCAGTAGAGTGAGTATTTATTCAACCCCTCTCCCATGGGCAGAATGTGACACGGTCAATTTTTAAGCATAGTAAAGCTGGCTTGAATTCAAAGTTTTCCTTCTAGACTGGTTGCCTAACCAAGGCTTAAAGATCCTAGTCTGCCCTCTAATTTTACCCATAGAGATTGAGAGATTATTCACCAAGGGCATTAGCCCAAAGTGAAACACAGCCTTGTTCAAGATTTGAACTTGCAAATTTCATTTCCTATGATGATAACCATTATATAAAACCATTTACTGATTTTGGAGGCACATTATATGCTTCTAAAATCAGTAAAGTTAAAGACATAAATTGAAGTAGAAAATGTTTAAAAAAAAAAATACACAGTATAGATTTTTACCAGACTGACAAGAAAACATCCAGGAGTTATAAAAGTGTAAGATTTTGGTTGGAAATAAGATAGAACCTTGCATAGTTTGGTCTCAGTCCTTTTGTCACACATGTAATATTTTATTTAAAAAAAAAAAAAAATGAGTTAATAAGATGAAAATATCTTTTAATATAGCAGAAAATCAATTTCATAAGTCATTTTTGGGTTGTGTTTATCACTTAAAAATAACAGATATTCCAATTTTTATCAATATAAAAGAGTTTTTTTATGATGATAAAATTTTACTTGGACAAACCAGTTTTTACAGTAAGCATATCTATACTCTAGTTAATTAAAATTGAAAAAATTGTTACAAAAATTACTGTATGTAAAATGGTTTCATACTATTCGAAATATACAGAATACACATTATCATATAAACAAACTCAGATAACAAAATGCCTCAAAATATATCTCTAAAGAGAAGTTTCATTTCACAAAGAAGAAAAAGGTTGATAATTTTAATACTAGTGTGAGATTTTTCTAGCATATTTAGGAAAATATTTCAATAATAATGCAAACATCACTGAATCTACTTATTTCTCCACTAAATATTATTCTTGATATGCAAGATAAAATACGGAATTTGTATTCGTTTTTTTTTTCTAACAATTTTCATTTTAAATATGAACATAAATTTGCCTGATATAAATTTACTTTGAATCTTGATGACAAAACATACTAAAAGTGATGAAGTCTCTCAGATAATTTTTTTATCAAATTTATGTCACCTTTGTAAATGAAAAAGAAATTAATTTCAGTCACATGACTGAATTTTTTCTTTAGTTAAAATAGTGAAACAGTGTAGTTAGGCATGGAAATATACAATATTTTGAAACTCATAAATAAGCATGATGGTAAATCTATCTTTTTTTTCAAAAGTTTTCTTGATGAAGTGAGTGAATAAGAACAGCATATAAGGGATACAGAGAAAAATAATCTAAAACAACAAAAGTAAAGTGAATAGAAGAGACGATTAAATAACAAATAAGTTTAACCATAAAAGTAAATGATGAATGAAGATAAAGTACAAATATTAGTTTTGTAGTTAGAATTTGTCATTAGCCACAAAAAAAAGGATAAAAAGTGTATTATATATATATAAATTTATAAAACAGTTTTTACAAAATACTACATGATAAACATCATTATAATTAATATAAAAAGAGAAAAAATATGGAAAATAGGAAATTGTTTTTGAAGACAACTATAAAATCCTGTTAACTTAAAGTCTCGACTAAAGGAAAAACTACAGATCATTTTTTACGTGTTGCATGATCTAAAAAAAAAAATGAGATTTTCTGAAAACTCTGAATTAACATCAAAATTATTTCATGAACATTCAGTAATCCTTACATTTTCATTAAAAAATTTGGCATCGTTTTGTTTTCCTCAACCTTTTCAAGATGATTTGGATCCATATGGTTTAATAGGGTTTGATACGATGGTATTCACCAGTTGAGTACTGAAGAGGAAAATTTTTAACTTTTCAAAAAAGATGACAAACAGAACCAGGACAGACACATACTGCACCCAGCCCCATTTTAACTGGTACAGTAAACCAGAGTTATAACAAAATAGAGTTAAAGAATGTAACAGTAAAACAGAAACTAAGAAATTGTAACAGAAATTACTGTGTAAAACATTTTGATACAAAAAGTATTAAAAAGGGTGAGTCAAAAGTTTTGCAATATTTTAGTGCAATTCAGTAGGTTTAGGTGCTTTTGCTGAGGTTGTGAAGATAATAAACCACACTGGACTATGAGATGCAAAGCTCATCTGATACTCTTCAAGTACGACTCACCTGATTTGCCTCGATGGCTTGGAGCATAACCTCAGATTTCTTGCAACCTGAATGAAATTTCTTAAACCAACAGGTTACTCAGTATGGCTTTCAAATCACACATAGAATGAAGCAATGCACAAAATGTCAACACACCAACTACCACAATACTACCAACCATGGTTTGAACTGCTACAGTCACAGTATATGCAGCATCACAAGCTAGCACATAGCAAAATATTGTAAAACTTTTGATTCAATATTTCAAGATACAAATGACACTTTTTTTGCAAAAATAAAATCAGGTAAAAAAAAAAAAAAATTGATGATAATAATTAAAAAACAAAGTTCCTTAAAATTTAAATAAAGGATACATAAATTCATCTTCTGGATATCTTATAGTGGCAGAAATAATGAATGGCTTTCCAGCTCCACGTCCAACAATCCAATTATAATAAGGAGGCACAAGCTGGGTGGTTACTATTTGAAAAAAAAAAAGTATAATCAATAACTTTTCCTAAATAAATGATCAATAGAAATATAATCATATCATTTTTAAATTGCTTATTAGTATATATACAAATATAATTCTGTGAATGGACATTGAAAAAATAACTTTTTTAGTATAGTTTACCAACTGTAACTTTGAAAGATTCCTGAGACTCTTAATATGAATATATGCCCGTGGTGTAATGGTTATCTTTGTAGGAAATGGACACGGCGACATGAGTTCAAATCCTGGACAAGGCTAATTGCATTTCACATAGCACTAATACCCTTGAGAAAGGTATGAATCCAATTATTCTCCCTCCAGCTATGGGTAAAATAGTAGGGCAGACTAGGTTCTTCAGCCTTGGTGAAGCAACTAGTCTAGGAGAAGGAAAACTCTGAATTCAAACTTGTTAAACTCTGCTTAAAAATTGACCTTGTGTCATATCCTGCCCGAGCAGAGGGGTTGGTAAATATGGAATATAAATACTCCTACATGGTTTGTGCCATACCTTGATATATTTTCAATGTTTAATCTATGTTCTGGCATGAGTGGCAGTCCAGTCAGCTGGGGCTGGGAGGGGGGCTGGGCTGTAGAATACAGTGACTGCATCTCTACAGAAAGGTAATACCCCCCCACCTCCCAAATGATTGTCCTGGATATGACATTAAACAATCTGATGGTGAGGCTCAAGTAATGTTGTTGCTTTGAGGAATGCCATTGCTCCCAAGTCCACTCTGGCCCAGAGTGGTAGCACTTGATAGGGTCCTATCTATGGGTCAAATAGATCTGTTTGACATTTGAACTGAGTTCAAACAAATGACTTATGCTAAATTGAATTGCTAGAAAAAGAACTATTTGCTCATTTAAGTGCATATATCTACAAAATGTGTTTACAAATCATATATTTAATATGTATACAAAAACTGGATTTGGCATTAAATAAAAAACAATGGTTGATATGCCATCAAACCAAACAAACCTGGTATGAGTGAAATTTTTCAGAACAAAATACCAATAAACAATTTTTCAAACATAAAATAATTTCAACCTTTAATTTTTTTAAATTAATTTATTCAAGACCTCTGATATCTATAATATGACAGAGTTATTTTATAAAAGGTTTGGTTTAGCTTAGTTTTACAACATATCAACCTATCTAATGCCAAATCACGTTCATTCATATGTGTAAGATATATGATTTGTACACATAAGTCAGCAAAGCTAAATGGTTCCAAGTATTGCTATGTATCACTAATAATTCAATTAAACATCAGTTATTGGTTTACATACAGTTAAATTATCATCAAACAGTTCTATTTCAAATAATTAAATTTAGCATAGGTCATTTGTTTGCACTCAGTTTAAATGTCAAACAGTTCTATTTGACTTATAGATAGGATCATATTAGGTGCTACCACTCAGGTTCAGAGTGGACCTGGGAGCAATGGTAATGAAGGAGTACTATTTATTCCCCAAAGCTCCAGCATTACTGGAGCCTCACCATCAGATTGTTTAATGTCATATCTAGGACACTTGTTGATAGAGGAGGTCTTACTCCTCTGTAGAGATGCAGTCGGTGTATTCTGTGGCTCCAGCCGACTGGCCATTTATAAAAAATGTTTTTATCATGTTGTAATATACTAGCTTAGCTAGTGACAGAGTGCCGTGGATGAACTTAGCAGATTCAATGCGGTTGCAAGATAACATCAACAAAGTGGTTTTCACAGGAAAGAGAAATATAAAAGATGATGGCGAGAATATAATTTATTGCCTATGGATAGAGTGACAGATATTTCCGTTCGCAGATAAGATCAACAAATTACTGGAAAAAAAAAACTGGAGTTATGTAAGTTCCGATAACCCACACCATAAACAGAAAAATACGTTGAGGCAAAGAGGATGTTCACTTATGCGCATGGGACTTGAAAAGACAATATAAGGTCTGTAATTTTTGACTGAAGGCAGAGATCCGCTGGTCGCTCAAGCAAAGGGGGAGATCTGCTGGTCTCTCAAGTGAAGGGAGAGACCCACTGGTCACTCAAGCAGACCTGTCAGCTCCTAGTGTGTGTTCTCCGGCAGTCACACTACTTCACAAAAAGGGTCCCCGCCACAGAAGAAAGATATATGCGAACTCTCTCTGACTGTATTCCTACTACACACAATCGTTGCTGTCGAAGAATAAAAATATAAATTATATTTTTATATATCTACGAGTCCTTTGTTGTTGGAACAGCAGTCCGATATGCGACAATGTAACGTGTTAAGCAAAACCGAATACCGTTTCTCTTGCAATAAAGCTTCTTTTTCCACTTCATAAAAGCTCATGGAGATGTAGTTTTTCTGCATTCAAAAGAGCAACCACTTTATAAAGCTTTAAAATGATCATGAAGAATTTATCATACAAGTTGTGATCAAATAGTACCAAGACTAAAATCTTTAAAATCCAAATGAAGATATGGGCAACTTACATAATACAATGATGCCTAGACTAGATTTAGTTCAGTGGCAATTTAAAACAAAATTATGAAGCCAGTCCTGAGATTTTTTGAATTTAATATATTTTGTGAAACAAATCTGTGCAAATGGAAGCACCCTTTATACTCGACTTTTTCTTGTTTTTAAAACTGAAAATTTATCTCAAGGATACATTCTGAGGATATGGAGGACATTTAAAGAAATATGGTGTAGTTTCACTCCATAATAATGATAATAATAATAAAAGAAAAAGAAAAAAGAGAGTTTCAGGTGCTTTGTCTAATGGAAAATTCACTGGAATAAATGTGCCAAGGAGACTATTTTGAAGAAAATCATTGTTTCATTTATTATTCATCTATATCTTGGTAAATACAGCTTTAGTCTTGATACTTTTCAACATAACTTGTATCTATTTGGTAAATGAAAGTATTATACAATAAGTTTTGAGAATTACTTAGATATTATATTTTTTTAAGTACTGAATAGAGTTAGAATTTTATTTTATGGAGCTTATTATATCATAAATTATATAATTCAAAAATATTACAATTGATTCCAAACATATATAAGGGACGTTTAAAAATAAAGTCCCCAATTTATTTCTACAGAAACTACAATGGATATAGAGTGCAGACTTTTTTTCATCACTCATAAAAATGAAAAGAAAAGAAAGTGTTTTGTTGCTGAAAATTTTCTCTATTTAACAATATTAGCATGTTCCCTGTATCTGAAAATAAATGCTTATTTCACTTAAATAAAATACTATGTAATCAAAAGTAGTAAGGAAATGGTTTTAAGAATCATATTTTATACTATCTCCTAAATCAGAATTTATTTCTTTGATTGAAATTTTGAAACATCAGTCAGTAGATGAAAATATTTGAAAACTGAGACTACCTCTCTTCCTTCTAATAATGTATACAATATGCTTGAAATATGAATATTTTGTGAAATGAAGTAACAATATTTTAATTCAAATATATACATGCATACATATACATTTTCTGATGAAATAAAATCTATCATAAAAAATTAATAGCTAAAGAATTTTTCCCTTACCAGTTCTTTGATTATACTGATCAAGAATTTGAGACAAGTCATATGTATCACTAAAAATACTATTGGAATCCACAATAGGTACCTGTAAAAGAAAAAAAAAGATAAATAAAAACATTATAAATATAAATCAAAAAGTAAATAAATACTAATTTTAAAAAATAGTTTTAGTACTTTTGGTTGCAAATGAGAACAAAAAAAAGATTAGTCTTTAAGATATTTTTTTGTTTCAGAGAATATTCAAAATGAATTATGTACCAAATACAAGAAAATGAAAACAATGAAATTTATTAAATCAGTTGTACTATTTTGAGTGTTTACTAATCTGGGCTTATGGTATTGTTTCATTTTTCCTTTTTTTTTGTAACACTAGCATTATGAAATAGTTTTATACTCCAAATGACAAGACACTTATGGTATAATAATTATTATTGTAGGAAATGGACCAGAATTCAAATCCTGAATGAGAATGTTTACATTTCACATAGTACTACTTAATACCTGTAGAAAAAGTATGCATTCAACTATTGTTCCAGTTATGGGTAAATAGTAGGGCAGACTGCATTCTTTAGCCAACCAATCTAGGAGAAAGAAAACTCTGAATTCTAACCAGTTAAACTTTGCTTAAAAATTGACCTTGTTGCAAAATGGTTAGGCAGATACTCCAACTGATATAGAATCTACATTACCACTGCCAATAAATTTTATCATTTTTAGCATCTTACCTTGATAAAACTATTTAAATATCTTTGATTTGGGGTCTTTGTTTAATAGCATATTAACCTTTGTGGGTGATTTAACACCAAAGCCATCTTTGTAGAAAAATGATAGTGGTATCATTTAACCTATAGCTGGGAGGGGGAGATAAAGGGTTTCATGCCTTTCCATAGCTGGGGGAGGGATAAAGGGTTTCATGTCTTTCCCAAGGGTATTAGTCTGAAAGTGAACATAAGTGCAACTTGAGTTTGAACTTTGTTACTATGATGTCAAAGTTCAGCTTGTTAATCATTACACTATGGGGATCCTCTGTTTAAAATATATTTCTTGACCTTAGTTGTCAGGCTGATTAAATTTTTGTACACTAATATGCAGAGAGTGAATTAAGTAGTGAAGATTGGCTGAAATTGACATTTTCAAATAAATTATAATGATTTTTTTGTTAAATCTATATTTACTGTTGGTTCACATACAATCAAACATTTTTGTGCTATTGCACAAATAGTCACTAAACTCAACATCATGATGGAAATTTTTTTTCAGGGTGAAACCTTTTAAATTTATTATGAGAATTAGAATTACCAAAGTACAAATTAAAGAAATTACCTTTTGTCATCTTGCAATAAGGAAAAAGCTAGATGAGAACAACACATAGATGCTGCTTTGAATAAATCTTGGAGACAACACTCTACAAAACAGCAGTTGTTTGGCTACTTACCTCCCATTACACAAACCATCCAAGTAAGATGATCAAGGCATGCTGGGAACTTCTAGAGAAGTAAAGATGAACTCATAAGCAACATTATCCTAAGGACTCTAACACATGGGCAACTAAGCAAAAATTTACATTCATCAGCTCTGTGTAGACACTGGATACCGTCAAAAGGACTTACCAAGAGTGATATTCGATAGGGACAAATGGCAAGAGAGAGAGTTAAGGAATCCATGTTATCAGCATGATTTGATGATGGTAATGATGATTTTTGCTTTGTTGTTCTAAATTTAGAAATTCACTCTACAAGCTGAGAATGTAACACACAAATTATATGCAAATCAGTTCTTGCAACCTCTTCCCCAAGTAATGTACAGTAAAAATAATGTGTGTACTACGTCATATGAAATGTGGAGAATTCTGGAAAGTACTCAACAATCAAAATGAGTTAAATTGGTTCCTGTGTTTTAATTGTACATGCATGAAACTGAATATATACAGTTCCTGTGTTGTAAAGTTTAATTCTTGTATAAAGTCAGTAATTCTTTGAAAATAAAAATGCAGAAACTTTGGCTTAAATGCTGAATATTTTCTGAGTTTAAAATGCTTTTTTTCTAGCTCAAATAAAGATTTAAGTGCTACAAAATTTAAGCATTTTCAAACTTTGTGAATTAAAATTGCACAACTGGTTCTACTCTTAATTTATCTTAATATTTGATAAAGAGAAAATATCAGAAATGAATTAACAGAGGGTTATAAATAGAATAATGTTGGATTTAGGATCTGGATCTTTTCAAATCTTTGTATTTGGAAAACACTTATCTTAATCCCAGATAAGATACAAAAGCAATCACTGAGAAATAACCAGTAAATGTATTAGTATTCCTCAGTAATAGGCAAGTAGATATATACTGGACATTGGCATAATGGTTAGAGTGTTCAACAATGGCCCGAGAGACCTGGGTTCAATCCCAGGTTGAGTCATACCAAAGATTCAAAAAATGGTACTTGATGCCTCCTTGCTTAACACTTAGCATTATAAGGTACAGATCAAAGGCAAAGTGGAGCAATCTAGGGAAAGGAGTAGCGCCCTCCCTACACCTTTGTGTAGTAGCTATCAAAAAGGGAGCCTTCGGGTTACCCTTGACAACAGTTACCAACGTTACTTTACTAGATATATTAGGTTAGCAGGTATGGGTATAGATAGATACAAACATATTGAAATCTACAGATGAATTTATACCATAAAAACTTGCAAGAGAATTTATGAAAATTCTATGATGTATTTTGACAATTTGGGAATACAATATGATTCATATAGAAATACACTTTTAAATAATGGTGTATACAATTACAAATTTATATGCTTGTCAAAAAACCTTGTTAATCTTATTCGTACTAAGCAAGCAGCATAGATAGGAAATAAAAAATGTTTTTGATGAAGCTTAAATTCATACTTTTTATCCTTGGGAGCCAGTCTCATGATAACTGCACCTTATCAATTAAGCTACTAAAACTGCACTGGCATGCGTCATTCAAATTAGTCTATATTCTTTTCTGTCTCTGTATGTTGTTTTGTGTATTAGCTTTAGTAGTATTAAATGTAATTGATGTTCTGGCACATGACTGGTTAATTGTTCTAAATAAATAAAATAACAATGTATCCCATTTCATTCAGCTTCAGACTAAATAATTCAATGGGTGAGGTTCAAGGGAGATAACTAGTATTTCTAATCTGGTGTTAATTCAGGAGGAGATAAAAGGATAGAAATTCTTTTTAATTAAAAAAAAAAAAAAAAAAAAAATTGATGCATTAGTTTAATTAAGTGTTTGTTGGATACAAGACAAAAAAAAATCACTTATCAGAAATAGAATTTAGAGGTTAAAATTGCAGGCTGATTGAAGATAGTGTGGAGAGCAAGGCTGAGAGACCTTACTTTATAGAAAACAAGGCTGAGAGACATGTTACTTTGTAGAAAACAAGGCTAAGAAACATGTTACTTTAAAGAAAACAGGGCTGAAAGATGTTATTTGGTAGAGAACAAAGCTGAGCGACAAAGCCAGATGGAACTAGCTTTCCTTTTTTGCAACAAAGTCTGCTTTTTTGACTTGAGATTACGATCTGTCACTTTGGAGTCCTTTTGTACATATCTTATGCATATTTATAAGTGTTATTAATACTAAGGATTCAAATGCATGCAAATAATGTTACAAACGGCCACTGATAAAAAAAAAAAAAAATGTAGGAACACAACTTTTTTGTTTCTGGTAAGAGAAAATCATCACACAGAGAGTTTCATCCAGGTGGGTAGTTAGTAAATCTTATAATTATAAATACTCATTAAAAAAAAAGAAAAGGAAAACTTATTTTAAATCAACATAAAAAAGAGGTTATTCTTAAAAGAAATGGTCATTGTCTAATCCAAGATATACATATTATGTATAATTCTGAGAAGTGTCATTAACATTTAAAGAATTATTCAGACAATTAAATGCCTTCTTGTTTTTGTTGTTCACACAAGTTAAGAAATCAAAGAAATGTATAAGTTTGACCAGCATAAAGTTCAACTACCTCTGCTACTTGCTAAAAATAAGAGATTTGAAATGTAGTTGTGTGAAAAAATGTGAAATGAAAACAAGGGCCTTTTTCCAAACAGAGGTGCATATTACACTTGAAAAAAGGCATGTCCTGAATATTATACTGAACTGCATCTGGTGGTGAGGCTTCAGTTCTGAAGCTCTTGTGAATGTGAAATACCTCTTCATTGCTATTACTCCCAGGTCCACTCTGCTCAAGAGTGGTAGTACTAGTTAGGGTAAAAAAAGATCTGTTTGAAACTTATTTGTATTAGATAGGAATATTTGATACCATATAATGGTACTAATTATTTGTATTAATAGTTACTTGAAGTTTTAATTGTTTATTAAGGATTATTATTGGTTACTTGAAACCATAAAATTGCTTGCTAATTATTTGTATTGGATAGGAATACTTGATATCATCTGTGTGCAAACATGATTAGACAAATAAAAAAGTGAAATTTAAAAAAAGAATGCAATGGAACATTGAAAATATAGTTATGATTGTAATCAGACATTGGCATAATGGTTAGAGTGTTTGCCAATGGCCAGGGAGATCTGGGTTCAATCCCAGGTTGAGTCATACCAAAGACTCAAAAAATGGTACTTGATGCCTCCTTGCTTAACACTCTGCATTATAAGGTACGGATCAAGGGTAAAGTGGAACAATCGTCCTCCCCTACACCTTGGTCTAGAAGCTATTGAAAAGGGAGCCTTCAGGTTGCCCTTGACTACGGACGCCAACTTTACTTACTTATTAATAAATTCAATTTCAGCATTAAATAACCTATAAGGAATTGATATGCCATTAAATAGATAAACCAAACTAACCAAAAAAAAAAAAAAAGGTCTGAAGAATGTATAAGTTGGCACATCGTATGAAGAAGGAGGAGTTCAGTTGCCTGAATAATTCTCTGAGATATTCATGTCATAGGAATATAAAGAGATGATGAAGAATTCTTTTACATCAAGTACATTTTAATTTGAAATGCATAAAAAAAATAATAACAACATTTGTAGTCTTTTGCAGTTAATTGTGAATTGCCATCAGGGAAACAGTAAAATATTGATTTTTTTCACACAGGTGATTGGAACTGCATCAAAAGAATCAGGTGCATTAATAAGCAGGTTATTACAAGTGCTTTCTAAGGAAGCTTTTAAGGAGTTACAATATAAATATGATAAAATTGTTATGACAAGTGATTATGCTTGATGTCTCTATCAGGTACTATGTGACCCATATTAACTTGCTGTGCCAGAAATTTTTACATCTTTTGTATATTGCATGGTCTTTAATTTTGCACTGATATATTCTCTGTGGGATTAACAATAAGATATTAAAATTAAAAAAAAAAGCAATGACTTTTTCTGTGAACAAGATTGCTTTTTAAACAAATATTCAATCAGGACAGCTAAATATGTTCGTTCATGGATTTTAAGTTTCTTCTTAGTATAATAGTCTAAAGATTCTCAGAACATTTTAGCATACTATATCAAAATATTGGAGGAAATATGTTCAATTTATTCTGAAAGTAACATCTAAAATAAATTATTACTGTTTAGTATGTAAGCAGTAATAACTATTTATTTTATAGATGTTATTTTTAAAATGAGTTGAACTTATTATAATATATATTTTACGTGTGACCAAATGGTTATTGTCTTGGAAAATGAACATGACAAACCAAGTTCAAATTCTGGAAGAAGCTGTTTGCATTTCATGTCATGCTAATGCCTGTAGGAAAGGCATGAAACCATCTCTTCAACCTAAGCTAATGATAAATGGTAGTGTTATATACTCATGTACAGCATCACAACGACACAATAATTAAGACACAGGAAGACTTCTTTAACAATATTTCACCTCTCACTTTATTGCAAGGGTTCGAAAGGGTTGTTCAGGGTTTGCGTGTGAGAGAGAGCTGGAGACTGAACATAAACTGTAATATTTTGACCCCACTGTTATGACCGTCAAGTTGTGTCTTTCTTGTTCTCTAGGGTTGCTCAACCGGAGGCCTAGGGCCCACTCTGCTGGATGCTGGCTTTCTTTATTGCATCTTATCAGCATCTTCTCTGGACCTCAACTCATCAGGGCCCAAAGGCCCCTTCAGCCTGATGTGGCTTTCCCTACCACATTTCGTCTCCAACTGTCTGGAACTCTCCTGGCAACTGCACTGGCTCGTCGAACTCAACTGAATTATATAATCGTTCGATGCCCACTCGATCTTTGAAATCGAATGTTTAATCGTCATCAAGCGGAAATAACTGTCATGCAGTTCAGAGGTCACTCTCTTCCGCTGCATCAGTCTATGAGTGTACCAAGGGAATTTTTTTTGCTCGTCCCATTTTATCAGCCAATTTCCGCCCAAGCAATTTCCTCTCATAACTGCCATCAGAATGTGTCACCTCCTTCTGGTGCATCACCTTGAATGGCATTTTTGGCCGGGTCAAAAGGTCAAAACACAACAGTAGGACAAACTGAGCTCTTTAACCATGACATGGCATCTGGTCTATGGGAAGAAAAACTCTGAATTTAAACCAGCATTGCCCCTAGCCAGGTTGGAAAGATGGGGTAAATACATACATACAAGATACAAATACGTACATTTAAGAATCTGAAAATTTTAATCACCTAATAATAAAAAAGGATGTCACTTGTACTATATATTAAAATATAAAAATTATTGATACAGTACTTGTCTGGTCCAGTTGGCTGGGGCTGTAGAATACACTGACAGCATCTCTGCAGAAGGGTAAGACCCCCCCACACACACACACGCAATGAGTATCCTGGATATGACATTAAAAAATCTGATGGTGAGGTTCCAGTGATGCTGGGGCTTTGGGGAATGCAGAGTACCCCTTTGTTGCTAGAGCTCTCAGGTCCATTCTGGTCTGGAGTAGTAGCACCTGATAGGGTCCTATCTCTGGGTCAAATAGAATTGTTTAACATAAATGACTGCAGCTTAATTGAATTGTTAGTGATATTTGGAACTATTTAACTGTGTGAAAAAGAATGAGCTTAGGTTCATTCAAAAATGTGTTTACAAATCATATATATTTAATATATACGTAATAAAGAAGATTTGGCATTAAATAACTTACAATGGTTGATATGCCATTAAATCAAACAACAGTTATCAGTGCCAAAAAAAAACAAGTGGAATTCAAATTGCATGTTTACTTTGCACTAATGCTCCTGAGAAACTGAGCTCTCTAGTCTTGCTTGACAACCAATCTAGAAGAAGGATAACTGTGAATTAGCTGCAACAAGTTTAGTATTAATTAATACTGAATTCTGCCAGTGAATAACAGTAGTTTAAGAAAAGGAAAGAAAAATAGCAGATCAATGACTTATCACATTGGATTAATAGATTTTTGATCATTTAAATATGGTTTATATTCTGAAAGGAATATTTTAAACTTTTCATTCCATGTTAAAATTGAAGGATAGGCTAACTTGGATAAAATAAAGGCCTGCTCATATCAGGTTTTAGTGTAAAATATAAAAAATTTTGTGATGAAATGTAAAGAAAGCAAATATTTTTTTGTTTTTTTATGTTTGTTGTCCCTTTCAACTAGTTCGTTTACAAGGGATGATTTTTTTTCTTTACCATACAACAAAAAAACCCAAAGATTTCAAAATGGTTTTATTCAATTTTATTGTTTTATAAAATTTGTTGATGTTCAAGACAACAAAAGAGAAACATGATAGAACCTCATCATCAAATGAAATTTAGAGTCATACCCACAACACCCCTTTTTTGGTAAGGATCTTACCCCTCTGCAGAGGATACAGTCAGTGTATTCTAAGCCCCATCAACAGAGAGGGATTGTTTTTTTAATCACTATATTTATGCTAATGCATTCTCCAATGTTCCCTATGGTCCCTTTTTGATGACTAGTATTCTCACAATTGTTGTTTAGATCACTATATTTCTGCCAAGAAACATGTTTATTGTATGTTCATATTTACATTTTTTGTGTTGTTGTTGTTCCTTAAGAGTTTTTTCACACTGTGCTATTGAATACAAATAATTCTTAAACAGCTCTGTTTGACCAATAGATAGGGCTCTAACAGGTACTACGTATGTGGGACCGGTATATGTATGCGTCGATCCCATGAATAGGTTGTTTAGGTGTTGTTTGATTGACAGGGAACTGGACAGAGGCAAGTGGATAAGTTTTAATTCAGATTTTATTGAGCGAATCTTATATAAAAAGTGTATAAGTGTAGAAATTGCAGTTGTATCGCATCAGTGTAATCTCTGTTGGGTGTCGAAAGTCTATGTTGCAGAAAGTCTTAGACTCAGCTGTCTATTAATTTTTGTTGACAGTGCATCTAGAAGGTGAGAATGGTCTCTGTGCTATGTGCAGATATTAGGTGTTGCTGTATGGTCAGGTTGTAAATGTTGCTGGAGATGGTCAATGATGTGGATGCATTGGTGGCAAAAGCTGGATGATTGATGTCCCAGTTGTGCAGTACTTTAGTTTAACTGGGGGAGGGGTGTCGAAGTCGCCTTGAAGTGTTGCTGCTAGTCAGAGCAGTGAGTCGCTTGTGAACTAGGTGCTACAGATGCTGGTTGCAGAAACTGTGAGATTGATGACTTGGTTTGTTCAATCCTTGGTTTAACCGAGAGTGTGTTGATGCGTGCTCAAGTGTTGATGGTAGTCCGAGCAGTGGGTTGCTCATGGACTAGATGCTGCAAATGCTATAGCTTGGTTGTGCAGGAATGGCTGCTGGATTAAGCTGGAGCTGGTCTGCAGTTTGTGTTGGCTGCTGTGTTGTGCAGGAACAGCTGCTGGGTTAAACTGAAACTGGTCTGCAGTTTGTGTTGGCTGCTGCGTTGTCATCTCATGGGGAGCTAGTAGCTTGAAGGTATAGGAACTGCTGCTGGTCTGCAGGTGCTGGTACCTGGAAGGTGCAGTGAGGAGACCAAGAGTGATCTCAAAAGACTTTCTGAAGTTAGCTCTTAAAAGAGCTGATGAGGATGGTGAAACTTTCTGAGATTAGCTCTGAGAAGAGCTGTTTGAATGAGAAAAAAATAAAAGGCTGTGATTGGTCTGGTTGGCTGTTCTGGGTCCGTGGCTGTGGTTGGTTGGATTCCATGTCTTTTGCTTCAGCTGGTGGTAAGAACGCAGGCCCCATGTTTGGCAGCTTGGTTTGGTGGTGAGGACACAGACCCCATGCTGCTGGGAGAAGTAACAGATTCCTCTTCTCCGGGCTAAGCCCAACTGCCTCATTAACTTTTTGGTTGCTGCCGCCACTCCACTGGTCAAGAGGAGTATTTCAGTACACAAGAAGTCCCCTCATAAGATACATAATAATGTATACATATAAGTGATAATGAGATACTTCATTATACTTTGAAGAGGAATTTTTAAATATATTTTATCCTGTGGTAATAATTTTCTCTGAAAGACAAGCAGAATTAACTCCTTTTGAAAAATAGTTTGGTTGTTCATAACAGAAGTTCACTCATGATGTGAGTACAATGCTTTGTTGTCTGATGTCATGGGTGATGTTTTTTCTAAACCGGATATTTTGGGTATTGTAAATGGGACAGCTATGATACTGCCACTTTGGAATCAATTTGGGAATAATGGCAATAAAGGTGTACTCCATACTTCCCAGAGTTCCAAAACTGGAACCTTAATATCAGATGCAGTTTAGTGTCATACCTAGGACTCACCACTTTTTTTGGGTGGGGGTCATACTCCTCTGTAAAAGATACATTCAGCATATTCTCTGTGGGACAACCAACAGGACATTTAAAAGTCCCAATTTTTAGATTTTTTTTTAAAATCTGAAAGTATATTGCTAATTCTCTTGGGGAACTATTTTTGAATTTTTAATAAAAGCCTTATGGAGGCAAAAATTGCCACATGAATTATAATATAATACAAAGCTATTCTAGAAGAATTTATTTGAAATTAGCAATTATTCCAGTATTGTAGAAAGATTAGCTTTTTAGAAATCTTTTGGTAGCATTATTAATTATCTTGTGGCTCTGAATGGTGAAAAATCTAAAATAACCAATGCACAAGACAGAGAAAATATTTTAAAGTATTTTTTCTTTCATAGTTATTTTAAATCAGAAATGAGAAAAGTGATTTGTGTAATGAAGCTGTGAAAAATTATCTTTCCACCAAGTGATTTTAAAAATCAATTATTATTTCTGTTATGAAAATATGTGTATTTTATTTATATTCAACTTCTAATGATCACAAAAATGAAGCTATTAATAAGTTTTGAAGAAAAAAAGAAAAATTTTCATGACGATTTGCAATGCTAATATAACATTGAACTTAATGATATGAATAAAGAAATGATAGCATCACAATCAATATATTATGAAAATACTTGCTTTTACACACACACACACACACACATATATATGTATATATAAAATGAAAAAAAAAAAAGATAAATGAAAAAAAAAAGAAGATAAATGCAAAAAAAAAAAGTGCTAGATGCTACTATGGCAGAGCAGGTTTAAAATCTAAAACACCCAAATTGAAAAAAATTGACGACTTCCCAATCTATATATTATTAAATTACTCATTATGTTTGTGTACATATATAATAAAAGAGAAAATAAAAATAAAAGTGTATAAAATTATTCTCCCTCCAGCTATGGGTAAATAGTAGGCCAGACTAGGTTCTTCAGCCTTGGTGAGGCAACTAGTCTAGAAGGAAAACTCTGAATTCAAACCTGTTAAACTCTGCTTAAAAATTGACCGTGTGTCATATCCTGCCCGAGCGGAGGGGTTGGGTAAATATGATAAAATAGTTCTAGATGCTACTATGACAGAACCAGTTTAAAACCTAAACTATCCAAATTATGTACTCTTAAAGTTCATTACTTAAAGTTTTGTGGGGATCACATAGATGATTATATGATCTACATGGACTTTAAGAGTACATAATTTGGATATTTTATATATATATATAAATATAAAACCTGACCGATAAAATGAAACGCGGTTTCTTTCAAGTAGTGATTGTGTCAATACTGATATATGGATGCACTATATGGACGCTAACTAAATAGCTGGAGAAAAAGCTTGACGGAAACTACGCAAGAATGCTGCAAGCAATACTGAACAGGTCCTGGAGACAACATCCCACAAAGCAGCAGCTATACGGCCACCAACCACCCATTACGAAAACTATCCAAGTTAGACGAACCAGACTTGCAGGACACTGCTGGAGAAGTAGGGACGAGCTCATAAGTGATGTACTCCTATGGACCCCTTCACATGGCCGAGCAAAAGCAGAACCTACATACAGCAGCTATGTGAGGATATGGGGTGTAGCCCTGAGGACCTGCTGGATGTGATGAAAGATAGGGAGAGGTGGCGAGAGAGGGTCAGGGATATCTGTGCTGATGGCACAACAAGATGATGATGATGTAAAACCTAGGAAAAACAGCACATCATAGTAAGATTTTGACCCAGGCAATACACTGAAAATGCTTCAAGATGAAGAATAAGGTACTTTAAAACTAAATGATGATTTTGTAAAATCTGTATTTGGACTGGAAGCAATTTTTTCAATTCTCCATCAAATAGAGATAACTATGAAATGCTATTTTGAATCTTTCACTTCTTCCTAAATAAAAGCATCAATATAATCATGGATAGCTTGTTAACTATGAAATATTAATTAGAATCCTTCATGAACAACTGTTATAACAAGAACCCAACAGGTGCTTGGATCATTTAATTTTTACTAATCTAGAAATAACCAATCATCACTCATCAAATAGATACTTAGGAAGGAAAATTGGTTTGGTTTGGTTTTATGGCATATCAACCATTGTAGGTTATTTAATGCCAAATCCTGTTTATGCATATATATTAGATATATATAATTTGTAAACACATTTTGTTGATAACATTTTTAAACAAGCCTAAGTTCATTCTTTTGCACACAGTTAAATGGTTTCAAGTATTACTATGTATCACAAACAATTCAATTAAATATCTATCATTTGTTTATGCAAAGTTAAATGATCAAACAGTTCAATTTAGCATAAGTCATTTATTCGCACTCTGCTTAAATGTCAAGCAGTTTTATTTGACCCATAGATAGGACACTATCAGGTGTTACCACTTCAGGCCAGAATGGACCTGAGAGCAATGGCAATGAAGTAGTACTCTGCATTCCCCAAAGCTCCAGCATTAACGGTTTGGTTTGTTGGATTTTATGGCATATCAACTTCTTATGGATTATTTCATCCCAAATCCTGTTTATGTAGGTGTGTGTATATATATATATATGAATTGTAAGCGCATAATTTGTACTTTAACATTTTTAGACAAACCAGAGCTCACTTGTTTGCACAAAGTAATACTTGGAGCTATTTAAGCTAACACCAGTACTTCTATCTAATGTTAGTAATTTGTTTTCACACAGTTAAGTGATTGGGAGTATAAAAAATACATTAGTCTACATTTTTGATAGGAGGCCGATTCTTTTCAGAAAGTTCAATATCTGCTTAGGGTTGATAATTCTAAATAGTTTGTTTATATTGTCAATATCATAAAACCTTTGTCGAATGTTGGTTAGTTTTGTGCATTCAATCAAGATGTGTTTTATATAGTACTGGTTTCCACATGGATATTTAGGGGGAGGCTCATCTTTTAGAATGAAGAAGTGAGTTAATCTAGTATGTCCAATACATAGCCGAGCAAGAGTAGTTTCTTCTTTTCTGGTATTATTAGGATCCAGCTTCCTTTCTTTTAAAATGGGCTGTACTCGGAAGAGCTTGTTGAGGGGATTTTTCTTCCATAATCGTTGGCATTTTTTTGTAATTATTTGTCTGATTTTTGGTTTGAGGTCAGTATATGGTATTCTCGATATTTTATTGAGAGCAGCTTTAGCTAATGAATCCGCTTTATCATTTCCCTGAATTCCTATATGGTTTGGGATCTAGCAGAATATCACCTTCTTGCTATGGTTCATGGAATTGAGTTTGTTTAGAAGCTTGACAATGAAGGGATTATCAAGTTTTGTATTTTTAAGAGATTGTAAAACAGAGATGGAGTCTGGATGAATGATGGAGTTTTCTGTGTTGCTTGTTGAAACTAGTTTAAGTGCCAAATTTATTGCACAGATTTCAGCAGAAAATATGGAGGCCTCTTTTGGGAGGCATTTTTTCAAGGTTTTCTTGTGGGGAACAGCTCCACATCTAGTTCCATTGTTGCTTTTGAAGCCATCTGTAAAAATGTGTAAGTGATTGGGATATATCTCCTGAATGTTGTTTAGTTTCTCTTAGTAGGTTAGGAGATGAGTCTTATTTTTAGGGAGCTTGATTAAATCAATGATAACCACAGGTTGTTTCAGTAACCAGGGAGGAGAGATTAGTTGTACGGTATCATGAATGTTTGTGAGTGAAATGTCTGTGTCTTCCAGTATGTGTTGCATGCGAAGACCAAATTATTTTAAGGTCTTTTCTCTCCGCTCAAATAGGTTTTGCTATTTGGGATTGAAAGTGCAGTCATAAGCCGGATTGGATGGTAGTGATTTCAGTTTACTGAAGTATTGTAGTCCTAATTTTGTGAATCTCAGTTTTAGAGGTGATTTGTAGGCTTCAGAATAAAGGCTCTCCACTGGGGATGTTCTAAAAGCCCCTAAGATGAGTCTCAATCACTCATGGTTGACTGTCTGTAATGATTTGAGTTAGGATTTTCTGGCTGCTCCATATATAAAACACCCATAATCAATTTTTGAGTGGATTAAGATTCTATATAATTTCAGCAAGGTGTGCTGGTCTGCACCCCAGTCTTTGTGGGCTATTACATGAAGGAGGTGCCCGTGGTGTAATAGTTATCGTCGCAGGATATGGACACGGCGACACGAGTTCAAATCCTGGACCTGACTTATTGCATTTCACATAGCACTAATACCCTTGGGAAAGGTATGAATCCAAATATTCTCCCTCCAGCTATGGGTAAATAGTAGGGCAGACTAGGTTCTTCAGCCTTGGTGAGGCAACTAGTCTAGGAGAAGGAAAACTCTGAATTGAAACCTGTTAAACTCCGCTTAAAAATTGACCTTGTGTCATATCCTGCCCGAGCGGAGGGGTTGGTAAATATGATTATATGAAGGAGTTTTAATGTTTTGCCACATTTCTCTTTTAAGTATTGAATGTGTGGAATGAAAGAGAACTTTTGATCAAAAATAATGCTGAGGAATGACTGGAATTTCTGATCTGTCCAGATTTAATGTAGGGTTGTTTGTGCATTTTTCTTAGTTGACAGAAATGCATGGACGGAGTTTTTGGTTTGGAAATTTTAAAGCCGTTTATCATTGCCCATTTGTTTATTTTGTTGATGTCTTGTTGCAGTTGACATTCTGCTGTATGTATATATTTGGATGTAGAGGTGATGAACAAATACTTATCAACTCCAGGATTCAGGCAATTGGTGATGCTATTGATTTTTATGTTGAAGAAGGTTACTGATAGTATACTTCCCTGAGGGATTCCCTCTTCTAGATTTTGGATGTTTGATAGGGTTGAACCAATATGGACTCGAAATTTCCTGTCTGAAAGAAAAGCTTTTATAATGTTTGTAAGTCTGCCTTTCAATCCCATGTTGTGTAGGTCATTCATGATACCATACTTCCAAGTAGTCTTGTATGCCTTCTCTAGGTCAAAGAATATTGCTAAGAGATGTATTTGTATAATTGCCTCTTGTATTGAGGCTTCTAATCTGATCCATTGTTGATATTTAGCTCCTAAAGCTGCATAGGAAGTTGGTACTATTTACCAACCCCTCCGCTCGGGCAGGATATGACACAAGGTCAATTTTTAAGCGGAGTTTAACAGGTTTCAATTCAGAGTTTTCCTTCTCCTAGACTAGTTGCCTAACCAAGGCTGAGGAACCTAGTCTGTCCTACTATTTACCCATAGCTGGAGGGAGAATAATTGGATTCATACCTTTCCCAAGGGTATTAGTGCTATGTGAAATGCAATCAGTCTCGTCGAGGATTTGAACTCGAGTCGCCGTGTTCATTTCCTACGACGATAACAACTACACCACGGGCACCTCGAAGGAACACTAGGAAGTTGGTAAAAAGATTATAGGATTCTATGAACCAAACTAGCCTTTTATTGACCATTCATTCCATAGTCTTGTACGGGCAGTTTGTTAAAGCTATTAAGCAATAGTTTGATGCATAAAGATTATTTTTTACCCGGTTTAGCTATTGGGATGATGGTAGCTAGTTGCCATGATTCTGGAAGTTTGCTATTTTTGCAAATGTTGTTTAATGCAGTAAGAAGGTATTCTAAGGATTTTGGAGGTAATTTTCTGAGAAATTTGTAGTGAATTTTATCTGGGCTGACTGCAGTGTTGAGATTTTGGGATGGCTTCTTTTAGTTCTGATAATGAAAACAGTTCATTGTAGCTTTCAGTGTTGTCCAATTTAAAATTGAGCTTTTGTTTTTCTTTTTTGTCTTTGTATTTGTGAAATTCTGTGTTGGAGGAGGAATTAGCTGAGAAGGTCTCAGCTAGTGTGTTGGCAATATCTCTATATTGGTGACTTGAGTATTATCTTTAATGAGGTGTTTGAGTGGAGTAGACTGGTTTTTGCCAGAAATTTTGTGGATCATTTTCCAGACTGTTTTGGTGGATGCATTAAGTTTATTTACATAATTTTGCCAACTGATCTTTTTAGCTTCTTTAATGGTTTTCCTTGCTTTTGCTCTGAGCAGTTTAAAAGAATTTAGATTGCTTGTTAAGGGTTCTTTTTTGAATTTGCAGAGGGTAGTTTTTTGTAGTCTGATTGCTATTTTGCACTCATTGTTAAACCAGGGTGTGTTGTGTCTGTTTGAGGGTGAGGTTTTAGGTATAGCTTCATTTGCTAATGTAATTAATGTTTCAGTAAAATGTTTTATTAGAACTGTGCTATTTGGGTTCTGAACCAGTTTTCTATTACATAAGGTCTTAAATTGTTGCCAGTCAGCCTTATTTGTTTTCCAGCTGGGAGGTCTGTTGTCATGGATAGGTTGGGCGACTTCCAGTATTATGGGGAAGAAGTCACTGCCACAAGGATCGTCATGGATCTTTCATGTGTAATCCATGTAGCTAAGGATCAAATAGAGTGATGTCGATAGCTGAGTAGAAGCCGGTAGATGGGTTGAGATAAGTTAGAGATTTGTTATTTAAGATACAGAGATTGTTGCTATTGATTACCTTCCCAGGATCAGTGCCCTTTTTGTTGGTTTTCAGGCAACCCTATATAGTTTTGTGACTATTAAGGTCACCTAGTAATATGTGGGGTTTAGGAATTTGTTCTATTAGTTTATCTAGTTTTTTGTCGTTTACGAGATCATGTTTATAAATCAGGTTTATAAATGAAGCACATATTTACTGGTTTGTGAAGTGTAGTTTTGACAGCAATCACTTGGAGTTGATGTTGATTTGCTGTTGGGGTATGTCCTTCCTAACGAGGATAGAGACACCTCCAGAAGTTCTGTGTCCATCTTTGTATAGGTGATTATATGACTGAAAGTGTTTTATGCTCAACTGGTTCTTCTCTTTGAGGAATGTTTCTTGAAGACATACTACTTTGGGGTTATATTCATTTAGGAGTAGTAGCAGTTCTTTGTAATTAGCTCTAATTCCTCTACAGTTCCTTTGTATTATTTTGTTTGACACTTTTTATTGTATTTAATCCGGATAGTTCCACAGAGTTATTTGGTGATTCCTTATTAGTCCTTTGCTCCGGGCTGTTTGTTGCTTTGTTCTTTTGGGTTTTAGGTTTAGTTAATTGGGGGCAGCTCACTGTTTCCATCTTTTCTAATATTCTGAATTTATTCATTGTTTCTGTATTTTCTATTTCTTGTATTTTTGGTTTTGGTGTAGGTTTTTGTTTGTCTTTAAGTATATTTTTCTTATTTGGAGAGGACTCTCTAGAAGTGGAAGATCGTATTGGGGATCTTTTGTCTTTTGATCTAATTTATTAGGAGATTTTGTTACAGGGTGTTTTAGCAGCCATGTTATTGCCGTTTTCTCCCAAGTATTGGTTTTCCCCAATCGAATCTGTGTTTGGGCGGATGATTCCTCTATGTTTTCTGCAAGATCTACTGATGTAGTTGATGCATCTGCAGCTCTGGTGGTATTAAGAGAGGCTTTGATTTTATTGATGAAGCTTTCCCAATCGCTCAGCTCCAATTGGATTAAGGTTTTAACAATCGTCTCATACTTGTATGGAGATTTATTACACTAAACTCCTTGGGAATATGCAGTAGTCTTAGAGTTTAATTCTAATTTACGGGCTTCATAGTAAGGAACATTATTCTAGTATTTTATTGTTAATACTTCCTTCTCTTGCCTCCAACTTTCACAAAATCTTGCATACGCTGGATGGTCGCCACCACAACTGATACATTTATATAGGAATTGACAATCATTAATGTGGTGGTCAGGATTTTGTTGACCACATTTCCTGCACACTTCATGCCCTCTACAATTATCCTCATGGTGGCTATATTTTTGGCATTTGTAACATTGCAACTAGTTGGGTATGTTTTGCTTGACCCTCTCCATTGTATAACCCACTTTTATTTTTTCGGGTATTTTTGGGATGTTGAATATAGGTATTCGTCTCTATTGTTTTCCCCACTTTTTTAATTGATACTCTTTTCACTTCAGTCACACTTTTCTTTTTTAGCTCTCTTTTTATTTCTTCGATGGTGCATAAGGAAAGTTCTTTACTTCTCACAACCCCACTACTTAAGTTCAGGGATTTGCGAGGGTATGTTTTGACGCTGATATTGTTAAACTTTGTCATTTTCAGTAGAAAATCAGCGTATTTCCTCTTTTCCACCTTGACCAGCAGAGTTTTATTTTTTAATCTTTTGACAGTAATAGGTGTTAAGTTTGTTGATATTACTTTTTCAATTATGAAGGTTGATAAATTTGTAATCAGAGCACTGTTAGATTCAATGATTATGAATCGAGGAAAAGGTGCTTCTGTTTTATTATCTGAAGTCTGATTTGTTTAAATTACGTTTGAATGTTTCATTTGAGAAAGAAGCTGTATCTGTTATATGCTTTTTACTAGTCCTCTGCTCCACCACCCACCATGGAGTCCAACTTGAGAAGGAAATGAACCAAGGGGAAACCCATTCGCTTTAGCTGAGACGGGGATACAATACCAGTATACTTACATTAAGAGCAAGGTTTTGAGCCTCTGCCAAATTCTGGTTTTTATAACTCAATCTAACAAGGTCAAAAAGTCCTTTCCTCTAAACACAATTGACTCTCAGCCCCCTGCCTTCAAGATAAAGGGTTGGGCATTGTTCTGCAAGAGCAGATTGGATAATATGTTCAGGTGAAAATAAACGTGTGCTTGAGAATGACAGGATCAGCCAATTGATCAGATCAGGCCTATCTGACCTCCTATCAGACCAAGTAAGGGCTAAAGTGGAGTGTTGCAAGTCAATGACCACTCTGTTGCAGGATCAATGACTGCTCAACCACCAGGGTTCTGTCTTAGCGCCTTATGGGTTGCCACCCATGGCCTCATTGGGGAGGTCTTACTCCTCTGCAGAGGTGCAGTTGGTGTATTCTACAGCCCCAGCCGATCAGGCAGCAGCATTACAGGAGCCTTACCATCAGATTGTTTAGTGTCATATCTTGGACACTGATTGGGGGAGTTTTCCCTCACTGCAGAGATGCAGTCGGTGTATTCTACAGCCCCAGTTGACTGGACTCTTAGGAAGGAAGAATGATGTAATCAGTTTGATAACAAGATATAAAATGTATAAGTAGTTTTCTTTGGAAAAAAAAATTTCTACAAGTTTTGGCAATGAAAAAATTAATGATTATTCTATACAATCATTTGCATTAATGATTTACTTCTCAGACCCCCCCTCCCCGTTGTACTCCCTACATAATGGATTTGCCCTCCTCCATAAATACAAGAGCGTAAGATGGAGTGCACCAATCAGCGTGACACAATCACGTGTGATACCATTTGCGTAGTGGATGGATAGTCACTACCCCACTGGACTTTCAGCTGCCTCTCAACTAACTACTGTTTAACCAGGTTCACTTCTATCTTGTTTCTGTTACTTGAATATATACTAGAGCCTTCAATAAGTTTCCAGACTTTTTTGTACAGGCATTTAATATTGTCGTAGACTCTTGAAAATTCACTATGTTATTGCGATACATCTTATGAGATGACAGACCAATTTTCATGATTTCAGCTTCAAATGAACAGCTACACCAGGAATTGGAATACACCCTACTAAAGCCTGATTGTCACACCTGGTGAATTTCAAAAATGCAATCTGGACATCAGGACACTTTAGAAGAACGATATGCAATAAAATTGTGTTTTAAACTTGGAAAAAATGCCACAGAAATCTATAGAATGCTTCAGACTGCTTTTTGACCATCTTGCATGAACCGAGCATCAGTTTTTGAGTGGCATAAGAGATTCAAGGAAGGCAGGGAGTCTGTGAGGGATGATGAGAGGTGTGAGAGGAGTAAGGAAGTCAGAACACCAAAGTTGATTAGCCAAATAAAGAATTTGATGGATAAGGACCGTCGTGTGTCTACAGAGACAATAAGTGCACAGTTTGATGTCAGTGTGGGAACTGTACACACAATTATTCGCAAGGAACTGAAGATGAAGAAGATTTGCACAAAGTTTGTCCCAAGGGTGCTCAGAGAAGATCAGAAAGAAAGACGTTGTCATGACAGCAGGGAGATAGTTGAGCTGATCAATTCAGATCCCGCAGGTCTTGATGCTCTGGTGACCTGTAATGAAAGCTGGATCAACTGCTATGACCCAGAGACCAAGAGACAGAGTTCCCAGTGGAAGCATGCTGGCTCTCCCAGACCCAAGAAGGCCAGACAGAGCAAATCCACCCACAAACTTTGGATGATCCCTTTTTTTGACAGCACTGGCATGATCTACATGCACTGGGTTCCCACTGGACAGACAGTCAACAAGGAATACTATGTTGAGGTTTTAAGGGAGTTCAGGAAGAGATTCCGTTGGAAGAGGCCAGCACTCTTCAAATCGGGTCAGTGGCATTTCCACCAGGACAATGCACCAGTCCACAACTCCATCGTTGTCACAGACTATTTGACCAAGATGGGCATCAAGACAGTTGCTCACCCTCCCTATAGTCCAGACCTTGCTCCCTATGACTTTTGGTTATTCCCTAAGCTTAAGGAAAAACTTAGAGGCAGTCATTATGAGACAATTGAGGAGATGAAAGAGGTTGTGATGAAGGTCATTGACATGCTCACACAAGAGAACTTCCATGGGGTATTCCAGAAGTTGTTGGAATGGTACAATAAATGCATTGCAACTGGAGGAGATTACTTTGAAGAGGACTAGAGTTTCATGTGTGTACTATCAATAAAAGTGCCCATATGAAAAAAGTCTGGAAACTTAGTGTGCTACTTGTACGTTTTTCTATCAAACCTTTGTGTGTTCCCTGTGTCTTTCTTTGGTCAGTACCACAACACACACCCATGCCAATATTCTTTACACAAGCCACATAATTTTTGTCTTTCTGCTTTATCCGTCCACTGCATACAAAACAGGTTTACTATAAAAAAATCCAAGAGAACACAAAATTTTGGTTTATCTTCAATCCTGTCCACTTCATTACATTTCAACAATTTGTAATGAGTAAGCAATTTTTGAGTTATCATATTTACCAACCCTTCTGCTCGGGCAGTATTATGACACAAGCTCAATTTTAAAGCAGAGTTTAACAGGGTTGAATTCAGAGTTTTCCTTCTCCTAGACTAGTTGCCTCACCAAGACTGAAGAACCCAGTCTTCCCTACTATTTACCCATAGCTGGAGGGAGAATAATTGGATTCATACCTTTCCCAAGGGTATTAGTGCTATGTGAAATGCAATCAATCTCGTCCAGGATTTGAACTCGTGTCGCCGTGTCCATTTCCTATGATGATAACCATTACACCACGGGCACCAATTTTTAAGTTATAAATAGAACTTAAAATAAACACCAGAATTATCTTATTTGAGCCAAACACAAGTCCAAACTGATAACTGTCAAATCAGCTTTTCTATTGACAGAAACTTCTCTTGATTAAATTTTGGTTTGGTCTCTCTCCACTGACCTGTTTAGTTTGGTGGAATCTACTAGAAGAACAAACTTTTAAGACTTCAAATCACACTGAGTTTTTTCAGTTAAAAACATTGTGCTTTAGAGATCTTGAAAAATTATGCTAATGTTTTTAGTTAAAAACATTTTTTTTGGGGTTGATATTATTGCTTGTAATACATTGGCAGGCACAGCAGCAGCAATATTAACAGCAAAGTCCAAAGAGTCTAACAATCCATGGTTTATGCTGGCATAGCATTTTTAGACAAAACTAACCAAGAACAAATATATGGAGCTTTAATAGAGCTCCAAGGTAGAACTCTCCCAGTAAGTGGAGATGCCAAGCTATCTTAAAGCTGATAGGTACCTACATACCACTAATCCATTTCTAATGGGGAGAGTGTTCACCAATAGTCTGGGAGACTGGGGTTTAATCCCAGGTGGACTCATACTAAACTGGTACTTGATGCGCCCTTGCTCAACACTCAGTATTATAAGGTACATATCAAGGGTAAAGTCAAGCAATCGAGGGAAAGGAATAGTGTTCTCCTCTACACCTTGGTGCAGTAGCTATTGAAAAGAGAGCCCTTGTGTTGTCCTTGACTATGATCGCCAACTTTACTTACCAATTTATATATGGTATGAATATGTTACATTTTGAAACTGAACAGATATGTTACCAATTCTGTTTTAAATTAAAAATACGTTTATGGTTAAAAATTAAAGCAATTTTTTTTGCTAAATTTGTCATGAAAAGATTAAAATTAACTTTAAAAATGAAAAGAAAAGATAAATATATCGTAATTCTTACATTGTATCTGTGATCAATGGTTTTCAGTGACAGTGGTTGCCTTTGTTGCATTTGCAGATTTCCGATGACTTTCAACTGGGCACCAGCAGCAGCAAATGAATGTTGAATATAAGCCATGCACTCCATAACAAGTGAGCTATATTCCTAGGAAAATGAATACACAATAACAAAAAAGTATGAATCAAATAAATAAATGAATAAAAGTAGATAAATATATTTTAAGATTTAAAGTTAAAATAATGTTTCTTCAGAAAAATTTGGTTGTGATAGGATTGCAATTGAATTCATAAAGAAAGATTTTGGTAAACTTTCAACTTCATGAAAGTAACAGCACAATACATTTGTAATTACACAAACCATATATACTCATGTTATGAATGACATTTTAAGACCAATTTTTTACCTAAAAAATAAGCAGTCATTTATTAAACCAGGTATGTTTTTGAAACGTTAAAGCTTACCTTGTTTCTCGGCCTAGTAGTAACTTGATCCAAAGTGTTCTTGCATAGCCTATACCTAAGTAAAGGCTATTAGTTAAGATAATAAAGTTTTTACTTAGCATTGTTTACTATCTATAATAGCAGTGCATCTAATATGTACAAATATAAATAGTAAACAATGTTAAGTAAAAATTTCATAATCTTAATTAAAAGCCAAGTAAACACAGAAGGCTACATTAAGGTCTAGACTACATTGTTTATTTACAGTATTGCATTGCTTTCAATTGTACTAAAGTAGTTTTGAAAATATAAAAAAGTATATGAATGTCTTTTCTTAATGTCATTAGAAGTTGGAGATTTTTATAGGCTAGCATAGTAAAAAGTTAGGGATTGTCTATTACATGCAATATATGATAAAAAAACACCTTTTTGTGGCTAAAAATTAGTTGTTCATTACAGCTATTCATTACTAGATTATATACAGTATTTCTTATAACAGTTTCATAATTTGTTTCCTGACACAGGAAACCTATTTAGAACAATTCACAAGTTTTGAATTCTCATTTTAATTTTGTGTACAAATTTTGGGCAGACAAAGGTAAGTTATTGGTAAATATAGGTCCTAGTTCAGATATAAACAAAAGTGAACAATATAAATGAACTTTTATTCTGAATAAGTATTTGGTCATATTGATATTCTTTGAAAAGAATAAGATCTAATGGATTTCTTTGAAGTCGCATTAGCAATTTTATATTAGTGCATGATAAGACAGGGGAGGAGAAAAAGAGAGTGAGTGGAAGAGAGGTAACTTGCTGACCAGGATGTTATACTACCTGCTTGATTAGCAGAGGTGGAAGAAATGATAAGAAACAACAACATGACCAACCAATGGGATGGAATTCATACACAAAAATATACAAGAGAGTTCCTTTTCCTTCAGTTGAAGTCACACAGGGGCTGTGATAATGAGAACTGTCAATTGTGGAATGCAAGGTGTTATTTATGTGTTTTTGGTAATATCAAAGAAGCCTCCACAGCTTCAGTCTGTGGTGCTTTTGGATTATGAAAAAATAAATAAATAAAAGGCCTAATTCCTTGTTATATGATTGCTCATCACTATGTCAACCAGTCAGACAGTGACCTCAAAAGGCCTACAGGTCGTTTTATTTTTCAATAAGTTTTTGAATCATAATGAGATTTGACTTCTAGTGTAACAGAATTTTTATTGTGCGCAATAGTTTAGAGATGTTGCAGCATATAAAGATTAAAAAAACAAAAACAAAAAAAACATTCATGATTAAAAGATATTGTAGCTGCTTTAAAACTGATAAGAGATAAGAAAATACAATAAACTTGCTTAATGGGAATGGCACCTAGATACAAGCTGTCTACTCTATAAATGACTAAAGATATTTTTTGAAAATAAGTGTTTTTTTAAAATCAATTTCAATGTTATTTTCTAAAACAAACCATAACATGTTTTTACAGGCACTTTAACAGCCTACATGTCTACTTGTAGATGGGGAAAGATCAAATTTATCAAAAAGACTAATTTTAAATATGAAATAAAAACCATAATGGAAACTAAGATAAGAAATAGCATCAAGTGAGAAGTAAAGTCAATGTTGATGCTTTGAGTTTATGCCAGATTTGTAAATACAAGGGCAAGTCAAAAGTTTTGCAATATTTTGTTATGTGCTAGTTTGTGGCATGACTAAAGCAGATCAAGCTGTGGTAGATAGTATTGTGGTAGTTTGTGTGCTGATATGTTGTGCATTGCTTTACTTCATGTGTTATTTGAAAGTCTCACAGAAGAATGTGCAACATAGTCTACTTTGGGAACTTATATCTTATAAATTTGAAATTGGTGATAATGTCATGGAAACAACCAAAAATGTTTATTGTTTAAAAGGTGATGGTGTAGTTGATCACAGTTCAGTAACCATATGGTTCAAGAAATTTCGCTCAGGTTGAAAGAACTTCAGTGATCAGGCAAACCTTAAAAAAGTGGATTCCAAGGCTAAGCTTTAAGTCATAGAGGCAAATCTAGTGAGTAGCACTCAGGGAGCATCAGGTGAGCTCTGCATCTCAGTCTAGTGTGGTTTGTCATTCATGATCTCAGTAAAAGCATCCAGAACTGTTGGATTGAGCCTTACTTTACCAAAATATAGCAAAGTTTTTAACTCACCCAAGTAATTTCAATCATACGGAATAAATTTATATTCTGGAATATTCTTAATATGTTGATTCCAACTTGTGCACTTTTTACAGTCAAATATTTATAATTCTATGAAAAAAGCTTTTTTGCTATATGATTTTCATAAAAATCATTTTTTAGTCCAAGTTGATGAAACAAAAACGTGTTACAAATAAAATAAAAATAAGCAAAACTTTATGTTTAACATACATGTAATTCATAAGTAAAGAATAGCAACATTTCTACGCCCACAATCTGTTCTGAATCAAATAGAGGTATCTCTAAGTTCAGCTTTAGATTATCATTGAAACCATCTCCAGTCACATCTTCTTCTGTAGTCTGAAATAATAAAGAAAAAATATGTTAAGACTAAGAAACAAATTCGATGCATTACAGGAGATATTAGAAACACCTACTCCGAATGATGAATATGAGAAGTTCATCAATGCCCAGTAAGAAGAAGCGGCAGAATGCATACCAACTAACATAGAGCTAAACCTAGAGTCCCATGGGAGACATTAGCAGTTAGAAAAAAGCATGCAGACATGAAAACCACTTCTAAATGCAAAAGATGGAACCCAACCAATATCAATGTCCTGAAACTTAAGAAGGCACAAAATGAATTCGAAGACATATACCTAAAAGAAAAAACAGAATACATGCAAAATCAGATCAATAAGATTAGAGACTTAGTTGAAGACAGACAATCTAGGATAGCATGGCAAATGGTAAAGGAAGTGAGCAGAAGGAAAAGCACTGTGAAAGCTAAACTGAAAGTTACCAGCCAAGAAGAACAAATACACCAATGAAAACAACATTTTGAGAATTTACTCAGAAAACCTCCACATGAACCAATCACGGAAATTATTAGTAAATAATTAGACATCAAATTAGGACAGATTATGAAAGAAGAACTCCACTCAGTACTAAGAAAAATTAAAAATAGAAAAGCAGCTGGGCTTGATGAAAGACCCCCCCAGAAGTATGGAAGACCAGGGAATTCAACCACATACTGCTCCGATACTAATGCTGTATATAACCAAAACACAATAGACAGATAGACAAAGGAATGCATCCTACCTTTTCCTAAGAAGCATGACCTTGGAATAGCGAAGAACTACCAAGGTATAACCCTTACATCTATAGCGGCCAAGATCTACAATGATCTACTACGCAACTGCATAGAACCCAAAACTGAGAACATACTCAGGAAGAACCAAAATGGCTTTGAAGAAATCCATTCACGACATCACAAATTTTGACTATCCATCAAATTCTAGAAGGTGTACGTGCAAAAAACCTAGAGGCAAGAATATCATTTGTCAACTTCTCTAAGGCCTTTAACTCCATACACAGAAGGAAGATGGAGCAAATACTATGGCCTACCCTAAGAAACCATCGCAGCCATAATGATGCGATATAAAAATATGAAAGTAAAAGTCCACTCCCCGGATGAAGACAGAGACTACTTCGACATTGTAGCAGGCATGCTGCAAGGAGACATATTAGCCCCATACCTGTTTATCATCTGCCTAGACTATGTGCTTAGAATGTCTATTGATAAAATGAAAGATAATAGTTTCAAGCTGGCAGAGGAAAGAAGCAGAAGATACCCCTCAAAAACAATTATGGACATAGACTACGCTGATGACATAGCGCTTCTGGCAAATACACCCACCCAAGCCAAAACCCGGCTACATAGTCTGGAATGAGCAACTGCTGGCATAGGCCTTCATGTCAATGCAGACAAGACAGAATACATCTGCTTTAATCAAAGAGGCGACATCACACTAAATGGTAGTTCTCTGAAACTAGTGGACAAGTTCATCTACCTAAGAAGCAGTGTCTCATCAACCAAGACAGACAGACATCAACACGCCACTAGCAAAGGCATGGACAGCTATTGATAGGCTATCGGTCATATGGAAGTCAGACCTGACTAATAAAATAAAATGCAGTTTTTTCCAAGCAGCAGCCATGTCGATATTGCTATATGGATGCACTACATGGACACTAACTAATGTGTATGGAGAAAAAGCTTGATGGCAATTACACAAGAATGCTGTGAGCAACATTGAACAAATCCTGGAGCCAGCACCCCACAAAACAGCAGCTGTACGGCCACCTACCACCCATCATGAAAACTATCCAAGTTAGATGAACCAGATATGCCAGAGACTGCTGGAGAAATAGGGATGAACTCATAAGCAACATACTCCTGTGGACCCTTTCACACAGATGAGCAAAAGCAGGACAATTAGCTTGAACCTATATACAACAAATTAGAAAAAGGCTTACTTGATAAGTGTAGGTAAAATCATCAAATGTCTTTACTCTTCAGTAGAAGGGTCAGAGACAATATCACTACTGATCAAAGACCAGAAATAAAAAGAGGTTGTGGATAGGTTTCTGAAACTGTTATGTGACCCACTACAGGGTCCTTAATAGACATACCAGTTATCAAAGGGAGATAATCATTTATTGTATGCCTAAACTTATACCAATTGTGAGTGAGTTTAACTTACTCTAAGTAATGAAGAGTTAGTAATGATAGTAATTTGAAATCAACTTTATGAGAACAAAATTTTAGAGATATTTTCTGAATCAGAAAAAAACAAACTTTGCTGAATTCGTCAGCAATTATTTGCAGAAGCCTTAAGTATTTTAAATTAGCTAATCTCTTGTGTTCAGAGAAAAGCATATTAAAATTTTTCAGTTACAAGGATATTGTTCAAAGGCTTTATTAACTCTATAATAACCTACTTTACAAATGTATTAGAAGGTTTTCCGTTACCCAGAAGTAAACAAACAAAAAAATGTGAATTATATTTGATAAGGAACAAGTTTTATTTCTGAACGGAAACTGCAAGTTTTCATTTTGAACGACCCCCCCCCCAACCAGATATCTCACAAAATTAAAACATAGAAAAAAAAAAAAAGAAAAAAAAAAGAGAGATAAAGATGATGATTACAACAACACCATTGCCAGCACCACCATAAAACAAGTTAGAGCCTAAAATCTAATGTCATTTGTCTGCCTCTTGAACTGAACCATTGTATATGTCTTGTGGTACAAGAAGTGTAACTAGCTGGTGGAATTTTCAAGTCAGTATGTACTGATGTATTCTTTTTCTTCCTTAGGTCTCTATCTTGTGAGACAATGATAGCACCTCATCAAGCCAAATTAATCTGGTTAAGAGCAGTCTATAAAGTGGCTCAGCAATCCAATTGTTGAATGACATTCTCATCTGCAGACAAAGTTGGAGTGTGTTTCAAGAACTTGGGTTTGCTGTCCTTGCTTCTTGCATTGTTTTCCATCTTTCAGCTGTTGGTTGAACTTTTCCTTACACCCCTTTGGCTCTTTGAATGGTGTGACATCAGCCTCTGCAGTTATCTACAATCAGCTTCCAGCTGTCTGTATCAATGCCAGTGAGTTTCAGATTGTGAATGCAGTACTTGGCAGCTTACTGAATGGTGTCCTGTGGCCAGCTTGCTGTATATAACCATTTTTCATATGGTGCACATATTGTAATGTGGTGTCCCTCACCCAAATCTCAGTTCCTGGCTACATTGGATGTGATTAACAGGTTGAGGTAATAAAAGTCAACTGCATGAATTCTTATCAAAGAAACTAGGGGAGATTTGAAAAATGACAGTTGGTACCATGACAGTAAAGTTAAGACAACTGATTTGGGGCTTAAGTGAAACTGTGCAGACATTGGTCTATATCAAAACTTCTTGAACAATGCCAAATATTGAAGATTTAGTCCGAGTCTTGTGGTAGTCACCAATCCAAGAAATATCGTAACAATACTGTGAAACTTGTTTCTCCTATCCTCTAATAATTGTAGATAGATTTCAATTCCTTAATAGATGATTTTTGTTTCAAAATTCTCACAAAAGTCCATTCTATGAGCACCAACCATCTCACGACTGCCATATGTTGCTTATGTATACACTAACTTATGAACAGGCATAAGTGATGGCCATAACAGACTCAAATGTGTGCAAGTACAGACATTAAACTGCATAACCAAAACACAAAGCATTTTTTTTGCATAAGTTAAGTGCAAATCATGACAGGTCCATATAAACTCTAGGAGGTAAATAAAATTTTAACAGGATGAATAAAAGTATAGGGTCAATGGGAGGTGAATTTATTAGTTTACCTTTATAAATCCCTTTATAACTGTAGAATAAAAACCATTGAATCATGAAGACAAGTTACTGGATATAGTGCACCTAGTAGAATACCTGATTAGGTGTAATGGCAACTAGTAATATATCATTGATACACAACCCATTTAAAATATACAGGTCATTTAAACGAATGAATGATCTAACTATGACCATATAATCACATTTCTAAGAAAGAAATCATTTAAAAATGATAATATTCTAAAGGAATTATTTTATAAAAATACTGAATTCTAAAATATCCCTTTATATAATAGGCTATGAGATGTCCTCAAAAAAAAAAAAAAAAAAAAAAAAAGATTATTTAATAAGAATGAAAATACAGATTTAAAACAGAAAGAAAAATAATGAAAAAGTATAATTAAAACACAGAACCTGAAATTTTAATTCCCATCCATGGTAACAGATTTTTAGGGAATGAAATAAAAATTAAATTATCATCAATAAAAAATCCTGCTCTGATTGAAGAAATCTAAATCTTCACTTAAGTCAGTTTCAGTATTGTTGGTTGGTTGTTTGGGTTCTATGGCATATCAACTTTTGTTGGTTATCTGATGCCAAATCCATTTTTATATGAATAATCAGTTCTATTTCAAGCAATTCAGTTTAGCATAAATACACAGTTTGATTGTCAAAAACATTTCTATTTCAAGCTATTTAATATATTCAAACAGTTCTAATTAAGCCAATTCAGTTTAGTGTAAATATAGATTTTGTTTACACACAGTTAAATGTCAAAACAGTTCTATATTAAACAATTCATTTTAGCATAAGTATAGTTTCAATGTCAAAAACAGTTCCATTTCGAACAATTCTGTTTAGCATAAGTACACAGTTTAAATGTAAGTACACAGTTCAATTGTCAAAAACATTTCTATTTAAGCTATTCAGTTTAGTCAAACAGATCTAATTCAAACAATTCAGTTTAGCATAAGTATGAAGTTTAGTTCTATTTAACCCATAGATAGGGCCCTATCAGGTGCTACCATTCTGGGCCAGGGAGCAATGGGAATGAAAGGGTGCTCCACATTCCCCAAAGCCCCAGCATCATTGGAACCTCACCATCAGATTGTTTAGTGATATATCCAGGACTCTCGTTAGGGGTGGGGGTCTTACCCCTCTGCAGAGGTGCAGTTGGCGTATTCTACTGCCCCAAACGACTGGGCAATACACAGAGTTAATGTCAAAACAGTTTTATTTCAGATAATTCAGTTTAGCATAAGTACATAGTTTATATGCCAAAACAGTTCTATTTTAAAAAATTCAATTTAGCATAAATACACAGTTTAAATGCCAAAAACAGTAAACTTAAGAAACCACAGTTTAGTTATATTCAACCCATAGACAAGACCCTTATCAGGCGCTACCACTCTGGACCAGAGTGGACCTGGGAGCGATAGCAATGAAGAGGTACTTTACATTCCCTAATGCTCCAGCATTACAAGAACCTTACCATCACATTGTTTAGTGTCATATTCAGGACACTCATTGGGGGGGGTGTCTTACCCCTCTACAGAAAAGTAGTCGGTGTATTCTACAGCCCCAGTCGACTGGGCAAAATTTCAGTCTTGCCAGATATTCATGGGTGTTACTATATAATTCAATATTATTATAACTTTTCTACATTTAATGAAAATTTTAATCTTGAAACTGAAAATGTTTAAAAAATCAACCCTTCTCATCATGGAATCCAGTGAGACTAAGTAATGTTTTGTAATTTGATATTCAATTAATTTATTTGGGAGTGAATGGAAATTAAATTTGGTTATTATTGGTGCATCAAGTTTGAGAAGACCTAGTCTAGACCCACAGCAAACTAGGTTAAACATCTTTCCAATAACTTCTGATGTGTAATTGAACACATTGTGCTATGTGTTTGAACATGATGTTCAGTAGCATTAAAAAGAAATGTCCTATATGTTGTACTCTCATCAAGTGATGAGACTGGAGTGACCTATTCAGGGTGCAAGCCTGTCTGATAGTGTATAGAATTATTATTATTATAATAATACCCTAATGTGTACAATAAGGATTTCTCAATTCAGAAATTCAGACAAAAATTGAATTCTAAATTCCCAAATCCAGACATTGTGTAATGTAATAGCTGCCTCCCACCACCAGTGAACTTGGTGTTCATGTGGGGAACTGACAATAAAAGGTCAATCATGAGAAATTTCATGATAGGTGTGAGAAACAGTCACCAATTGGAAATGAGCAAAACCAGTCCAGAGGGAGGTTGAAATAAAAATAAAGTGAGTGGTATTTTTTCTGAGACCACATGTCTGATTTTTTCCTCATGTAAATTCATCATCCTTTCTTCATCTAGTCTGTCTCAAGCAACTTTTGCTGAGACCCCACAACTGTCTGGTATCAAAGAGGCTAACAAGTTCATACAAAGTAAAATCTCAATCATGTATTCGTTTCTAAAATGGTTTAAAAAATATAGAGAAATTCATTTATTCACTCTGAATTGTCCAGCAAAGACACATGGCACAATGACATTTCATTGAAAAGTGCTTGTATGGAGGTTGCAGGTTCAATCCCAACTACTGGTAAATAACAAGAAATACTTATCAGAGCTTAACGCTTGTTCCTGGTCATAGTTAATGGAATTAGAACAATCTACTCCAGTGGATTAAATAAAGGGTTCAGTTTAAAGTTCTACGTCTGAGTTTGACAAGGCTGAAGGACATAGTGGTCAAAATGTTGTGAATATAATAATGAAGATGAGACAATAATCCAAATACATTTATAAGGGTGTTAATATCCAGTACTAGAAGTACTGTTATTAACATATCTAAAAGACTATATTTATATATCAGAAGGCATTCATAGTGTTAAAACATTTCATCTATAACACATTTATTTATTTGAAAACATTTAAGGGATGAGACTTGCTACTTGGGCCTTTTGATGTGTTGGGCTCTAAGTCATTGTTCAATCACTCAGTTATCCTTACCCCATGTATATACTGTACCCAAGTCAAAATCATCATCTTCCTTCTGGGTGTAGCAATTTTATTTTCCATCTGACTATTTCTATGATTAGTTTCAAGTAGACTCTTTTTAGAAAATTGCTTAAACAAGAAACATGGCTAAAATATGAAAGTTCATTAATTCAAATGAAAGATATATAATAACTAAAACTGTCACACCTATAAATTTTTAATGAATTTGAAGACAAAACTAAAAAATACATATTATTATATTATGATTTGAAAAGTGAGTGAGAAATCAGTCATATCATAGATCATTGCCCAGTTTTCAGAGGTATTTTTCAAAATGTTATAGTATAATCTCTTAAACTTTAAGAATTATATATATTACACACAGATTCTTAGATAGCTACTGGAATATATAGATATCTTTATTAAGAGAAAAGCATTAGATTTTATAGTAAAATGACCTTAACTAAACCATAAATTGAATTATAAAGAATGATATGAAAAACAAACTTACCTTTATGAGTGGGATTCTTAAGAACTGCTGTTGTAGATTGTTATAATTTTTGAATGTACTGTATGTTATATATGATTGGTTAGTGCCCAGATGCAGCACAAAAATCAATTCCTTTTTAAAAGTTATCTTTGGTTGTTCCCGATAATGAGTTTCTCTTATCCATAACCCTAGAGTAGAAAGAGGGGAAAAATGTAAAGAAAAATATTCAATTTTTTTTTATATTCATTAACATTGTCAATATACCTTTCAAAAACTTTTGAGAGTGTTAATGATCTTTTTAAGGTGATAAAAATAATATTTCAATTTTAAAAAGAACCAAAATTTTTTTTTTAATTTTCAAAAAATCTGCTAGATAGTCAGTTCACATTATATGATATTTTGGATCTTGTTAACTTTAAGAAAAACATGTTTTACTTCTAAAAGTGAATATCACAAATAATTCCCACAAAGTGATTTATCTTTATTAATATTAATTTTTAGAAAAAAATAGTAGCATCTTAACCTATGCTAAGAGGTTAGGATATTTTATTCATTGTACATTTACATTTTTTGAGTAGTTCTTTCTTAAGAGTTTGTGGTGATTAAAAAGAAAAAAAAATGTAAAAAGTAATGGTTTCCCAGGAGGCCTCTGACAGAAAGTGAAACTGGCCCATGCCTAAAAAGAGGGACTTCCTAGTGGCAACAAGAAATTCTTTCTCGATAAGCTTTATCATTTCAGTTGGATGGACCTGTTTCTCTCAGCTGCTAATGGGGAGTGCATGTGCTTGCTAAGTCCCAGGGCTTAGTAGCAGGTTGTGGCTTCTACTAAACATACTCACTGAACATGTGATGGACCCTCAAACTTGTAATTGCCAAAAATGATTCTATAAAATACCACAATTCTTTGTCTAGAAAATGCAACTATTTCTACTGGTTCAAGAAAACATTCCTACCAAAGAATAGTTGGTAATCCCCCAAATAATGTTTAATCTAAAGATATCCTTGTCTTTCGACTTCCGTCCTTCATTCTCTAACAGCTTTGACACACAAAAGAAGACAAGTGAATGGGAGAAAAAGGAGTCAGATATGAGACTCAAAATCATTCAACAAAACCAACAATTTACCACATACCATAAAACAAACTCTTCTATATGCCTCATAAGTTTTAGCATAGTTATATGATATCAAGTATTTATATCTAATACAAATAATTTGTATATGGTTATATATCAAGTATTCATATCTAATACAAATAATTTGTATACAGTTATATGATATCAAATACTCATATCTAATACACAATTTGTATACATTTGAAAGGTTTCAAGTATTCTTAATACAAAAAACGTCATCCATCTAATAGTCATTTGTTTTCAGTTATATGGTAGTTGGTGAGTGAGAGATAAGGATTTTTGTTCTATGGTTTCAAGTTACTAATATCAATCCTTAGTAAACAATTATCCTTAATACAAATAATTTACAGTTATATGGCATCAATTATTCCTATTGAATAGGAATAATTTTTCAACAGATCTATTTGATCCATAGATAGGACTTATTGGGTTCTACCACACTGGGTCAGTGTGAACTTGAGAGTAATGGCAATGAAAGGGTTCTCCACACTCCCCAGATCTCTGGAACCTCACTCTCAGATGCAGTTTAATGTCATACCCAGGAAACCCCTTTGAAGGAATGTCATACCCTTCTGCAGAAGATACAGTCAGTATATTCTAAGTCCCACTGGTAGGGCTGGGCAACTCAAATGTTTTTATTTATCAGCTTAGTGTTTTAAAAATTATGAATTACAGTATTCGGTACACATGAAAAATAAGGGCATGATTATAATGGAGCTACCATACTTCTTATTTATCTCCCCACGTTTGAAATTTATTTTCTAGACTTGCACTACAAAAAAGATATAAAAAAAAGGGTCAATAAGTACAATCAATTGATTTATATCCTATTGGGAGTCATGGATGGTATAACAGTTATTGTTGTATGAAATTGACCCAGGAAGCTAATTTCAAATTCTGGATGAAGCTGCTTGCTTTTCACTTTGTGCTAATATCCTGGGGAAAGGCATGTATCTGTCTCTTCTCTTTCCAGCTATGAATAATATAGTAAGATAAACTGTGATCTTTAATCTAGGTATGGCTACTGGTCAAGGAAAAAGAACAACTGAATTCAGAATAAGAGGCTGGAGTCCTGAGTGTAGTCTAATGTTGTGTTAAACCCTCATTCTGGTTACTCCTGCAATGACACTAATGCCAAATTGTATAGCAACTTTTTCTGCTGTTGGGTAATGTTGATGTTGTGAAGAAGGGAGAGATCTGCAGATGGGCTGGTCTTCCATACCACCTTGCCCAGGCCAGAAATCTGATATCCATGGTATCTTATGAGACTAATGGTAAAAGTTTTACACCTTATTTACTTCTTAATACCTCATATTTTAAAATAAGCTCTCATTTATGCAAACCAAAATTTGAATTGCTAGAAATTTTTGATCTCTATAAACTTAAAAAGTTGTTGAAATCATTTTTTTGAAGATGGAGGTTTGTGTTGACGGGACTTTTTTCGCCTTCACTGGAGGAAGTGGATTAGTGACGTGACCAGTACTAACACCATTTTTGACATTGAAGCAGGAAATAGCAAACTCGGCCTTTTTTGGAGAAGACTTTAGAGGGAGCGGATCACTCAAAAAGGAGCTCCGTGCTTGACCTCCTGAGAACCATATGGTGTGAAGAAATTTCCTCTGAATAGTAATATTTCTAATGGCTGACTGAGAGTTATGATGGAGTTCTATCAGGTATCCTTATCTATTGCTGAATCTAGTTGAAAGAAGATATTTTTAATTGCTGAACTGAGGAAATTTTACTGAGTTTCAAATTCAATTGCTGAGTCTCCAATTCAAAAGGAGATACTTATAATTATTGAACAGAGGCAATTCTTTCAAGTTTTCTACTATTGAATTGCTATGCCGTGAACACAAAAATTATGAATGCTGAACACGAGGTTGGAAGGAATTCTACCCTTCAAGATTCTTCATAAAGGCACTTTCTAAGAAACATATTGCTAAAATTTGTCTCAATACATTTTTCTTGATTACAATTGCTGCTGCTGCTGAAGATTTTACTGTCGTGAAGACTTTCATTTTTAAAGGACTTTTTTGAACCTGTAAGACTGAACGCTAAAATGCAATAATTTTAGTAGTATGTGCTTTCTTTCTTTTAAAGTGAAATAAATATGCACATGTTACTTTTATTCCTGGTTTAATATTGCAATTTAAATGAACACACGTTAGGGTGATTAAAGGTCGTGAGTTATCACCATTACAGTGCGGTTGTTTTTGTTTTTTTTACGTTGAAGAACTTGTTACTTGTATTATTTTTTTTGTAAGAAACATAATCCTTTAAAAGTTTACAAAGTTAAATAATTGATATTAATGAAATTTCACGGTTGAAAGAAAAGTTGTTAAAAGAAATGGAGTTTTAACAACTCTTACTTAAAAAAAGAAAAGAAAAAAATTGCGAAGTAGTCTTAAATTTAATATTTTTAATTTGATTACAACGATTATCAAAATCAGTCAAACACAGTGCACTGGTGAATTGAGTCGAATACAGGAAAAAAGTCACATAACAAAACAAAAACCGAATCATAAGCCAAATGATTACTGCCCATTGGTGTGTCAGCCAATTTATTAGTAAAACTAGTTTGATTAAATCGTTAGAGTACAAGAAGAGATTGAAGAAAAACAATCTACAATTTCTATCTTCCTTCAAGAGCAAAACTCATAGTTATAGTTGTCTAAAGTTGTTAATTTTAAACATTTATAACTTTATTTAAAACAACGTATAATCTCAGATGAAGTAACTAAAAAGGAGAAGGATTTTTCAGGTTAATTTTGTTGAAACTTTTTATTTTTAAATTTGCAGCTTTGGTTTTGTAACTTAAAATGCTACTTAAATTCAAAACTTTTACTTATTCGTTTAAAAAAAATATACAAATTACATTTTACATTATCTAACTTTAATACAAAATAAGATAGCAGAGAATAAAAAATAAAATTGAGATGATATTTTTTTAATTTTTACTCCTGACCAATACAACAAAGCAACAAGTTCGAAAAACTTGTGACTTTTCGCAGATATTCTAACTAAAGACTCTGAAATAAAAATTAATTCTTAAGACTTACCGTTACTTCTATACGTAATTATTAAGGGTAATATAAACATCAGTAAAGTTAGTATTACTTGTATCACGGTAGCTTTGGAGAAAATATGTGTTTTATATTTCAGTAACACTGGGTGAGCAAACACTTCGTAAACCGCCATTTTCAAACATAACTATTCAGCACTAAATATGTTTCCTTGGTAACCGCAATTAGCAACAGAAGTCTACAACTTTTAAATGTTTGTTTACTGTTTTTATGCGAGCTATTTTCCGACATAAAAGTTCATCCGAAAAAATAACATGAACATCATTTGATACAGCGTCAAAGTTTAAGCAGTATTTTCGCTTAGGTTTTAGAATAATGCAATGAAATAAATTATTCCTATTATTTGATCAATGGGGTCCATTGGACACATGGAATTGATTTTTCTCTAAAAGGATATATTTTCACAATACACCGTCTTATCAACTAGTATGTATTATTAATTGTGAGGTTATGGTGACTTAATATTTAACTTTTTTTTATGGCTTAATACCACATTTGAACAAAAAGCTTAGTAAATTACAATTTAACTTTTTGTTTTTCTCTACATAAAATAAATAGTTTTCTTTTCAAGTACGTTGGTTTTTTTGTCAACCTACAAAACGAACATATAAAATAGAGACTAAGCGGTTTCTCTGGCTGGCGAAGCCTAACTTTTTCTTTAGAATTAAAAAGAAAAGAAAAAGAAAAGTTATTTCTTAATTTGAAGTTATTTCTGTTAAATCTGACTTTGAAATTTTAAGGTTTTATGGAAAATAAAACATAGGCTATTTTCATTTTAAGATATAGAGAACTTTTACTAAAATAAACAAAAATTAATTTATATAAAAAAAAACAACACTAATTCAATTATCAAAATTATCAATTTATAGGTGTGTAATTTAAAAAAATAAGAAACAATTTAATTCAATTATTAGTAAGAAAGGAAAACTATTTATTTATTTGTTGGTTTACTTTGGATAAAAAAATGTTTGAATATTATGTCACTGTCCCGTAATACTTGACGTTAGACGGTGCCCACGGAAAATGTATCTTTTTAAGATAAATAAATTCTGAAACCAACGAATCGGATTTGACCTGTTCCAATTTTATCAAGAAGACAATATTCATGAAGAAGTGCCATTAATAAACGAATTCAACTTTCTGTGACAAGCGCATTAAATATGATAAGTAACAAAATAAAAAAAATATATCAAACAGAGAGAGAGAGAGAGAGAGAGAGATTTTATTTAAATGGCCATATAATTTAGAAATTAAAATGAAGGCAGCAAAATGTCACAGAAAATCAATGAATAATAGAAGAGATGTAATTTTTTGGTTTATGAAAGTTTAGAAGAATTTATTGATAAATTAAAAAACAAATTTGCTTAGAGTAGTTTTTGAAACATTTCTAAATGAATAAATCAATTTTTTTTCAAATGCAAACTTTTGGTTGACTTAATGAGTAATGTTCACAGTTGACTGACATGATTTTACTTTATAAGTTCATATAATTCCAAGAAACAAGAACAAGTTTAATGATTTTTTTCATTTTTGAAATTATTTAAAATTTTTTTTAAAAACATGTACATGATATTAAATATATTTACTCAAAGAGAACAATGAGAAAGAAAGTATGGATTTAAGAAAAAAAGTGTGAGTAAGTTCAATGAAAATTTTTTAAAAAGTCCAATAATATTAATGTAAATAGACTATGTTCAGTCATGAGATGATAAAAATGTCTGTGAATGTAAATATGTTTTTACCCAACCCCTCTGCTGTGAGCAGCATGCAACACAAGTCTATATTTCAGCAGAATACAACTGGTTTGAATTCATAGTTTTCCTTCTCCTAGACAGGTTTCTTAACCAAGGCTAAAGAGCCTATTGTGGCTGTTTCATAAAAAGATCTGGATTAACCCTCATTTGGGTTCATGTCCTGCTAGGCTCATCAGGCCCACATTGCACTACGTGGGCCGATGACCAGCATAGTCCAGCAGTGCTTGAGCCTCGGCTTGTGCCCAACCTTCCCCTCCCCAAACCCCAACTATAATTCGACCTTCGGGTCATTTGACCTTTTGTCAAATCCTGCCTGGTGGGAAGCAGAGACAAATATCGCATTCCAGCTGAGACAGCTGGTAGGTAAGGAATGTATCTGTACCTTCTCTGGTCATAGCACTATGACCAAGGCCTTATCACTAGTAGTTGCCAGTGATGCATAGCTCCAGGCCTACCCAACAGTTGATGTCTTGACTCCAGCCAGCAGACAATGCAGGAACCAAACACAGCTGCGGACTCAGTACAGCCAACCAAACCAATCACAGCAGCCATCTTATCCAACAACTCTTCTAAGAACTAATTTCAGAAAGGCTACCATTCAACAGCTCTTCTAAGAGCTAACCTCAGAAAGTCTTTTGAGATCACTTTTGCTCTCCTCACAACACCTTCCCAGCTCCAACTTGACCCAGCAGCAGTTCCTGCACCTTCTAGCTACCAGCACCAGCAGACCAGCTCCAGCTCCAGCTTCACCCAGCAGCAATTCCTGCACCTTCCAGCATCAGCAGTTCCTGCACCTTCCAGTAACCAACACTTGCAGACTGACCCCAGCTTAACCCAGCAGCAAGTCCTGCACAAACAACCGCACCAACTGCAGACCTGCTTTGCCCAGCAGTGGACTTCTGCATTGCTCTAGTCTATGAGCAACCACTGCTTGGACTAACACATCGATACATCCCTGGTTAACCAGTGATCAAATAAACGAGGACTTTGATCATCCAGCCTCTGCAACCAGTAACTGAATTTTCGCACCTGTGACAGGTCAGTTACGCACACCAACTCAGACTATATCCTGGTCCCAGGATTTGCTGAATAAAACTTGGCCTTTTGAATTAATGCTCTTGTCTTTGTCATTCTTGCCTAGTTGGTCATCAATCACTTATTTTTCAAAAGCTTGTGGAATCAACACATTTATCAGTTCTGCAACAAGGCCATAGATAGAGGGTGAATAGTTAGATTCCCATCTTTGCCAAGGGCATTGGTGCTTTGTTAAATGCAAACAGCCTTGTTCAGAAATTGAACTTAGATAGTTGAGTCTATTTCCTTGATAGTATAGTAGAATACACTGACTGCATCTCTACAGAGGGGTCTGACTCCCCCAACAAGTATCCGGGATATGACACTAAACAACCTGATGGTGATGCTCCAGCCCTGGAGATTTGGGGAATGTGAAGTACCCCTTCATTGCCATTGCTATTAAGTAACCTCTGACCTAGAGTGATAGCACCTGATAGGGTCCTATCTATGGGTCAAACTGTTTGACTTTTAAACTGTGTGCAAATAAATGACTTATGTTAAATTGAACTGTTAGAAATAGAACTCTTTGATCATTTATCTGTGTGTAAACAAATGACTGATGTTTAATTGAATTGTCAGGGAGACATAGCAATACTTGGAACCATTCAACTGTGTGCAAATGAATGAATAGTGTTGAATAGAATAATTAGTGTTAAACTACAATACTTGTAACCACTTCACTGAGTGCAAACAAATGATTAATATTAAAAAGAATTCTTAGAGTTAGATAGCAATAATTGAAACCATTTAACTGTGTGGAAACAATATCAATACTAGTATGCAAACAAATTTGTGAAAAAGAACAAAGAAAGGAAATTTGATGAATTAAAATTTTAATTTAATGTAGTAGATGTATAAATCTTTTCTATTATGTCAGTAAGATAATAAAATTTCACTTTAATCATAATGCAAGTGAATTCAAAATTTTATGATTTTATTACACGATTTTATCATTGTTTTTAACAATTACAAAAAAAAAACATGGTCAAGTTGTGACATATAATAATTTCCCATTACTACAATTGCAGCACCTCTGTAACTGAAAATATTCAGGTATTCAATCAAAGGTATTATTCTTCACATACACACATTCAAGTTCACTAGGGGAAAAATTTCTAGTAATTTTTTTGTGATTTGAACTAATTAGACCCTCAAACTCACTGTATTTTCTTTAAGAAAAAAATATTTTACACTTTATAAGTGGGGTTCACTTTCACATTCTTATTCAGTGTAGAACGAGCACACATTTCCGAAACTAGTATAAAAAAGCTCCTCCCTCCTGAAGTAAAAACAAAAATTAGAATAATTTGACAGGTTTAGTTATTTGTCTTTTCCAATGTTCTGAAAATGGGTGATCATCTTATATTGAATTATAATGTGAAAGTGAACACCTTTTTTGAAATTCAAAATAATAATTTTTTTTTTCAGAAAATAAAAAAATGTGCTTAGTTTTTGGGTCTAATTATTTCAAATCACTTAAAAACAAATTTCCAGAAATTTTTCTCTCTGGTAAAATTGAACAAGTGTATGTATAGAATTTTATCCAATAAAGAGAGTTTTGATAAAATCAATAATAAAATGAAGAAAATATTAATTATAGTTGGTTTCTATTATAATGTTCTGTGTAAAACATCCTCTAAACAATCATTCAAAAATAAAATGTCAATTTTTTTTTCTAAACCAAATATACCAGGATCTTATCATTGAAGAAAATTTAGCTAGAAATTTGTAATGTCTGAAAAGCTTGGGAGATATAATCTTTGGGGTAGAATCAGGAACTTCCAACGGCAAGCCGTGAAGGTGAGTTTGGAATGAATAAACAGGCTTATGATGTCCACAAATGTGTTTTGTTGATAATGCGCGAAGTTATCATACATGGCGATGAGGATGAGATGAAACTTCATTGGTAAGCGTTTTTTTTTTATAACAGTAGATAACGAGGTTGATCAGTCCTGTTGCCTTTGTTATATTATGAGAAGGAAGAAAACAAATGAATCGGCGAGAATATTGATTGAGTTTCAAAATCTTTAATGTCAGCTTGAGACGAAATCCCTTGTACTGTGAGTCAAACAAATAGAAGAAAAGAGTTGCTGATGTCAGAGAAGGAATTAAACATCCAATTTGAAGTTTCGAGGATCAGTTGGTCTAGGAGGAATGAATAAATGAGAGATTTCCTAGAAAATAACAGCCCATAAATTAGATGTGCTCTCCTCATGATGATGGTGGTCTGCTGTTGAAGTGAGAAAGAGAGGATCGATCTGTCCTGCTCGAAAATATGTGAGGAAGAGAGAGAGAGAGAGAGAGAGAGAGAGAGAGAGAGAGAGAGAGAGAGAGAGAGAGCGTTTACACCGCCTTTTATATTGCCCGGGAAAGTCATCCGAACAGAATGGGATAAATCATCCTCATTGGTCGAAAATATGAAATCGAAACCTCAACGGTAAAAATAATTCCCGTGCTAAATAATAATTTGAAATTCTTTCTGCTACATTTTTATTTCAATATGGAAAACGTTTTTGTTTGTAGGAGCAGTCTCTTTTCAGACAAAACATCCACTGGCTGGATACACGAGACGCATGCAGTATGGCATCATATGGACGAATCGAAGAGTTTTTACCGGCACAGCGTGATTGGATCACCTCTGCTGAAAGGTTTTCATATTATTTCAAAGCGAACAGTAATACAGACACAAATAGAAAAAAAGGCAGTGTTGCTCTCAGTGTGTGGAACGGAAACATTCTCCTTATTAAAAGACCTCATCACACCCGACAGCTTATGCGACAAAACGTTTGACGAGCTATCACAGGCATTAGGGAAACACTGCAACCCTGTGCCGCCCGTTACTGTCGAACGGTTCAACTTTTATATGTGCCGACAACAACCAAACCAAACCATCTCAGACTTTATCGCCCCTTAAAAAAACCCAAAGTTCTAAGAATTTGGTCCCACTATCCAGGATATGTTAAGGGACTTGCTGGTTGTTGGTGTCGCGGATAACCGTATCCGCAGACGTTTATTGGTGGAAAAAAAGTTGAATTTTTCGACCAGGTTAGACAGATAGCCCTGGTGATATAAAGTATTGACAAAAATGTTAACGACATAGCAGCCTGCTCCAACACCATTACACTAACACAGCCAAATATAAGCCGCATCGACAGAGGAAATAATAAGCCACATCGATAGAGGAAATTCCGGTCAAAGAAAAAGCGAAAAACCATGTTTTCGATGTGAAGTCAAGCACTCACCGGATTATTGTTGGTTCAGGGATGCAATTTGCAACTTCTGCCAGAAAACTGGCCACATTTCAGCAGCCCGCCTGAAAAGGAAAGGTACAAAGGGCACTAGAAATTGCCGGACACAGAAGGTCGACAGAGATGAGCATGATGACGACACATACTCTATTACTTTCGGAGACACTGCCTCAATGAACAAACAGATGAAAAAAAAATTGACCCTCTAATGGTATTGGTGGGCATCAATAACAGATGGATAGAGATGGAAATTGGCACATGTGCTGCAGTATCTCTCTCTAATCAGCCGCATCATTTTTGACAGACACTGGCAAGGCCCAATAAACCAAAACTGAGCCACATGGCACAAAAACTTGTCACCTACACAGGAGAAAACATAACCCTATGCGGTACTTGTGAGGTTACCCTAACATATGATAATCAGCAGTATCACCTATCTTTGGTGGTTGTACTAGGATCGGGACCTACACTGTTAAGAAAGAAATGGCTGGAGGTAATCCAGCTTAGCTGGAATAAGATTCATCAGCTCAAGGCAGTTTACACTACCACGGCTGTCAAGGACATGATACAGAGTTACCCAGACGTTTTCAAAGACGAGCTGGATGAACTAAGAAATTACACAGCATCATTGTGTGACAACACCCCTTGGCCGGCCGACCCCCGACTATCTCAAAGTCGTTAAACCAAACTACTCATGGCCAGTGATTCGTCAAGTGTTTCTTTTTCATTTCCGACCAGGGGTATAACACATTTCATTACAGATACGCAAAGCACAACTGAGAGGGTTGAAGAAAAAGAACAAACGAACAAACGCAGACTTGGGTCAGCTCCAAGCGCAAGAAAGGGAGTTTGTGACATTGTGAATTCTCTGTGCATTTGTAGATTATCGCAGGCGTGTATTTTGCGCGAAACTTCTACAAAAACCGCTAACAATGCTGACATCTTCTCGCGTCACTGTAGGTTAACAGGTCTTAGCAGTCGCCTTTCTGACTTCCGTTGACTCTCTTCTCTGCTCTGCTTACATCTTCTGCCTCCTTCTGCTGACTGTCTCATTCTCTGGACAGCTACCCACGCCGACTGTCCTCCTCTGCCCACCGTTGTCAACTGGTCTCTCTGTCTTCTCTCGGACCTTCCTTCCCTTCTCCACTTCCGGCCTCACAGGAGATTTCGTCCTCAGTCCTTTGTGTGGGTTTCGCACCAAACAGATAAAGAGATCGTCTGAGTGGCGCCAACACAAACGGAAACGAATTGCTACGCATTGTGTCACAGTTGAGAGTCGACCCAAACACAAAACCTATCTTCTGCAAAGCACGTCATGTGCCTAATGCATTGCGAGAAAAGATGGACAAAGAGCTGGACTAGCTGGAGTTCTTGGGGATAATCGAATCCATACAATATTTGGAATGGGCAACTTCCATTGTTGCAGCCCTTAAAACAGATCAATCGATGTGTCTATGTGGGGACTACAAGACGACCGTGAATAAGTGTACCAACTTGGACTCGTACCCCATACCAAAGATTGGAGACCTATTCACGAAACTGAATCAGGGAAGAAAATTCACCAAACTAGGCATTATCTTAGGAGTAAAAAATATTCCACCAGTACCTGCTTTGACAAACTTTCCGGATCGTTACGGATCACAAGCCATTCGTCAGTCTTTTCAGCCCGACGAGGCCTATCCTTGATAACCGGCCACCAAGAATCATTAGGTGGTCCTTGTTGATAAGTTCATATGATTATAGCATCATGTACAAACCGGGAACAAACATGATGTAATGAGCCGTCTATCTCTACAAGAAGATCTACTAGTCCCGATGCTGGGATGCATCATTCAACAAATGGACCTCCTGGATGAGACTACAGTGCATTCTGCCGATATTCGCAGACGTACTTTAAGATCTACCAAGCTGTACGATCAGGAACAAATCTACCTGAGGGACCCCTTTAGTTAGCGATTCATACAAAGAGATAGAACTGAGCATCGAAATCTCGAGTGATAATACCACTCACTCTTAGACAACAAATCTTGAAGGAGCTTCACCAATCCCACCAGGGTATGGTAAAAATGAAGGGCCTGGCTCAAAACTACGTGTGGTGGCCATGGATGGATGCGGATATTGAGGAAAAAGTTAACCGTTGCTATACATGCCTGTGCTCTAGAACCTCTCCTGCAAGGACACCACTAAATCCCTGGGAATGGCCCAGGGAACCCTGATACCGGATCCACGTGGACTATGCCGACTACAACGACAGAAATCTGCTCATAGTCACCGATGCCCACTCAAAATGGATAGAGGTCTACCTTACAGAGGCCACAAACTCAACCACTACAATTGAAAAATTAAGGTGTTTTTTTCCCACGCACCGCCTTCCTTGTCAGTGACAATGGTCCATGCTTCACCAGTTGGGAGTTTGCTGAATTTACTCGGAAGAATGGTATTAAGCACAAATTGGTCAGCTCCTACCATCAAGCCTCAGAGGGCCAGGCTGAAACTTCAGTTAAAATTGTTAAAGGTGGACTGAGAAGGATGTCAGGTAGAACACGGGAAACAAAGCTTTCATGGTTCCTACTCTCCTACAGGACAACACCCCAAACCATAACTGGAGTTACACCAGCAGAACTACTGATGAAAAGGAAGTTAGAGACAAATCTGGACAGGTTGAGGCCATTCACTTCCACCACTGTACTCCTCAGCCAAGATCACCAGAAATTCCATTATAACAGAACCCCCAAGATGCGGATGTTTCACAAAGGCCAGGAGGTTTTTGGCCAGAATTTTAACAGTAGCCCCATATGGCTGGTCAGGTATGTTTTGAAGGGTACTGACGCCCTATCTTTCTTGATAAAATTGCAAGACGGACGAGTTATTCAACGTCATCAAGACCACATGAGGGCTCGCCTCAGTTTTTCTGAGTCAATATCACCTACTCCAGTGAATAACCTGGGATCAGAGCAAATTGAATCAAGATTGCCACCACAACCGGAAACAGCTCCACGGGTTCCTATTCACACTCCAGACACTGTAATACCAGACACTGTAATCCTCCATTATAGAAATCAACTGTTGCGATATCAACCCCACTGCGAAAATCTTTCCGAGTTGAAGAACCACAATCAACTGTTGCGATGTCAACCCCACCGCGACGATCCGCTCGAGAAATCAGAGCACCCGAACGTTTCAGTCCCGGACAAAGTTTGGATCTGAAGCAGGGACTAATAAATAAGGGGTGGGGAGACGTAATGTATGAAAAGTTCGGGAACTACAGTCTTTGGGGTAGCACCGAGAACTTCCAGCGGCGAGCCCTGAAGGCGAGTTTGGAATAAATAAACAGGCTTATTGTTGTGGTGTTTAGGGGGTCAAAATGAAGACACGCAGACAAGAGAAGTAGGTTGAAACAAATATATTACAATAACAGAACAAATATACAGAATACAGGTGTTGTACAGCAGTTAGGAATGTCCTTCCGGTACTGTCAGGTAGCTTGGAGATTATCTCACCGAGTGTCAAGTTTGAGTCGGTATATATTGAGGAGGAGTAGTCCATTACCATGTAGGTAGGTGCCGTAACACTTGTAGCAGCCACAGATCTATTTCCTTTCGCGAATCAATGCCCCTATAGGACTTTACACTCCTATGATTTAATTTGGGCGGTATGCCACTTGTTCCCACTGAGATGTCGGACGCTCACATATTCAGTCTCGGAAAACCATTGGCTAGGAGAACCACGTGACCTGCTTAGAACTACGTCCGCGCGTAAATTTTGGTCCTGCGTTTGGAGCCACCTACAAGACGCATATTTTCTATCAATACGTCGTTTTCAAACACCCTCTTTCTTTTACCAAATTTCTTCGCAGCGGCAACACACTCCCTCCAGTGTGGATCAACAGGAGTGAAAAACAACAACATGGATGGGCCTCGCAGACATTCAAAATATACAATGACTATGAGACATTTTTCTGTCTCCGAGAAACTGCCTGTTTCTAATCATAAAAAGAAGGACATTTTAAATATGTAATCCTTTTGTAGCTTAGTTGTGTTAGACACACACAAACACTCACACATACACACACACTATTCTTTTGTTAGTGGAATTAGCAATATTTTTTATGTATCAATGTAAGTTTAATGTTATAATATATAAATTTGTTTTTGTTCGTCTCCTTGTTTTAAATGTTCCTTTTGTCCGCGCCGTTTCATTTGTTTCATATCTTTTACTCATTTGTTGCATATCCTTCACTCATTGGCTTCCTTCATTTATTACTTTATCCATATGCCTATATTATGCCTATATTATGCCTTAATTCTAAACTAAACACTAAATATCAAACTTCAACATGAAATTGTGGGGAACTTAAATACTAAATACAGGTCCATCCTCCGACACCCCTGCTAAGCAATTCGGCTATAACCAACCAATCGACTGGCAGAGCGCATTGATTCCTTCTCCCTCTCTAGAACTATTTTTTTTATTCCTTTTTGGTAGTCAGCCGACAGGGCAGATAGCACCTTGCTAGCGGGCATGACGGACCACTCTCGCCTTCACAGAAGGACATGTGGCTACTAGCTTCACACACGGAAGAACCAGCCTTGCGGTTAGTCACGCGAACAACCCGCTACAGTGACACACATATATGGTCAGAGATAGCATCTAGCTAGCGACCATGACGGACCTCTCTCACCTTTACTGAAGAACACGCTGTCAATAGCTTCACACACACTTCATACAAACTCAAGGACCAACATACTAACCGGCGACACCAAAAGTGACACTTTCCCACTCTTACTCTCTTATACCTGCTACTTTAATAAATCTTTCGTTGTTGTGTTTCTAAAGAAATTTGGTTATTTATTTGTGTTGTCAAATAATTTATAGTGTTATAGAAACTAACCAATCCAAAACACAAAACTCTTATGACGCCCTCAAAGGCTTAATGACAATTCCTGAAGTTATGCAAAATTAATATTAAAATGATAAAATGATTTTGTTAAAATTCCTTAAAGGGTACATAAGAAATCTTAAGAGGTCAATGAACGAGGAAATGGTTATGATAAAAAAAAAATGATACTATCAATTTGATTCTATACTTAATTTTCAAAAATGTAAAAACTGACCAGAATTTAATACATAATTTTGTAAAAAAGACTTGAACAAATTTAATCACAATGATCCTGGTGAATCATTAATATTATTTTCTTTCTTCTATTTTTTCTAGTCAGATTTAGATTTGGATAACAAAGACCTTACAACGTGTCATTGACCAAAGGAAAGGCATGCTCACAAAATCTTTCTTATCAATGGAGACAATGTTGGCTTTGTTAATGTAGCAGTAGTGGCAGTGGTGGTTTCTATTATGATTTGGTACTAAGGGAACTTGAGATAAATTTAGTCCATGTTTATTATAATTATCAATCTTTCTTGAAGAATGATTGGCTGTCTGAATGGTTAGTTTACTTCTGGCATTTAGTCTTTTATATGTGTAACTTGTATATATTTTGTATCTCATATCAATAAACAAGATTCTTGAACTGAAGTAGGAAATTTATGCTATATAGGCTTATGGAGTCATGCAAAAAAAATTATTATTATGTGGAAATTAAAAATTTTGTTTGTGATTTGACAAAATAGAAAGAAAAAACGAAGAAAATATTTCCATTATAATTTTTATTCACAAGAATGTGTAAATGTGTCTTAGCAAATAAAATGTTCTTATATAGTTCTATGAAAGCATGTAAAAGGAGTACAAAAATGGTAAAGATCTTACTTAATGATAGAGAGTACAATAAATTATTATTGTATTGTACTTCCCTAACGCACAGGAGATAATAAACAATACTTACTGGCTCGGCGGCCCAGCTGGCGTCGGCTAACAGCCACATGCCAATGAGTGGGCAAGTATACATGCACGCTATCATAGCCACTCCTGGGCTCACCGCCAATCAACACACTGGGAATGGACGAGACCACCTGCGCGTGGTGGAACGCCCCGATGCACATATAATCTTCCCTTCCTGAAGCTCAAGTGAGTATTCACTTTCACGCGTAACTCAACACGTGAACTACACTCAAGTACAGAACTTCGACAATGGCCAGGCAGGAGACATGTCCCTACTGTTCAAAGAACAGAGGCAAAAAGTAATATCTTTACTTCTTAAAGAGAGACAATAAAGAAAAACAAAAAAAAAAACAAACATTTTCGCTGTTCAAAGAACAGAGGCAAAAGAGCTTGAGATGGATTATCAGCAGATGTTCCTCCTTATACAAAGGAGACATTTATTGTTTCTCTCTACACTATTATGGTGTAGAGAATTATGTGAAAAGATAAATTTACCATTCTAGGTGCATATGTAGGGGTTGTGTAGTTTGGTGTTTAGTTCCCCCACCATTTATGTTGGTTTATTATTGAAAAGCAAATGAAGAAAAGATGTGAAACGATGCGGACAAAAGAACATTTAAAACAAAGCAGTACCAACAAAATTAAATTTATATATAAAAAAATACAGGAAAAAAGAAACATTACAAATATTCTAATACAGTCTGTTGAATATTCCTGTGTGTGTGTGCGTGTGTGTATGTAACTAACACGAGTCTGTTGAATATTCCTCTGTGTGTGTGTATGTGTGTACAAACACGGATATTAAGGAAAAGACTAAATATTGAAAGTGTCCTGTAGACTAAAAATGTATGTGGACTAAGTATTTCATGTAAGGTATCGATATATAGAAATATAGCAACGTGTCCGAGGAGGAACGTGTCTTCTCCCACGTTGGTTGTTTGTCTCTTTCGGGGTTTGACGAAATTTCTGAGGCTGTGTTCGAGGCTGGAACAAATCTAACCGAAAAGACAGAACAGGAGAGAAAAAGGTTGTAGAATGTATATATTTTCGTGGGGTTGACTGCTGGAAGTCAAAATGTAAGAGAGAGAGAGAGAGAGAGAGAGAGAGAGAGAGAGAGAGAGAGAGAGAGAGATAACTGTCTCTGGAAGTCAAAATAGGAAGAGTGAGTTCTTGGAATCCTTGTCATGCAGTCGGCTCTAAATGCGTGGGACAAAATCAAAGTTGCGGACGTAGTTGTGAGTACTAACCGTGTGATTTTCCTGACCAATAGGTTCCCGAGACTGATTAGTTTACCGACGTCCACCATCTTTGTTTCGGGAACAAGTGGCATCACGGCCATTTTAAAATATAGGAGTGTAAATCCTATACATAAGAGTCACTCTCTGGATTGATATTCTCAGCTAGTTTGCAGTTATATAGTTTGATTTGTTTGCATGATAAAAAGCAAAAGAATTCAAAGCAAGATGTTTAAGAACTACATAAAAATAAAGTTAATTTTAACTTGAAAACTTTAATGTTAGATATCATTTTTAATTTCTTAAATATAATATTTTAGATTATATGAATACTAAAAATAAATTCGAAAATATATCATGATATATGCAGTGATATCCAATGCATTAGTAGTGTTCATAATCATTTTAAACAGGCAGACATTCAATTAATTAATTATAATTTTGGTTTTATGATAGGTCAATTAAATAAATAAAAGTAAGCAAGTATGGAAAATACTCCTTAAAACAACAAAAAATATGAATTGCTTCACTTAAAATATAATCAGCAAGAATAAAGCAAAATTTATTGAAGGTTATATTTTCTTTCTACTTTCCTTTTATATTTTTGTCAAATCACAAACAAAAGTTTTATTTCCAACATAACAAAAAATATTCTTTCCACTGTTGGGAAACAATAAATTGTAAAAGAGAAATGGACTTACTCCTGGAAAAACGTGCTCGTGTGTGCCTGGTATGCAAAGGTGAAAATGGCCGCCCAATGTTATGTTTTAAGAACTCACGATCTTGGATTCTCACGAGACTGACGAGACTTGACAAGGATGTGTGCAATGCTCTAAGCCTATAAAAAGAGCCCGAGCGACAGAGACGGGAAGTGTTTGTAGTTGGCGAGATACGTTATTTCGTGATTTGGAATAGATATTTCAGGAGGCACTTTTTCTAAGCTAGAGACATTTGGGCTGGATGGTGATACAAGAAAAGTGTCCTGGATTAAGCTTTCTGGCTGTGAAGCGTTCCCTAATTACTACATAAATAATTGTCTCCATTGCATAAGAGGAAGGGTGTCTTTGGACACCTCATGGTCATGTGTCAAACCATAATTCCTATGGTCTCTCTTATCTTATGGGGTTTCAGAAGATTTGGTCAGTTATTGGTTTTTTTATTTTGTAGGCTATTTGAGTTTAGATATCTGACTCTGTTTTATTCTCTACCCCATTTAACTTGTTGGTGTCTTCTTTGTCTTTGAAGGCTGCAAAGGAATTACTGAAGGAAAGAGGAAAGGAAGCATTGCTTTGCTATATAAATTGGGCTGACCATTTACATCAAGTAAGATTTTTTTCCCATTTCGGTACCCATTTCAAATGCTGCTTATTCATAGAACAATATTTGCACATTTTATCTTTTGAGACAAATTTGTGTATTTATTGTTGGTGAAATGGCTAAATATCATGTCTTTAGCACCAACTGATCCAATGATAGTAATTCTCTCAAAGCAGATAATATAAGAACTTACTTTCTGCTATTCATCATTTTAGAATAAATAAATTTGAAAAAGCATATTTTCAAAAGTCAGTTAAAATACCATTTAAAAATATTTTTTTGCTGGAAAATCATTGAAAGTTTTAGAGCTTTCCATTTAGATAATAACTAAAATCCTTTTTTTAAATCCCCATCTTTACTTTCTCTCTTATACCAGTATCATTGTGTTAGTGATAAAAGGCTGTCAGACATGGAGAAAACAAGCCGCCTTTTTATGTTTCATAATGTTTGTATTCAAAACAAGAATGCAAAAGAAAGAGATTAAATTTTCTTTTAAGCTTTTACTTGATCCCTGAACCATATCAACATTAATGAAAATTTAGTATTACTTTCAAAAAATTAATATTGCTACTCATATAAAGTTATTAGATAAATCATTACTAATGTACACTGAGAAAAGAAAATGTATATTTTTCAGAAACCTATTTAATGTTCTGGAAGTGCAAGTGTGGATGTATGTATGTATGTGTATGTGAGTGTGTGTGTGATGGCATTCACCTGATGTTGGTTAAGCCAGCTCTGTAAGGGTATTCTTGTGAAGAATTTCTTGGAAATTGGTGTCCAAAGGTGACCTCTAGCCACACTTATGTAACAGGTTTGAAATCAGAGTATGGCCAGTTGCCAAATCAAGGGTAAAGAGTCCAGTCTGCTGCACTATTTACCCATAGCTGGAGGGAGAAAAGTTGCATGCATACCATTCCTAAGGGTATTAGTGTTATGTGAAATGCAAACAGGGTTTGAACTTGGGTTGACATGTCCTTTTCCTTCTGTGATAACCATTGCACCATGAGTGCCTCCTAGGTGAAAGTGACCTAATTATTAAAAATATGGTAAATACAATTGACTAAGGCAATTTGTATTAACATTGGAATTAAGATCTTGGGAAAGGCAGTCCATTTTTTCTTCCTCTCTCTACTTGAATAAAATCAAAAAGCAGTCTAGGATCTCTAAGTCTTGGGTGGCAACCAGTCTAAGAGAATAACAACTCTGAATTCAAAACTAAGTAGATGTGGGTCTGGAAACTCTACCTCACAAAACCTTGTTGCTAGTGAAAGCATGGCTCCTTTTTTAACATTCTGTGCTCCTACAAGTGTATGCTCAGAGTATAGTATCTGATTTTCTCAAAATTTTTCAAGGTAAATTTGTGATGCTCATGTGCTGATGGGATTTACCAACCTCTACCACAATACACAGTTTAGAATATGCTGACCGTATTCCCTACAAATGAGTAAGACTTCCCACTTAAAAAGAGGTTGTCTTTGTTTCTTTAATAGCATATCACCGTTTATGGATTATTTAATTTCAAAGTCAACCTTGTAGGTGAACAGCAGAGATTCTGTTTAAGCCATAGTTAGTAGTTGTAGTAATGGGTTAAGACTTATACTGGTGTCAATGATAGCAGTCTGAGTCCTTAATCCCTCTGTCTCTCTCACTTGCAGATTTTGACCCTTTTGTGGCCATAAAGAAAAGAGAGATATATTTTCATAAAAAGAAGTGTTACAGTCTCTTCATTGATATACAACAGTAACATAAATATTCATTATGTGTTTGCTAAGAGCATACTTTGGGAGTATCAATAAAAACAGAAGACTTTTGTGTCAATGGTTCTGAGGATACCATTAATGCATACCCAGCAGCGAGGTAAGATTTCCACTCAAAAGGAGTGTCCTAGGTATGACACAAAAATGCATTTGATTCTCCACTTCTGGAAATCTGGAGAGTGTGGAATATCCCTTCATTGCCATTACTCCCAGGTCCTCTTTGACCTGGAGATATGGTCCACTGTTTGGGTCAAATAGATCTGTTTCAAAATTATTCTTATTCTATAAGACTGTGTTTAAAAAAATCTTAAGAAACAAGTACACAAAAAAAGTAAATATGAACATACAATGAATGTTATTCCCAAACCACTCAGCATAAAATAACCATAGATGTTAGTTGTCTAAATTTCTGAGATGAAGCTTGAGGATTTTTACCATTAAGGGTTTTTGGACTATTGTCTTCATTTTTATTGTTATTTCCACCATGTTTTGGCTGATATGTCCTCCGGCCTTCTTCAGGTGTTTGTCAAACTCGGGAACCTTCATGGAACTTCGAACTACATCCTTTATTGAATCCAGCAGGACACATAGTGTAGCAGTTATAGGCATTGGTTTCCTAAGCTTCTAAGGAGATAATCATCTGGAGGTTGCTGGTTCAATCCTGACTGCAGGCGTGCAACAATGCAGGAATACTTAACACTTGTACTCGGTTATGGCTAACGGAAACAGAACAGGCGACCCCTGTGGATTCAATAAAGGACATAGTTCGAAGTTCCATGAAGGTTCCCGAGTTTGACAAATACCTGAAGAAGGCCAGAGGACATATTGGCCGAAATGTTGTGGAAATAATTATAAAGATGAAGACAATAGTCTGAAAACCCTTAATGATAAAAAGCCATAGATGTGTTGACATGTCATCAAAATCAATCAATCATGAAATCAGTCAATCAATTGGAAGACTTATGTTTAGATATTAAAAAGCAATTTAAAGCTGATGATATCAACATATGCATATAGAATAGGATATAGAATATATTAAAATCTGATTTCTCTGAAAAAATAAAATGGGAATTTTTCCAAGCTGTAGCCATGTCAGTATTATTATATGGTTGCATCACTTAGACTTTAGCAAAATGCTTGGAGTTAATACTAAATGGGAACTAGATAAGATTGCTGTATGTTGTTTTGAACAAATACTGGAAAAAAACATCCTACAAAACAGTTGTATGGCCACTTACCTCCTGTCTCACAAACCATTCAAATAAGATGAGTAAGAAATGCTGAGCATAGCTGGAAAAGTAAGAACCCACTCATAAGAGATATTCTATGGAATTCTACCCATGGACACACCAGTGTTGGCCAACCAGCAAAAACTTACATTCATCAGCTCTCTGTGGACACTGTATGACATCTAAACGACTTAGCAAGAGTAAGAGACAATAGATAGCAACTTTGAGAGTGAAAGAGTTCTTAAGGATGATGATATAATTTTAATAAAAAAAAAGAAAAATAGATTGACTCTCATAAATTTGATTGTAAATATAATATCTTTGATATAGATATATATTTGTAATATTTGCAATATTACTTTATTCCCTTATTGGCCAGATCATGTGATGTTTTTCACATTGCTACCCACAATGCTTTTTAATTTTGTTTTTCTCTCACTTTTCTTCTCCATATTGAATTTCATCTTCCCATTGTCATGAAGGTCTTCCAAGGGGTCATTTCCTATCTCTTATATACCACCTGACAATTGCCCATGTCAACTAACCTTGTGACATGTCTGGCAGAACTCCTGCTTTTACTATTTCATAATCATATCCTTAATTTTGTTTTGCACTCAAATAACCTTTCATTGTATTTCATGGTATTCCCATTTCAGAAATGGTTAAAACAATAATTTTCCATATATTCCTGTATTTCTAAAGTCTAATAAAATAATAATTTTATATTCAAATAGCATATATTTATAAAATATGACATAAAGTGATGGGATTTACCAACATCTATTACAATGACACAAGGTCAATTTTGTATGGGGACAAAACAAAGCAGTACAAACAAATTAAATTTATATATCAACAAATACATAAAAGGAAAATGTAACAAAACATTACGAATATTCTAATATGGTCTGTTAAATATTCCTCTGTGTGTTTGTGTGTATGTGCATGTATTTATGTAACTAACATGGATATTATGGAAAAAGATTAAATATTGAATGTGTCCTGTAGACTATAAAATGTATGTTGACTAAGTATTTCATGCGAAGTATCAGTATACTTTGTTTTGGGAATAAGTGATATCACGGCCATTTAAAAATATAGGAGTGTAAATCTTATAGATCCTACAAGTAACTCTTCTAGTTGGGTAGCAACAAAATTAACATTTACCAAAATCTACAACAGTTGTTAAAAATTTCATAAAAATTAACTTTTTATAAAACACTTTAAAAAATGACTGCCCTTTTTTTTTTTTTTAAACAATGTGGTACACAAAGATTTTGAAATTAGGATATGGAAATACTCTTTTTTTTTCATTGGCTCTCTATGAACACTTTTATCTATAACTGTAAAAATTCAAGAATGTGAAAAACTCAGGTTTGTGATTAAAACTAATGAACAGGGCCAATACTCTGTTGGAATTGTTCACAGAATAATTCATGTAAGAGGTGTGATCCAAAAATATCAAGACTGAATAATTAAATTTTAAATGGTTATTATTAGATGACTAAACCAAAATTATCTTGTTTTGATTGTAGGATGTTCCATTAGGAATAATAAAATTCTGGTATCGGCTCATTGGCTTAGTGGGTAGAGTGTTTGCCAATCCCAGATCACGTTATACCAAAGACTTTAAAAATGGTACTTAATACTTCCTTGTTTAACACTCAGCAATATAAGGTACATATCAAGGGTAAAGTGGAGCAATCCAGGGAAAGGAGTAGCACCCTCCCTTATGCCTCGGTGTAGTAGCTATTGAAAAAGGAGCCTTCTGATTGCCCTCGGCTGCAATCACCAACTTTACTTTACTTATCTTTAGTTTAGAAGAAAATCAAATTAATATAAAAAAAATTGGTAGAAGTATATCTATTTATGGACAATACTATATATCTAATTGAGCTTAGATGTGAAATCTTATGAAAAATAAAACTATAGTTAGTGCATGTCCTTCATACATACTAAAGCAAAAAAAAAGAAAAAAGAAAAAAATGGAAAACAAACAAAAAGCAACATAAATAATCCAGTAACAGAAGACTGTGTTATGAATTACTCATAATTTATAGTCACTAAAAGGTGTTTTCATCATATATTGCATGTAATGAGGACCTCTAACTTTTGTCTATGCTCGGCTATAAAAATATTTCTTCAACATCCGAAGACATGAAAATAAAAAAAAATTAAAATGCCTGTTTATACTTTCAAAACTACAGTAATACAATCAAAGTCAATACATTACCATCAATGAACAATGTAGTCTAGACCTTGATGTAGCTTACCCTGTTTACTTGGATATTCCAAACATACTGAAACTCCATCACTGATTTACAATAACATTGATAATATAATATTTACATGCACATGCATTATAATGAGTAAATAATGTTTAGTAAAAACTTTATTATCTAAACTAATAGCCTTTATTTAGGTATAGGCTCTACTGGGACTCTTTAGATCAAAGCTACCGCAAGGTTAAACCAAGAAACAAGGTAAGCTAGTCATTGACACTTAACACGGTATATTGAAATCCTTTTATGTTAAGGGATAAGCCCCACCCTCTCCAGGTATGTGGGTGTTAGTGAGTGGGTGGTACACTGTACTTAGGCACACATACAACATTATATGCTAAACTAAAATTAGGCACCCACAATCAGCTGTGACAAGTAGAGTGCACAGACCTTTGAATAAGTGTTATTATTGTTATGAAGTATCCAAGAACATCTTAAAAACCAGACCTGACCAAACACAATGAATGGTATTTTTGAATTCAGCAATCATATATCATTAGATAAACCTTTGACCTTTGGAAAAACTTTTTTTTTTTGATGCAGACCAATGTTATGTATGAATTAAATGTTCTTATATGTGTAAATGAGCTGATCTTCTGTTCCATTTATTCAGTGTTGATGTATCATCGGATATACAAATACTAATATTGAACCTTAGTGAGTAAAGATGCAATTAAATATCCTTCCATGCACTAACCAACCCAATAATAAATTATTTTGTCTCACTTCTTTTTGAGAATAAGTTTACAGAAATAAATATCAAGTAAGTTTTTAAAGTTTTCCAAGTGAAGCAGGTAAAGGTAATGAAAAAGAAATAAAAGGCAAAGAAATTAATGCTGACTTGTTTGAACAGACTTTTTCTGAAGATAATTATTTTCAACTGTGGTTTTTCCTTGCTGAGCTTATCTAAAATTAAAGAGCATGGAAAAAACCTACCAACATTGGTTATTTCTGTGGCAGATCAGAAGAGCAGACTAATAAGATTATGAGACTTAATTCCTTGTCTATATATATATATATAGATAATTCAATAATTCATATTTTGTTCTTTAAAAAAACAAATAAAAAACAAAAGACAAAATAAAAAAATAACAGCTAACACTTGTGCATGAAACTTAACATTGGTGATACAAGTAGATATCTTAAAATTTGTAATTCAAACTAGATTTTAAGTATGTACTAAATTATTATGCAATAAACCATTATGCAATAATAATAATCAAGTATGTAATAAATTATTATGCAATAAAAATTAAGTCTGTAATAAATTATTATGTAATAATAATAATTAAGTATGTAATAAATAATAATGCAATAATAATAATGTAGTGAATAAATAATTATGCAATAATAATAAAGTATGTAATAAATTATTATGCAATCATGATTAAGTGTGTAATAAATTATTATGTAATAATAATAATTAAATATGTAATAAATCATTATGCAATAATAATAATTAAATAGGTAATAAATAATTATGCAATAATATTTAAGCATGTAATAAATCATTATGCAATAGTAATAATTAAGTATGAAATAAATCATAATGCAATAATATGTAAGTATGTAATAAATTATTATACAATAATATTAATTAAGTATGTAATAAATCATTATGCAATGCTAATAAGTATGCAATAAAAATCATAATAATTACGTATGTAATAAATCATTATGCAAGGAGTAGAGCCCTCCCCTACACCTTGGTGTAGTAAGCTATCGAAAAGGGAGCCTTCGGGTCACCCTCGACTATGGTCGCCTACTTACTTATTTAGTATGTAATAAACCATTAAGCAATAATAATTATTTAGTATGTTTTAAATAATCATTCAATAAAAATAATTACATATGTATTAAATAATTATGCAATAATAACAATTAAGCATGGAATAAATAAAATTTTTAATACATCATTATGCAATAATAATTAAGTATGTACTAAATCATTATGCAATAATATTAATTTAGCATGTAATAAATCATTATGCAATAATAATAAGGAAGTATGTAATAAATCGTTATGCAATTATATTTAAGTGATTAATAGATCGTTATGCAATAATAATTAAGTATGTAATAAATCATTATGCAATAATTATAATTAATTATAATAATTAGGTAATAAACCATTATGCAATGATAATAAGTATGCAATCATAATAATTAAGTATGTAGTAAATAATTATGCAATATAAAATAATTAAGTATGTAATAAATAATTATGCAATAATATTAATTAAGTATGTAATAAATATTTATTCAATTATAATAATTAAGTATGTAATAAATTATTGCAGGGATTCATTAAAGAGATAAAATCCCAAAAAAAAAACTAAAATCTAATTTCCTCATTCCTATCAATTCTTTGTACAAACAAAAAGCACTGGTTATATGTTTGCTTCTCTGTTTCCTATAATCAAAATTCAAAAGAATCATCATCAAGGTATGATAAAATGAATTTCCTTGATTCTCTTTTGCTGTCCCTCCTGATTGGCTGTTACTCTTGGCAAAGCCCAGTTAACTGGGGCTTTAGAATACACCAGCTGCATCTTTGCAGGGGAGTAACATGTGTCCTGGATATGATGTTAAACAATCTGATGATGAGGCTCCAGCCCAGGAGCTTTGAAGAATATAGACTACCAGGTCTGCTCTGACCCAGAGTGGTAGTATCTGATAGGGTCAAATAGAACTGCATGACATTTAATCTGTGTGCAAATAAATGACATGTTAAATTGAATTGTTAAAAATAGAACCGTTTGACCATTTAACAGTGTGTAAAAAGAAAAACAAAAGACTGATGTTTAATTGAATTATTAGTGATACATAGCAGTATTGGAACAATTAAACAGTGGGTTAATGAATCAGCAATATTGAATTGAATTATTAGAGTTGATTAGCAATACTTGAAACTCTTTAACTGTGTGCAATAAAATTGTTTATGTTAAATAGCAATAATTGAAAGTATTTTAGTGAGAGCAAACAAATGATTAATACTTAATGATTCATGTTAGAATACTTGAAACCATTTAAATGTGGGCAAATAAGAGTAATGCTTGTCAGCCAACAAATTAGATTTAAACAAATTATTTAATGATGAGATTACTCCAAAACTATGCTCAGAATCATGGTAAACGCTTGGTCATTGAATTTAGAATATTTCTGTTTTCTGTAAATTGATTTTGATGAAATTTTCCCCAGAAGGTCTGCCCAATATGGCAATATCATTGTTAAGTTTTCATTATTCTGTTATTTTAGATTCAGATTTGTTATTTTTTTGGGTGATCTATGCTAATAGCTTTTCTTTTTTCTAAGAACAATAAGACATAGAGAAGGCTTTAATAGCGAAGGAAAGTCAATCATCATGAAGAAAAGTATTAAAGGCTCTTCTCTTCACACCATTGCAGAGAATTTAGTTCATCATGTGGATATGGTTAGACATTTCTTTAGATAACTTTCACCATGGAAGAAACGATCCCATTGTGAGATGGTAACAGCATGGGATTTAAGGAGTATTAGTGGCAAGTTACGCGGGAAACCTGGACAAACAAGCAAAGCTATTTTCACCACTGCTGGACTTCCGCATTTACAGAAAACCACCAGGAACTGCATCATCAGGACCATGGCTTCCATGTGAGCTCCTTGGAAACTGTCTTTTTTAATGCCCAATCACAGGATTTTGTAACTTAAATGGGCTCAAAAGTACATGATGTTGGATATGAGTTGTGTTTTGTTTACTGATGAGACCAGAACGACCCTTGATAGACCTGACATTTGGTCAAATGGTTGGGTATATTTCAGAGATGAGCGCCACCAGCATTTACGACATCAACAACAGGTTGGAAGAGTAATGTTATGGGCTGGTATCATTGGGGACAGATGTGTTGGCCCAATCCGGGTGCCTGGAGTTAAAGTGACTGTAACTGCCAACTGCAATCTTCTGAATGAGATTTGGATTCCATGGCTAAATGACATACCACTGTCACTTCTAACGACTTTTATATTCATGCATGACAATGCTCCCGCACACTCTGCCAGGGACACCCAAATATTCCTGGGCTCTTACAGCATACAAGGTGAAAAGTTGGTGGTGTAGCTGCCAGCTTCTCCAGATCTCAACTTTATCGACTGGTCCATCATTAAACAAGATATTTATGCAGATGGACGTCAATTAACATCAAAATTGATTCAGAGAAAACTGAGATATTCTAAATTTCACTACCAAGCTCTTATTACGGTTTTTGGTGTATTGAATAACAAATCATATGTATAACCATTTAACTATATGCAAACAGATGAGCTCTGGCTTGTTTAAATGTTACTCACAGTCTATTTCCTTGCAAATTATATAAACTTAATATAAACAGGATTTGGCATTAAATAACCTAAAAGGGCTGATATGCCATAAAAACCCAACCAACCAACCAACCACTCTTGGTAAGTCCTCTAGATGGCATCCAGTGTCTGTACAGAGCTGATGAATGTAAGTTTTTGCTGGTCGGCCAACACTGGTGTGTCCATGTGTAGGAGTCCATAGGAGAACATCATTTATGAATTCATCCTAACTTCTCCAGCAGTATCCAGCATATCTGGTTTGTCTTATTTGGATTGTTTATGTAAGGGGAGATAAGTGGCTGCATTGCTGCTGTTTTGTAGGGTGCTGCTTCCAGTATATGTTCAAAACAGCATGCAACATTCTTGTGCCATTCTCATCTAACTTTTTCTTCTGTTTTTTCATTAAAGAGGTGCAACTATACAATAATACTGACATGGCTATAGCTTGGAAGAATTCCTATAAACACTAGAAAGGTAGAACTTCTGAAATATTTGCAAATGATGGAAAAAAAACCCTCAAAAAGCCATAGCTCTTATTTTTGTCTTGAATTTGAACTATTAGTATATAGAAGTATTCCATTTTTTTCCCGTTGATTCACAGAGAACAAATATAACATTTTTATCTAAGATAAAAGGTTGGAAAAGGTTTGTTTCCATACCACTTAACTAGAATTTAATCATCCTTCTTGAGACATAGCCTGATTTTAGAATTAGAAGCACAAAAACAAATCATGCTACAACATGTAGTGAATAACTTTAAATTCATCGTACATTTCTATTTTGTATTCAAAATCAAAACACAAAGAAGATCGGGTTTAAAGGAAATAACATACAACAAAATTAGCACGTTACAAATTTGGCTGTTTTTATTGCTACACATTGCCTTGTTGACAAAAATATGTGGAGATGTCTGAATTTGCTATTTCAGTTATTGTATAATTACGAATAAACATATATATATATATATATATATGTTTTATTCATAATTAGACAATAACTGAAATAGCAAATTCAGCCATCTCCACATTAAGTATTACTGTATCCTTATGTAAGGTTATTAAGGAATGTTGTACTTCCCTAAATTATTATTAGATCTGGAGTTTTAAGTTGAAATGTAAATAGAATTTAAAAATTAAAAAAATTGAATTTACTATAATTCCAACCAGTAATAAAACCAAAAAAACAGAAATGGGGAGGAAACTCTTCACCCCTCTTCTAACCCCTCCTACCCTTCCTTCCTATGTCTATTCTGAATTATTTTAACCATAAGATCTGAAGAAGTCGTGTTATTTTTGGTGGTATTGATTCATATCAATGCCCATAACAGGATGGAAATAGATTCATAATCCTAATGTGACCGGTTTTTGTTTTTCTTAAAGAAATATATATATATATATATATATACATAGGAGGTACCTGTGGTGTAATGGTTATTATTATAGGAAATGGACACGGCGATACAAGTTCAAATCCTGGATGAGACTGATTGCATTTTACATAGCACTAATACCCTTGGGAAAGGTATGAATCCAATTACTCTCCCTCCAGCTATGGGTAAATTGTAGGACAGACTGCCTTGGGCGAGGCAACTAGTCTAGGAGAAGGACAACTCTGAATTCAAACCTGTTAAACTCCACTTAAAAATTGACCTTGTGTCATATCCTGCCCGAGTGGAGGGGTTGGTAAATATGATATATATATATATATAGATAGTTTTTTATGGGTTATTCAATGCCAAAGCCATCCTTGTAGAAGAACAGCTGTGATACTATTTAATCTATACCTAGGAGGATAAGAGGGTTCTTTGATTTCTTTGTTTAATGGCATATCAACCTTCATGGGTAATTCAATGCCAAAGCCATCCTTGTAGAAGAACAGCTGTGATACTATTTAATCTATACCTAGGAGGATAAGGGGGTTCTTTGGTTTCTTTGTTTAATGGCATATCAACCTTCATGGGTAATTCAATGCCAAAGCCATCCTTGTAGAAGAACAGCTGTGATACTATTTAATCTATACCTAGGAGGATAAGAGGGTTCTTTGATTTCTTTGTTTAATGGCATATCAACCTTCATGAGTAATTCAATGCCAAAGCCATCCTTGTAGAAGAACAGCTGTGATACTATTTAATCTATACCTAGGAGGATAAGAGGGTTCTTTGATTTCTTTGTTTAATGGCATATCAACCTTCATGGGTAATTCAATGCCAAAGCCATCCTTGTAGAAGAACAGCTGTGATACTATTTAATCTATACCTAGGAGGATAAGGGGGTTCTTTGGTTTCTTTGTTTAATGGCATATCAACCTTCATGGGTAATTCAATGCCAAAGCCATCCTTGTAGAAGAACAGCTGTGATACTATTTAATCTATAACTAGGAGGATAAGAGGGTTCTTTGATTTCTTTGTTTAATGGCATATCAACCTTCATGAGTAATTCAATGCCAAAGCCATCCTTGTAGAAGAACAGCTGTGATACTATTTAATCTATACCTAGGAGGATAAGAGGGTTCTTTGGTTTCTTTGTTTAATGGCATATCAACCTTCATGGGTAATTCAATGCCAAAGCCATCCTTGTAGAAGAACAGCTGTGATACTATTTAATCTATACCTAGGAGGATAAGAGGGTTCTTTGGTTTCTTTGTTTAATGGCATATCAACCTTCATGGGTAATTCAATGCCAAATCCATCCTTGTAGAAGAATAGTAGTGATACTACTAACCTATAAGGGAATAAGGGAATTCATACCTTTCCCTCGGGTTTTAGTCCAAAGGAGAATGTAATAGTGTGACTTGAGTTTGAACTCTCTTACTTTGAGGCTACAGTTCATTACACCACAGTGACTTGCCAATATATATATAAAGGATTGTGATAGGAAAAAGATAAAACTCCAAATGATCATTCAAACCTCATTGAGGAGGTTATAACATTATGTTTTTTGGAAGGAGTTCCACTCACAGGGACCAGTATATAACAGGAAACTGAGTACACAGTTAAAAACACTGGAAATTTGATTGAATGAAGCAATAAGACAAGAAAGATCTTCCTAGGCCATAAGATAAATTAAAAAAAAATATCAAGAACAAAAATAATGAGGTTTGACTTTCATTGCAGAAAAAAAATTATCATCATCATCATTAAGTTGAGTTGACAGCACAGAGTGCTCTGACTCCCTAACTATCTATCTATATCTTTCATTACTCCTGATAGGTCTTCTAGACTGAATCCAGTGTCCACACAGGGCAAATGGATATAAGTATTTGCTGGTCAGTCAAAACTGGAGTGTCCATGTGTAGGAGTTCATAAAAGAAAATTGCTTATGAGTTCATCTTTACCTCTCCAGCAGTGCTCCACATATCCTGTTCATCTTACTTGTATGGTTTGTAAGATGGGCGGTAGGTGGCCGTGCAACTACTGTTTTATGAAGCATTACTTCCAGGAAACCGGACCATTGGCTTAATCAGTAGAGTGTTTGCCAATGGTCTAGGAGACCTGGGTTCAATCCCAGGTCAAGTCATACCAAGGACTCAAAAAATGGTACCTGATGCCGCCTTGCTTTACACTCAGCACTATAAGGTAAAGATCAAGGGTAAAGTGGTGCAATCCAGGGAAAGGAGTAGCACCCCCCTACACCTCAGTGTAGTAGCTATTGAAAAAGGGAGCCTTCGGGCCACCCTCGACTAAGGTAGCCAACAACTTCCAGGAAAGTATAACGGGAGTCATTAGTACGTGTTACGTTCACGTTATAATTAAAGGAAAATAAATGAATCGGAACGAGATATTGAAATGTTTTCAAGAAGGTTTAATGGTAGCCAGAATAAAGGGTACCTTTATACTGCAAGTCTCGTAGGAAGAAAGAAATAGTTATCAAGTTCAGAAAGAATCACAACAGTTAAATGTCGGAGCGGAATATACGTCGTTGTAGACATAGCAAATATTGAGTTGTTGATTTTAGAACAGTAGTGAATGTTCAGCTGTAGATGTGAGATCCTGGTTGTTGTGGGAGAGAAGCATTCGCTAATGTTGTCCAGGAATGAAGTAGCTGAATTGCCAGTGGCGGAATTAATTCGTCTAATTCGTATTCAACGGTGGAACCCTGGGTCTAGAAGTACATAGACACAAAAGTCCATGAATCAGATGGCTCTATCCTCATGGCGTTGAGTCGCTAGCGATAAAGGAGCAGACAGAAATACGTCCGTACAGCTCGAAAGATTTTGAGGAAGAGGTAGTTTGACGGGCTTTCACCGAATTCGATATGCCCGGGAAAGTCATCCGGGTTGAATGGAATTCGTCATCCCCATTGGGTGAAATTATATGACGAGACCAACGGTCAAAATAGTTTAAGCGCCAAACATACGAAGTTGTTGCGGAGCCGATAAGCATGTCGACCCCGCAAATGAATTAAGTTTAATGCGTGTGAGTAAGTGACAGCCAAAGACAATGAAGGAAGCAAAGGCGAGGTAACAAATATAACAAATGACAATTTATTGTCAGATCTACAAACGTGTGTTAAGTCCGTAATGGTCGAATATGGTCTTCAACTAGAATGGTTATGTTGATAGCTGGTATACTTGAGACGTAGATGAGCGCAGCTTGATGTTAGTTGCGGGTAGCTGGCGTAGCTTGAGTCGTGGAATGCAGCTGGATGATCGTAGCTGGAAGCTGAGGTCGGATGAGTCGTAGAATGCAGCTGGATGATTGTAGCTGGAAGCTGATGTCGGTCGTGGTTGGTAAATCGATATCCCGGTTTGACAGTACATTGGGTTAACCGGGGGTGCATCGATTTGGTTGCTGGCCCGTACTGCGAGTCGTACGTGGGCCAGATGTTGCAATGCTAGGGCAGTTCGTAACAGCGAGTCGTACGTAGACTGCATGCTACATTGCATGAGCGTCGAGGTCGAAATCGGTGTTGGCAGCTTGGTTGCGTAGATTCGGGTGAGCTGGGGACTAAGACTGAGCTGTGTCTTAGTACTACGAACCAAGGGAACGAACGGAGAAACCGTGGGTAAGGTTTGCCAGGCCTTAGCACAGACGAGATCGAGCGTACGAGTCGGAGAAGCTAGGGCTTCGTCGCGCCCCCTAGCTGTACGGGCGTATCGAGGCGATAGCTGAGGCTTTGCCGTGTCAAAGCCGTGTGGATGTGTCGGACGATAGCTATGGTTGGGTCGCGCCAAAGCTGTGCGGACGTATCGGACGCTAGCTAAGGCTTTGCCGTGTCAAAGCTGTGCGGACATATCGGACGGTAGCTATGGCTGTGTCGCACCAAAGCTGGACGGACATATCGGACGGTAGCGAAGGCTTTGCCGTGTCAAAGCCGTGCGAACGATAGCTAAGGCTGTGCCGTGCCAAAGCTCTGCACAAGCAAGCAGACAGGCTAGGTGGCCGAGGCTAAGATTAGTGTTATCTTAGCGCTGCGCAGATAGTGAAGCGGTAGCTAAAGGCTAACCCATGCCTTTAGCGCTGCGCAGCGAAACGGACGAGCGGAACCGATTGAATGGTTAAGACTGGCTGGTTTTAGGGTCCTCCTTGTGTTTGCCTCCGGGCCGTCTACTTCGACCGGTCGTTAAGGACCGTCAGAGATACTCCAACCCGCATCCGAAGACCTCTGAAGTTTTTCCGTCGCAGAAGCCTTTTTTTATATGAAAGAGGGGTGGCGCCACACTGCCGAGTTGTGTAAATAGAAAGTTATAAAAATGGGCGTAAAGATAAATCACTTCTTTAGCCTGGTGTCGGCTAGCGAAGATAATTTATTCCATTTTTATAGCGTTGTTTCAGACAGAAATGTTCTGTAATTATTGTTAATTTTAATTTAGCCCCCCTTTTTTTAAAAATCTTAAACGAGAGGTTAAGGTCGTAAAAGGAGCTTCGTCACTTCCGATCTTAACCGGATGTTGTTTTTCTAGGGCGAGCGAGTGATCCGATGAGTTTACGTTAGTGAACAGGTTACGACAAAGTTCTTTCTGCTGCAAAGGTAAGAAGTAAACAATATCCTGCAAAAACTATTATAGATGAAAACTATACAAACAATCAAGTACTTCTCACAAATACACCAGCCAAGCTATATCCCTTTTGCATTGCCAAGAGCAAGCAGCAGGAGGCATTGATCTCTATGTGAATGCAAATAAAATAGAGTTCATATGTTTTAAACAAGAAGAAACCATTTCCATTAGGCAAACCTCTAAAATTAGGAGACCAGTTCACATACCTCGGCAGAAACCACTTATTTACTGAAAGTGATGTCAGCATATACCAAGTGTATGTATCGATTGCCATTTAGAGGTTATTGATCATATGGATATCTGATCTATTCAATAAGATAAAATGGGATTTATTTCAAGGTGTGGCTGTGTCGATACAACCATATGAATACACCACATAAATTAAATGCATAAAGAAAAAGCTGCAAGAAGAGAAATAAAGCATTAAAAAATTGTTGAAAAGGCAGAAAGTGTTTTTAGGGAAGTGATGCTTCTTCTGCCTTCTATGTACATTTCTTGGTAAAAATGTATATATTAAAAATCTTACAAAGAGCTAAATGCTTTTTCTTTGCACAAGTAAAACTCACATTTGATGAAGAAATTAAGTTAGCTGACCATAATCAAGGGTAACTAAAAGGCTATGTTTTCAATAGCTACAACACCAAGGTGTAGGGAAGGGGGATACTCCTTTCCCTGGATTGCTCCCCCCACCCTTTATTTGTACGTTATGATGCTGAGTTCTAAGCAATGAGGAATCAAGTACCATATTTTGGAGTCTTTGGTTAACTCGACATGGGATTGAATCCTAGTCTCCTTGACCATTTGCGAACACTCTACCAACCATGCAATGGGCCGGTATAAAGTGAGTTGACTGATTGTAGTCTAGAGTGACCTGAAGGCTACCTTTTCAATTGCTACTGCACCAAGGTGTAGGGGAGGGTACTTAATTGCTCCACTTACCCTTTATCTGTACTTTATAATACTGAGTGTTAAGCAAGGAGGCTTTAAGTACCATTTTTTGAGTTTTTGGTATGACTTGATCTGGGATTGAACCCCGGTCTCTTGAACCATTGGTGAGCACTCTAGCCACTATGCCAGTGGGAGGACTTGGTAATTTCTTTTTGGCATGCTATTGTGGTAAAAATTCCAGAACTTAGACACTTGAAAAAACTCAGATCTGTATCTAAAACGAATGTGCTGAGCTAGAATTGTCCACAGAGTAATTCATGTACAAGGTGTGTTCAAAAAGTATCAAAACTAAATTTGTTAAGTTTTATAAATTCAAAATTTAAATGAAGACATGTCCACAGCTAGGCAACTTATACAGTAAAGGGAGGTGCTCATGGTCTAATAGTTATCACTAGAAAATGGACTTGGCAATCCAAGTTCAAGTCCTGGGCAAGTCTGTTTGCATTTCACATAGCACTAATATCCCTGGGAAAGGTATGAATCCAATTATTCTCGTTCCTGCTATGGGAAAATAATAGGACAGACTGAGCTCTTTAGCCTTGGTATGGAAGCCAATCTAAGAGAGGGAAAACTTTGAATTCAAACCTGTTAAACCCCACTTAAAAAATTGACCGTGTGTCATATCCAGCCGGCGAGGAGGGCTTGGGTATATATATATTTGATGGAGACTTCCATCAATCTCTATATATAAGGGCCTAAAACTTTTGTTAAAATGTGAACTATTGGACTATCTACACAGGGGATTTGTTTATAAAGGTGGAGTTCTGTGTAGAACTAGCAACACCTGTTGGATATGCTTATAAGAGAATAATGGTGTACCAATGTGCTATATGTTCTTGCAAACATCACGTTTTGGATTTTGAATTCTGATTTTTTTTTAATTCACCTAGAACTATTGTCTTAGCAAAGCTAAAAAGCCCAATTTGCCTTATTATTTATTCATAGCCGAAAGAGAAAAGTTAGACTCATGCCTTTTGGAAGAGGATTAAAACAAAGAGAAATGCATATAGACAAGTCAAAAATTTGAACTTGTCTTGCTGAGTCCATTTCCTTATAATGATAACTGTTATACCACATGTGCATACATATACATTGATATCTATATACATTGATATCTATAAAGATATATATTGATAACTATATACATATACATTGATATCTATATACATATACATTGATATCTATATACATTGATATCTATAAAGATATATATTGATAACTATATACATATACATTGATATCTATATGCATTGATATCTATAAAGATATATATTGATAACTATATACATATACATTGATATCTATATACATATACATTGATATCTATATACATTGATATCTATAAAGATATATATTGATAACTATATACATATACATTGATATCTATATACATATACATTGATATCTATATACATTGATATCTATAAATATATATGTTGATAACTATATACATATACATTGATATCTATATACATTGATATCTATATACAAATGCATTGATATTCATATACATACACATTGATATCTATATACACTGATATCTATATAAATACACATTTATATATATGTCTATTGATGTCTATATACATAGACATTTGTACCATAGCCAGATACGGATGTGTGAAACGTACATAGAATGTTCGTAATATATATACTTAAAACATAGGAATCTCGAAACACGAAAAACACGACTTTGTTCAGGTACGAAACTTTTTATTACCTTTGAGTTTAAAGGTTCTTCGACATAAGGAGAGAGATACACATTCTGTCTATTCTGGCTTTTTCATCTGCCCCCCCCATCTCGTGCGGCGCTCGTGACGCCCAAATTCGTCGCGCCTCTGCGAGCCCCGAAAGTCGACCCTTCTTATTCAGTGTCCAGTTCTCAACTCCACTAACTGATTTTTTCAAATCTCCCCAAATTCTCCGGGCACTTCCGGTGCGTGACGTCATTTACACTCCCTATCCCCGTTTCCCATCTCGGGTTTCTATTGTGACATCTCTGAGTGATACGTCCGCTCTGCGCGTGCGCGTGAACACTTACGTTAATGTTGCACCTAAGTAACCCATGCACTGAGCCGAAAGGTTCTCAGCCAAACTAAACCCAAAGGCATAAAACAAAATCCACATTGTATGATGAAAAAATATATACATTTACATCTACATATACTGATATCTATATACATATACATTGGTATCTATATACATTGATATCTATATACATATACATTGGTATCTATATACATTGATATCTATATACATACATATATATGCATATAAATACATGAGGATCATTCAGTAGATATGGTTGATGGCAATAGGAAGTACTGTTTATAGTTACATCTTTTTCAAAGAAATAAAAAGTAATTAGTCATTTTATATTATAGGATTTACACACCTATATTTTAAAATGGCTATCATGCCACTTGTTCCTGAAACAAAGATGGCAGACGTCGGTAAACTAATCAGTCTCGGGAACCTATTGGCCAGGAAAACCACGTGGTTAGTGCTCACAACTACGTCCGCAACTTCAATTTTGTCCTGTGTTTTTGGAGCCTACTGCATGACAAGGATTGTCTATAAATACTCTCATCTTCTAACACTCATCCTCTTTCACATTTTCACTTACAGGGTCAACATACTCCTTGCAGTGTGACTTCCAGAGAGAACACTCTCACTCTCTCAATTTCGACTAACAGAGTCAACACACTCTTCCTCTTTTTTACATTTGACTTCCAGCAGTCAACCGCCACAAAAATGTATACTTGCTGCAACCATTCTCTTCCTTGTTGTACTTTTTCGATGAGACATTTTCCAGGCTCGAACACAGAAATTTCGTCAAACCACTGAAAGAAACAAAGAGTAGAAATACTTAGTCAACATGCATTGGACACTTTTGTTAAATAGGCTTTTTTGTAGTATTAGCGTTAGTTACACAAACACACACACACACACACACACACACACACACACACACACACACACACACACACACACACACACACACACACAGAGGAATGTTTAACTAACAGTATTAGAATACTAGTAATGTTTTAAAATAGTTCATTGAATGTATTGTTGATATAAAAGTTTGAATTTGTTTGTTCTGCTTTGTTTTATATGTTCTTTTTGTACGCGTCGTTTCACACATCTTTACTTCGGACGCCTTTTTCAAATATAAAACCAAACTTAAATGGTGGGGAAAATAATAGATAAACACCAACAGCATGCACCCCTACAATATCCCAGAAGACTGTCAGCATAATATTCTATACTGACTATTGTACTCTGAACTTTTACTATACTGGAAGGTCAGAGCATTTCTTCTACATGGACTGTTTTTTTGACTCCGGTTCATAATGGCAAAACCATGTTTAGCCCATTTGTTTATCATTTTTTAAAACTAAAACATGCTTCTCCATAGACATTACTCATTTTTCTGTAAATTTCGTATGGTTTGCACATTTCAGCTATCATAATTTCGATGGTAGACTTCTGTGCAAGCAGGGAGTACAATGTTTGATTTGCCATTATTTTGAATTGACTAAAAACCAATTCCAAATAATCCAGAGTTTACATTTATGGAAAAAGATTCCAAAAAAATTTATTTTGATAAAAAGAATTAATTAAATGACCCGCACACACACACACACACACACACACACACACACACATATATATATATATATATTAGTGTGTGTGTGTGTGTGTGCGTGTTCTACAAATGTCTATTTAAATGCAAATGATGATAAAAGTAAATTTAACTTCTAAAAGTCGCCCAGTCGGCTGGTCCACTCTGGCCCGGCGTAGTAGCACCTGATAGGGCCCTATCTATCGGTTAAATTGAACTAACGGCATACTAAACTGAATTGTTTGAAATTGAACTGTTTTTGACATTGAAACTGTATTTACACTAAACTGAATTGTTATATATAACTGTTTGAATAAACTGAATAGTTTGAAATAGAAATGTTTTTGACAATTAAACTCTGTACTCATGCTAAACTGAATTGTTTTAGATAGAACTGATTATTTACATAAAAATAGATTTGGCGTTAAATAACCTACAAAGGTTGATATGCCATAAAACCCAACCAACCAACTTCTAAAAGAGTAAATAAAAGCAGATAAAAGAAGCCAAAAGAATAGCAGAAAGATTAGCTGTGTAGTTAAAGATACAAGAACTGATAACTGGTGAAAACGTTTTCAGTATTTTATGTTATACTTCTGATATTTGCATCGATTGTTTTGGTTCAGCTTGATTTGTTGGTTGATTGGTTGGTATGTCAACTCTTGTGGGGTTATTTAATGCCAGAGTTGTCCTTTATTTTTTTTATCGTTTTCTTTTTTGCAAACAGTTTTATGGTTTCAAGTACCTAATGATTTGTAAACAATTATAGGCTCAAGAAATTATTTTCTTATGTTATGGTATAAGTTATATATAATCATTACTCATGGATCGGCCAGCGCCCATATCTTCTCTTCACTTTGTTTCTAGGTCCTCTTGTCTGTCATCTTGTATTACTGCGTCTGTGTCTCCCTCGTGTCACTGTCTTTGTTTATGTTCATTGTCATCTGTCATCATCTCCTGTTGTTCTAAGTTCTTCTCTGCTGTGATGATGAATAACCATATGCACATATTACTTTTATTTCTTAGCGACTTTTCAAATTCCCACCACCTGTTCGACTAAATAGGGAGTAAGGGACAAGAGTAGTTGTGGAGCATTTCAACTCCTCGAGTCAAGCGTTTCTCCCTAACTTACTTACTTCTTGGATCATCCAATCATATGATATTTTTGTCCAATCAAAGCTATGTTTTCAAAATGACCTTGGGTTTGTTATATACAAGCGTGTGGTTGCAAGAAAAATAAGACTGACAAGATGGCTTAGTTTATTTTGTTTCTTGAATAACTAAAATGAATAAGCAAACGAAATATCTAGCCGGCTGACAGGCGTTTATCTGGTCGGCGGTGAGCGGTTACTTTGATCTGGTCTGACGGTGTTGTCGGGTGACACTCTCGGCGATGGCCGACAATTCGACTGGCCGTGTGACCTCCGCTTGCCCTATTTATGTGTTCCCGACTTCAAACACCAGCTCCAGAAAATACTATTTGCGGAAGAAAAATGATTGATTGAAAAATAGACCTTTTTTATAACTGAGTATTTTCTGGGGATTTTGAATAGAATATGCGCGGAGCCTATGCGCAGAAGCCATGATTTTCTCAGTTTGACACAGGCCGTTGATGGGTCAACATCTGGTAGCTGTTTTTTTCGTCTGCAGGCTCAATGTCTGTCGGTCTATGTTTTGTTTGTTTTAGTAGTTAGGTGCGTGAAGAGTTAAGTGGGTGAATCAGAAGAGATTTGATGTATTTTACTATAACAAGTTCATCATGGAGGTGCCCGTGGTGTAGAGGAAATGGACACGGCGACACGAGTTCAAATCGTTGACGAGACTGATTGCATTTCACATAGCACTAATACCCTTGGGAAAGGTATGAATCCAATTATTCTCCCTCCAGCTATGGGTAAATAGTAGGACAGACTAGGTTCTTCAGCCTTGTGAGGCAATTAGTCTAGGAGAAGGAATACTCTGAATTCAAACCTGTTAAACTCCACTTAAAAATTGACCTTGTGTCATATCCTGGCCGAGCGGAGGGGGCGGTAAATATGATAACAGGTTCATCACACATCAATCAAACCAGATGAGCCAACAGTTTTTCGACATCATTTTAAACTATTCTACACTACCTGCCAAATAATCGATTCCATCAATCAATTATCTAACATTAGTACAAATAACTCGTACACAAGTATATAGTTTCAAGTATTCTTATCTAATACTGATAATTTATATACAATTGTATGGTTATCTGTAACTATTCCTATTTAATAAGGAAATTATTATCATTATACTCCTTGTGAGTTTTCCACAACAGTTTTAACAGTTTTTTTTACAGAGATCTGAGTGTTATATAATTACGTAATGATTTTTTTATAGTAATCATTTTTCGTTAATTATATTTTATCATTCGGTTTGGTTGGGCTTTGAACTATTTGGCTCTTAGTGCAGGTGTACACACATTGAGTACAGTTCACAATCACAAATGTCATAATAAAAACCTCAGATAGATAATGTGACTGGGGTGTGAATGACGTCATGCCTGGAAGCGATTGGCAGAGAATTTGGTGATTTTGAAAAAGAAGTTAGTTGAGATTCGACTCTGTGCTAGGCTAGTCCAGCTGGGAGTTGACTGTGGACGATGTAGGAGACAGCTGGTTTGTCTGCCTCCATGGCAGACAGTTGAAGTTGAAGTCTGACCATGGAGTTCTGCAGATCTCTACCGACAGAGATCTTGAGGGCTACGGGATGCGCAGCGCGTTTGTTGGGTCAAATAGTACAGTCAGCATAGTAAAAATTGTGTCTCTCTCTCCTCGTGTCGAAAGACTAAAGTCAAGAAGTTAATAAACGTTTCATACCTGAACAACGGAGTCGCCAGTGTTTCGTATTTCCCTGTTTTTGTATATTTGTATAGTTGTATTGTGACTATACCACATGAGTGACAGCAAGTCTCCTCATGTCTCCAGGACTCTTCTCTGTATTCTAGCTGATCTTAACAGTCCAGTGGTCTGGACGGTCTTGATTAATCCTCAGATCTCCGATTCCTCCATTCTTTTTTCCAAGCTCTTGATGATCATTCCAAATTATTATTCTTAAATAGGATTAGTCATTTAAAACCAGGAACAGATAGACTAAAGAATAAATAAAATGATGACAATGCACATGGCCTTAAAACCAAGAAATGACAAACAGATTCAATATGTTCAGAAAAGAAGGAAGAAGAGGACTCGCCAGCATTGAAGATTAGGTAGATGCAACATTTCTGAACTCAAGGGATGCACAATATAAAGAGCACAGAAAAACTGACACAGCAGCCAGCAACAATAATATAAGCAAAAATAATTTTGGAACAAACTGCAAAGCAACAATCAAAATATCGAGAGAACAAAAAATGGGAAGAAAAACAACGGCATGGATCTATCAGGTGACAAACTAGGGAAATTTTCCATAAGATGATCTGGTCATGGTGAAGAAAAGGAAACCTGAAAAAAGAAACTGAGTCTATTTTGATTGTGGCAAAAAATACTGTAATAAGAATTGAACCGGGACAGCAAAGTATACAATTTTGCAGATTCTCTTTTTTTGTTGATTATTATGAAGTCTGGTCTTCTGGCCGGGATTAGGTGATCCGTGTGTATGTCAAAGTCCCATAAGAGTTTATGCGAGTCATTTTCTAGGACAGGTGCCGGGTTGTGCATATACCATTTGTTTGTATGGTCGAATTGAAATCTCCTGCACATTTCTCTGTGGATCACCTTGCCGATCCACTCGTGTCTCACCTTATACTCCTTCTGTGCTAATTTGCTGCATTCGCTTATTATGTGATTGATCATTTCGTCTCTGTCACCGCATAGCCTACATTGACTGTTTTGTTGCATCTTATCTATTCTCGCTTTGATATGATTGGTTCTTATGGCGTTGTCCTGTGCTGCTATTAGGAGGTTTATTATTGAGGTTTCCTTTTCTTAGCCAAGTCCAGGTTTTCTGGTGTGACATGTTGTTTATTAGACGTTTAAAGCGGTCATAGAGCTGTTTTCCCTCCCATTTTTGTTTCGTAGTTGTTGTCATTCTTTCGTCTATCGTGTTGTCCGTATCATTTCTGATGGTTGTAATTAGTCTTCGTTCGTGTTTTTCTATGTAGTCTTCGAGCCGTTGTATCGATGCGTCAACGGTGTTTTCAATGCTGGCAAGTCCTCTTCCTCCCTCTTTTCTAGATACATATAGTCTGTCAACGTCGTCTCTGGGGTGTAATGCCTTATGCATGGTCATTAGTTTTCTTTTCTTTGGTCCATTTGTTTAAGCTCGTCTCAGGTCCACTTGAGAAAGGGTCCCGAATATCTGACTAGGGGCACAGCCCAAGTATTTATTCCTTTGATGAGGTTTCTGCTGGAGAGTTTTGTCTCAAGTAGTTTTCTCGTTCTCTTGAGATATTCTTTTCGGATCGTGTCTTTCATTTGCACTTGTTTGATGGTGTCAGCCTCCTAGATCTCCAAGTATTTGTAGGTTTCACTTTTTTTCGTGCGTTCTAATTTTGTCGTGATTTGGTAGTTCCATTCCCTCAGTCATATGTCGTTTGTCACTTTTCATGACGAGCATGGCACATTTTTGTATGCCAAATTCCATTCCTATGTCCTGACTGTATATTCTAACGGCGTGTATGAGAGTTACCAGTTCTTTTTCATTTTTTGCAAATAATTTAATGTCATCCATGTACATTAGGTGGTTGATCTTCTCTTGCGATCTGCTGAGCTTGTATTATTATTATTATTATTCACTCATTAGAGTTTTTCACATCAGCGTTAGCTGATGGTTTTTCCCTGGAGTTTGAGTGACAGCAAGTCTCCTCAAGTCTCCAGGAGTCTTCTCAGTATTCTGACCGTTTTCAATAATGCTGTTGTTTGGATGGTCTCCACTCGGCCGCCAACTTCCAAGTCCTCCAGTCCCTTTAGTAATCCTTTAGTTACTGTTCTAAACGTACCAATTACAATTGGTATAATTGTCACCGGCATGTTCCATAGTTTTTTCAATTCCCTAGCAAGGTCGAGGTACTTATCCTTCTTTTCACATTCTTTCAGTTTTATTCGGTGGTCGGCCGGGACAGCAAAGTCGACAATTTTGCAAGTTCTCTTTTTTTTTGTTGATTATTGTCAAGTCTGGTCTTCTGGCCGAGATTAGGTGATCCGTGTGTATTTCAAAGTCCCATAGGAGTTTATGCATGTCATTTTTTAGGACAGGTGCCGGGTTGTGCATATACCATTTGTTTGTATGGTCAAATTTAAATTTCTTCTCAGTATTCTAGCCGATCTCAGTCATGTTGTAGTCTAGATGATTTTGATTCTCTCATTCATTTCCAATTTTTCCATTCTATTCTCTAAGATCTTGGAGACCAATCTGAGTGCACCAACTACAATTTGTATTAGTTTGCCCCTCATGTTCCACAGCTTTTTCAGTTCTCTGGCAAGGTCCAAGTATTTGTCTAACTTTTTGCTTTCTATTATTTTCACTCAATACCGGCTCATTGGTCTAGTGGGTAGAGTGTTCGCCAGTGGTCCGGGAGGCCTGGTTTCAATCCCAGGTCGCGTCATACCAAAGACTTTAAAAATGGTACTTGATACCTCCTTGATAACACTCAGCAATATAAGGTACGTATTAAGGGCGAAGTGGATCAATTCAGGGAAAGGAGTAGCCGCCCCCTATACCTCAGTGTAGTAGCTATTGAAAAGGGAGCCTTCTGGTCCCCCTCGACTACGGTTGCCAACTTTACTTTTACTTATTTTCACTCAATGGTCTGCTGGAACAACAAAATTCCCAAGATGGCAAATTCTCTTTTTTTTGTTAATTAGTCTGGTCTCCTAGCTGGGACAAGGTGATCCGACAGTATCTTAAAATCCCAGAAAATTTTATGCGTGTCATTTTCCAGGACTGATTCTGGTTTGTACATATACCATTTGTGTTATATAGTGGTTGAAGTAATGTAGGACAACACTTCTTTATAAGAATATATACGTCTTTTTATTCTTTTGGTAGGAGTTGAAGCTTCTGTGGTCTGTTAGACAGACGGACGGTGGGAGACAAAACAGATTGCCATATTGACCTGCAACTTCTTCTCTTGACCATAGTACGCAGTGTTATCTTCAAGACCCACTTAGCACTTCTTCTGCTTCTTGGGCAGGGTTGCTGAACCAGAGGTCTGGTATGGGCCACGGGCACCAGCGGGCACACTCTCAGTGACTGCAAGCGGGCTTTGACTCGGCCTTCACTGACTCCAACTCTTTCAACTGGAGGCCACCCAACTGGAGGCTGCATCCTTCAATGGGGCGCTCTCACTGACTGCAAATTGGCTCGCATTCCAGCCTTCACTGCCTCCAACTGACTCAACTGCCGTGGGCATCTGCATATATTATTTCATAATGCCCACTTACTTCCGATTAGATCATTTGATCTTCTTCCACTTATTTACACAGGTGCGTCCTTGATTGACAGCTCGGTCAAGGATCAGTATGTAACACTTGGTACTATTATTATTATTACTTCTTCTGAGTTTTTCTTACTTGCATTAGGTAGTGGTCTTTTACTGGAATTTAAGTGACAGCAAGTCTCCAGGAATCTTTTCAGTATTCTGGCTAATCTCAACAAGTCGATCTTAACAATGCTGTAAACTGGATAGTCTTGATTTGTTCTCCTATTTCCAACTCTTCCAGTCCCCTTTCCAAGCTTTTAGAGACCTAGTGCACCAAATACAATTGGTATCACCGTCATCCTCATTTTCCACAGCTTTTTAGTTCTTTGGCAAGGTACAAGTATTTGTCTCTCTTTTTGCTTTCTTTAATTTTTACTCAGTGGTCTGCTAGAACAGCAAAATCCAATCGACGGAAAGTTCTCTATTTTTAGTTAATTTGTAAAAGATCTGGTTTTCTGGTCAAGATTAGGTGATCTGTTTGTATCCCAAAATCCCAGAGAATTTTATGTGTCTATTTCTCGGGAACAGATTCTAGTTTGTGTATATACCATTTTGTAGTATGATCCAGTTTCAATTCCTTGTATGATTCCCAGTAGATCACCTTTCCCACTCAGTCATGCCTAGTCTTGTACTCCTTTTGCACTAGTTTGCTGCATTCTCTTATGCAATTAATCATTTCATCTTTTTTACCACATAGTAAAAATGTAGAGTTGGCAAACTTAGTTGAGGGTGACCTGAAGGCTCTCTTTTCAATAGCTACTACACCGAGGTGTAGGGGAGGGTGCTACTCCATTCCCTGAATAGCTCCACTTTACCCTTGATCCTTACCTTATAATGCTGAGTGTTAAACAAGGCAGGACCAAGTACCATTTTTTGAGTCTTTGGTATGACTCGACCTGGGATTGAACCCAGGTCTCCCAGACCACTGGTAAACACTCTACTCATTGTTTTGTGATTATTATTATAATTAGCTTAATTTTGGAAGTGATGACAAATGTAAGTCTATTTTTTAAAGCCAATATTCTCTTGAAAAAGAAAAAGTTATTACAAGGGGGATATTGGGTATGCATACACTTTTGAGACATCCAGTGCTTTGAGTTATTTAAAAATATAGCCTTTGTTAAGTGAAAAGTAATTAGTCTACAGTAGCAAATGTATAGAGAAATTATCTTGGCAAGGAGAAGACCAAGCCTTGAGACATCTTTATTTAGAAATTGTTTTATTTTGGTATATCTTAAGTAATTTTGCATTAGTTATGTCAAAAATAAGTTTCCCTGGTTATACTTTATGCAATACTCAACAAATTAGCTTAAGACAGCTTATCAAAATAAAGTAATTCAGTTATAGAAGGAAACATATTTTTCCCTATAAGACAATAGAGGAAGAGGTATATGTAGGCACTGTTACCTGTTATAACAGATGAAAAACTGGCAAAAGACAGAATAAAATGGAGAATTTTAGTGGACAAATATGTGTGAGGAACACTTATGTAGATAATAATAATAATAATAATAATGATAATAATAATAATAATAATAATAATAATAATAATAATCAATAAAAAAAGAGAATATGCAAAATTGTCGACTTTGCTGTCCCGGCTGACCACAGAATAAAACAGAAAGAATGTGAAAAGAAGGATAAATACCTCGACCTTGCCAGAGAATTGAAAAAACTATGGAACATGAAAGTGACAATTATACCAATTGTGATTGGTGCTTTTGGCACAGTAACTAAAGAATTATTAAAGGGTCTGGAGGACTTGGAAGTTGACGGACGAATGAAGACCATCCAAACGATAGCATTACTAAGAATGGCCAGAATACTGAGAAGAGTCCTGGAGACTTGAGGAGACTTGCTGTCACTCAAACTTCAGTGAAATACCATCAGTTAAAGCTGATGGGAAAAACTCTAAAGGAGAAAAATAATAAATGCATAAGAACTTACATTCCAGAGATGACACGGATAGGCTATATGTGTCAAGAAAGGAAAGAGGAAGCATTGAAGATGGTGTTGATACATTGATATGATGATTTGAAGACAAGTTAAAAAAGAAAAAAGAAAAGCTAATGGCAATGACTAGAAACAACACAAAGATCAACAGAACACAAATAACAAGAAAACAAAAATGGGGAAAAAAAGCATAACAAAATTATACGAATGCAAAGTTGGATAAAACTGAGTTGTTGATGAATTTTGTTATGTTATAAAAACTAAAAATCTTTCAAAACTCTTTAAAAAACACCCTTTATACATGCAAGCAACTCCTGATGATGGCCTATGAAAGATCCGAAAGTGCTTGGGATAATTTTGGTAAATTCATCCACCAATTCTAAACTGAAACCAAGACACTTATCAGGAAACTTGAAATGATCTTAATTAAATTATATAGACAAAATGTGTCTTTATTTTTTTAATTAAACATGCCTAAATGAAAGACTGCTGCCTAACTACACACATTTCAAAAACTGATTTGTATAGGAGTACTTGATACCATATAAATGTATATAAAAACTGATTTGTATAGGAGTACTTGGTACCATATAAATGTATATAAAAACTGATTTGTATAGGAGTACTTGGTACCATATAAATGTATATAAAAACTGATTTGTATAGGAGTACTTGATATCATATAAATGTATATAAAGAAATAATTATTATAGACAAATAAAAATGTTTTGTTTAAGACAATGATTGCAATAGAACACTGAAAATATGATTAATTATGATTATAATCAAAATAATTACAAATGAGTCAAATTTAAGAAGTTGATGTGTCATCACATAAACCAAACCAGATCAAACTAAGCTGTGTTTTATTCCCAAACATCCCAGTGTTTCCTTGCTAGTTTATTATACAGAAATGTCTTTTACATAGATATGTCACATGTCTATTATTGATATTTCTAAGACATGAGCATTTGTCACGCTGATTCCTTCTCATGTAATACAGTTGCTTTTATGCACTCATTAATTGATGCAACCTTTTCAAATGGTTGCTTTGTGCCTGGTTATATTGACTTCAATTGGAGATAAAGAAGCTGCTTGCAAATATCTTCTTATTGTCTCTAAGTGTATCAAAAATGCATCGAGTGACAAAAATAAATATTATATAAAGAAAATTAATGAATAAGCTGCAAGTATGTTTGAAAAAAGTAGAATAACTGATATTATAATGGTTACTGCTAATGTCATTTTAAAAAAAAGTTCTATTTGCTACCAATTTTTTTTCACTTTACACAGTTGGAAAAAGAGACACTCCTAAGGAGGCTATAAAATGAATCACCTGAGATATTATGTTTACATTAAAAAAAGATACAAAGAATAGGTTCAAAATTAGAAAATGAACTCTTCTACATATTATAGCTATTACAATTACATAACTAGCTTTTATATAAGCAACACTATTGTCATCATCATCATCATCATGTTGTGCCACTAGCACGGATATCCCTGACTCTCTCTTGCCACTTTTCCCTATCGTTCCTCGCCTCTGGCAGGTCTTCAGGGCTACATCTGTATCCTCACATAGCTGCTGAATGTATGTTCGTGCTGGTCGTCCTGCTTTTGCCCAGCCATATGTGGGGGTCCATAAGAGTACATCACTTATGAGCTCGTCCCTGCTTCTCCAGCAGTGTCCTGCATGTCTGGTTCATCTAACTTGTATAGTTTTCTTGATAGGAGGCAGGTGGCCATATAGTTGGTGTCTTGTGGGGTGTTGCCGCCAGGACTTGTTCAATATTGCTCGCAGCATTCTTGTGTAATTGCCATCTAGCTTCTTTTCCAGCCATTTTGTTAGCGTCCATGTAGTGCATCCATACAGCAGTATCGATATGACAGCTGTCTGGAAGAAACTGCATTTCATTTTATTGGTTAGGTCTGATTTCCATATGATCGATAGCCTATTGATGGCTGTCCATGCATTTGTTGACCGCGTGTCAATGTCCTTTTCTGTTGATGAGATGCTGCTTCCTAGGTAAGTGAATTTGTCTACTAGTTTAAGAGGGGTTCCATCTAGTGTGGAGATATCACCTGTTTGATTATAGCACATATATTCTGTTTTGTCCGCATTGACATGGAGGCCTATGCTTGCGGCTACTCGTTCCAAAAACACTACAACACTATCATAGGTAAGATTTGTTTTTTTGGAGGTGCCTGTCGTTTAATGGTTATCGTAGTAGGAAACGGACATGGCGACACAAGTTCAAATCCTGGGTGAGACTGATATTATTTCACATAGCACTAATACCCTTGGGAAAGGTATGAATCCAATTATTCTCCCTCCAGCTATGGGTAAATAGTAGGACAGAGTGAGTTCTTCAGCTTTGGTGAGGCAACTAGTCTAGGAGAAGGAAAACTCTGAATTCAAACCTGTTAAACTTCGCTAAAAAATTGACCTTGTGTCATATCCTGCCCGAGCGGAGGGGTTGGGTAAATAGGATAATAGGTAAGATTTATTAAATAAATACAACAGAACCATAATTCACTTTTATGAATGTTTATATATACAAGCAGCATGTGTTGCCAATTTGTTCTTTCTCAGCTTGGGTTGATTTGGTCTATTCTTTTTAGCTAGGATGAATAACAGATATGAAGTGTTCTTTTCTTGTGTGCATACTTAACTTTATTCAACTTCTCAATAATATAAGAGGCTAATATGAAAAACCAGGAGTCAGCCATTAGGACACTGATGGAAATTAGGTCTGGAGCTTTCAATGGATCTGGAAAAACTAATCTAAAATTGAAATTCAACTTCTAACTTCTAGGATTTTAGTCACCTGATTTTACAATGTACCCATGAGAGCCAAGCATTCAGCTGTCCCTAAAGGTTATAATCTGCCAATTAAACTGAGTTGACTCAGTGTGTCTTTCCAGTTGTTTAACTACTATTTGAATTTTACACAACACGCTAAATAAAAGATTCAGTCAGTCTATTATTTAGTAGTGTGATGGTATAGTCTTTGCTGTAGGAAATGGATTTGGTGAACCGAGTTCAAATTCTGGACTAGGCTGTTTGCTAGTCCCTTTGTGCTAATGCTCTTCGGAAAGGCATGAAGCCATCTGTTCTTTTTCCAATTATGAGTAAATAGTAGGGCAAACTTGGTTTTTTAGCTTATACAGAGCAACTGATCTAGAAAAAGAAAAAATGAATTCAAACCAGCTGTACTTTGCCTTAAAAAGTTCCCCCCATGTTGTATCCTATTCATGGAGAAGAGGTTGGATAAATATATACAAGGAGGCAATGAAAAGTTCTTAACCCAACTAAGAAGAGTGTTAGGACCTACAAAACATGTTAACGTCAAAATTTTTCCTCCCAAAGTAAAAATCACAGGAACTATTTTTTCTCTCTCTTCCACTCCTGTTGTTGACATTACTCACAAGAGTCTAGACATAAAAGAAACTTGCTCTCTAATCCCTTTTCATTAGTGCTAACACATATAGTCCTTAATTATAGTTCTACATTTATAGACTCAGCATGGTATGTTAACCAAGAAACTCATGAAGGGTAGTCTCTCCTAAGACTTTTCTAATTGCATTCTGTATTTTTTGGGGGGTAGAGGGCACCACTAACAATTTTCAAATTGGGCTCTGCACTTACTATTGCTGGCCCTATTCATTGAAAGTGATACAACAGTTATTGTTCAATAAAAAGAAGTCAATTCCTGGATGACAGTATGTGTGCAATTTTCTCCTTCAAAGCTCTCTAGCCAGCAGGGAAAAAAAAAAACTTAAGTCACTGACTTTATGGCTTCTTAACTATTGCTTTATTGCCAACCTTTATCGAACATATAAAGCTTGCTAATATGACTGTTATCATTCTTGTAAGAATAAAAGACACATTCAAGAACTCAAATTATGAACTTATTGTCATGGATACAAGTCAACAGGCATAAATGACAATTTCTTTTATTCTTAGAAGCTTCTCCTGTTCAGCTTGAGTCAGCCACAAAGGCTGAAACCTTTTGTTTCTACCTGCAAGATCTTACCAAATTAATAAATATCTCAGTCTGACCTTTTGAAGGATTTTGACTTTTTGCTTTCTTATTTTCTTTTCTTTTTTTTTTTCTTTTGCTGGTCCTTTGTTATTTCATGCCGTGTTTACTAGCCATCTGACATTCATATATGACCGGGAAAAAGAACATTATGGCAATCATTGGTACAATGTTCTTTTCTCTTCTTGTTTATGCCAATTTGCCCAAAAAGAAAAAAAAAAGTGAAGTGCTACAACATTTGTATCATTGTTAAGTCAAACATAAAACCTGATCTTTAATTGTGTACAATGATTCTCATATCTTCTCATGTGCCATTTTACTACATTCTTTATGATTTGAATTCTGAATAAGGTGTTTGAGGAAAAAAGTAGATTCTTATGTAGTGTAGCTTTTACAACTTCAAATCTATTTTCTAAGGAGATATTTCATTCATAATTCAGGATCTTCTGAACTAGTATATGAAGTATATATATATATATATATATAGTCATCCACTGACAGATCTGTTTTGTTCTATCAGAACTCATCAGTGTGGCTAGACATACTAGCTTCCCATAGCTGGGATCAAAACCCGGTTGACTCAAACACCAATCCAAGACTCTACCCCTCAACCACGATGAACCCACAACAGCGAAGTAAATTTTAAACGGTTATGAATCACAATTACTATTGTTTACATACATCCACTTAACGGCTACCGAGAGCTCAATTCATATATGAAGAGCCTTGCAATAAACGCTAATGGCAACTCGATTACTTCATTCGCTAGAGAACTCAACCCTACGGGGGCAGGGGAGTATATATATATATATATATATATATATGGAGGTGCCCGTCGTGTAATGATTATCGTCGTAGGAAATGGACATGGCAACTTCAAATCCTGGATGAGACTGATTGCATTTCACATAGTACTAATACCCTTGGGAAAGGTATGAATCCAATTATTCTCCCTCCAGCTATGGGTAAATAGTAGGACAGACTGATTTCTTCAGCTTTGGTGAGGCAACTAGGCTAGGAGAAGGAAAACTCTGAATTCAAACCTGTTAAACTCCACTTAGAAAAAATTGACCTTGTGTCATATCCTGCCCGAGCGGAGGGGTTGGTAGATAGAGTTATATATATATATATATATATATATATATATATATGAGGATCATTAAATAAGTTTCCAGACTTTTTTTGTATGGGCACTTTTATTGATAGTACACACATGAAACTCTAGTCCCCTTCGAAGTAATCTCCTCTGGTTATGAAGCACTTGTTGTACCATTCTAACAACTTCTAGAAGGCTCCATGGAAGTGCTCTTGTGTGAGCGTGTCAATGACCTTCGTCATAGCCTCTTTCATCTCCTCAATTGTCTCATAACGATAGCCTCGGAGCTCAGGAAATAACCAAAAATCACAGAGAGCAAGGTCTGAATTATAGGGAGGCTTAAGAACTGTCTTGATGCCCATCTTGTTCAAATAGTCTGTGACAAGGATGGAGTTATGGACTGGTGCATTGTCCTGGTGGAAATACCACTGACCCGATTTGAAGAGTGCTGGCCTCTTCCGATGGAATCTCTTCCTGAACTCCCTTAAAACCGCGACATAGTAACCCTAACCCTAACTGTTTGGTCAATCAACTCTGGTCTATTGACTTCCTTTCTCCTCGCACACCTCTCATCAACCCTCACAGACTCCCTGCCTTCCTTGAATCTGTTATGCCACTCAAAAACTGATGCGCGATTCATGCAAGATGCTCCAAAAGCCGTCTGAAGCATTCCATACGTTTCTGTGGCATTTTTTCCAAGTTTAAAACAGAATTTTATTGCATATTGTTCTTCTAAAGTGTCAGATGGCATTTTTGAAATTCACCAGCTGTGGCAATCAGGTTTTAGTAGGGTGTATTCCAATTGCTGCTGTAGCTGTTCATTTGAAGCTGAAATCATAAAAATTGGCCTGTCATCTCATAAGATGTATAGCAATAAGATACTGAAGTTTCAAGAGTCTACAACAATTTTAAATGCCTGTACGAAAAAGTCTGGAAACTTATCGAATGCATCAGGTATATATATATATATATATATATATATATATATATATATATATATACATGCACATACACACATGTATATATACATTTATATATCACCAACACTTATCTGAAGATCAAGAAATTGTGAAAGGTGAGAGTTGGTCATTTTATTCATTTTGCTTTTTAATAATACTGTTATATATATATATAGTCCACAACAAAATTAATTGTACACTCATGAATATGGAATATTTTGACCCATATACTCATATGATGGCAGACTTTTTATATGTTATTAAGTACAAAAAATATAAAACTCAATTTTGAGAAGGATAGGTTGAATTTACTAAATATGAGAAAATAAACTAAAGAGAAAAAGACAAAATTATTCATACAGTATGAAAAATTGAAAATGTTGAACAATTTTCACCATATTAAGTATCAATAGAATGGCCTCTCATCTTTGGAACTTGTTGAAATTGTTTTTTTTTAAGTTTTTGATGAGATTTAAACAAGTCTTTTCTTCCATTCTTCAATGATTACACATTTTAATTCCTGAAGGTTTTTTGATGACTGAAAATTTATTCAAACTTTCAATTCTTGCCATAAATTTTCAATAGGATTCAAGTTGAGACTCATTGAAGGCCATGGCATAACTCTAATCTTATTTTTCTAAAGCCATGCAGCCACTGATTTAAATGTATGTTTGGAATCATTATCTTGCTGGAAAGTAAATCGCTTACCTAGATCAGGATTTTGCACTGATAGTTATAGATTTCCATCCAGAATTTTGATATAGTCTTCAGATTTCAATATTCTTCTTATTGCAATTAATTATCCAGTCCTTCTTGAGCTAAAACAACCCCGAAATATCATTGAGCTACCTCCATGTTTTAATGTTGGCACTGTGTTCTTTGGGAGGAAAGTCTCAGTTTTCTTGTGGCAAATCTTCTGTACATCATTATGTCCAAGAAGATCAATTTTTCTTTCATTACTCCATAGTAATAGTTCCCAAAGGCAATTTTCTTTGTTAAAAAACGTTTTGGCAAAATTAAACTGAGCAACAATATGACATGGTTTTTGAAGAGGGGTGCATTGTGGTCGGTTTCCATGCAACCTATTTCTATTTAAACAACATTGTATTATAAGAGTATTTACACTGATACCCATCATATCTAGACTTTTGGTGATGTCTTTCGAAACAACTCTTGGGTTTATATTAAGCTCATGATACAGTTTTTATGCTGTTCTCAGTGGCAATTTGGCTTTCTTTCCATGCCAAAGTGAATTCCCTATCATGCCAAACTGTTTAAATTCTTTATAATGGACTGTACCCAAGATCTAGGGATAGCTAACTGGTTTGAAATAGTGCTGTAACAATTGTGGTAGTTAATAATTCTCAGTCTCAAGTCAACGCTAAGCTTTTTTGTCTTCCTTATCGTGTTGTTAATATAAGAATAACAATGGTGACATTCTATGCACCTTGTGATGTTATTTGCTGGAATTATCACAAATATTCTACTGAATAAATAGTTTAGAAGGATTCATCAATAAAATAATTATGTGAATCAATTTAGAATTATATTTTCTACTGGATGAATAATTTTGTCTTTTCCTATTTACATAATTTGCCTTTCAAATTTGTTGTATGAAACCTGTTGTTCTGAAAATTGAGTTTTATATTCCTTTTCTGTGCTCATTAACATATAAAAAATCCTGGCATCATACAGGCATTAGATTCTGAGAAATGGATAAAAATATTCAAAATTGATGGGTGTTTGAATAATTTTGTTGTTGACCTGTATATAAATATATACATACATATATATATATATACAGGTCAAAAACAAAATTATTCAAACACCTATCAATTTTGAATATATATATATATATATATATATATCATTATCATCAATTTGTGTTGATAGCACAGGGTCCCTTGACTCTTTCTCACCATTTGTCCCTATTGTCCATTGCTCTTGCGAGGTCTTCAAGACGGCATCCAGTGTCCACACAGAGCTGATGAACTTTGCTGGTTGGCCAGCACTGCAATGTCCACGTGTAGGATTCCACGAGAGAATGAGTTTGTCCTTACTTCTATGACAGTGATCCACATGTCTTGTTCATCTTACTTGGATAGTTTGTGAGATGGGAGATTAGTGGCTGCACAGCTGTTGTTTTGTAAGGTGCTACTTCCAGGATTTGTTCAAAAGAGCACACTTTTTCTCTGTGGGTTTCCTCAGAGTCCAGAGAGGACATCTATACAGTAGTAACAATATGGTTACAGTTTGGAAGAAAAGCCATTCTATTTTATCAGAGAGATTAGATTTCCACATGAGCAACAACCTGTCAATAGCAATCCATACCTTTCCAACTAGGCTGCAATATCTCATTGTGAAGTGATGTCAATATATATATATATATATATATATATATATATATAAAGGTTTTTAATACACAACTCAGAGTTACACAACAACGATTCTTAGGTGAGATTCGTCAAAAGACAAAATCTGTGAGCAACTAAATGTACATTACTCTGCTAAAATGAGTGATTAAAAACTTTAATGAATTTCACTGATCAAATCATGAGATGAGAGTAAATCATCTTTTTAATAGTTTTTTTTAATATTATTCTATTTATATATAATATTCAGCAACTATGTGAGGATACGGGATGTTGTCCAGAAGACCTGCCTGAGGCGATGAACGATAGGGAAAAGTGGCGAGAGAGGGTCAGGGATATCCGTGCTACCAGCACGACATGATGATGATGATGATATGTATAAATAGGATTTGACATTAAATATATAAAGGGTTGATATACCATAAAATACAAACAACCAATCAACCAACCAGCCAACCACTCTTGACCTCTTTTGCCTTTAAACAGAAGAGGCATGTCTCAGATCCTGCCAAGGAATGGTAAAGTTTCATGGCTATTTTACTTTCTTTCACCAAGTAAGCTTTCTTCCATTATTGTACCCCTTCTTCATACTGCTTGTTTATGGAACTATGAGTATATTTCTAGCTGTGAGGACACACTTGTACATTTGTTCTCTAAAGACCATTGGTATGTATATTATGTAGATAAACACTTATATGTTCTAGTATATACAAGCGTGTTTATCTTATATGAGTTTCTGTTGTGTTCAGTGTTTGTATATCATGGATATATTAATGTTAATATTGGTCCTTGGTGAATGGGGACTTGATTAAATATCTTCCTCAGCTCCAAACATACTAATAAGTCCTTCTCATGATATCATGTATTACATAAACAGCTAATAAAAAATATAAAAAAGTCGATTCCCAGATCATTCTGAACATTTTCTAGATCTCACTTTTTTTCTCAGTTTGGTTTAATTTGATTTCTTTGTTTTATAGCATATCAACATTTGAGGGTTATTCAATACTTCTTGTAGAAGAACAGCAGCAGTACTATTTAACCTATTGCTGGGGGGAGGGATCTGGGGGTTCATGCCTTTTCTAAGAGTACTCGTCTGTGAGTGAATGTAATAGCATGATTGGAGTTCAAACTCACCATAGCTTTGCAGTCTAGCATGTTAGCTATGATGCCGCTGGAACTCTCCACTTTTCTCTCAATGTTTGAGCACACACACACACACACACACACACACACACACACACACACACACACACACACACACACACACACACAGGTATGTACATATATTCGTAAAGCTATTACTAAAAAAACTACTGCAGTTTCTCCAACAAAGCCTTTGTTCATTAAATGAAAATCCTGGGATTATTCATTGCCTTGAGGCTGAAGCATCATTAACACTGGGCATCCCAATCATGCAATAGCAACTGACAATTTTTTATAAAAAAGGTTATTTTCTTCTAAAACAAAAAATACCAGGATATCATTATTTCTACTCGAGCATAAAACAGTCAAAAAAGACATTATTACATATTTTTATTACCTAAACTCACTTAACACCAGATATCTGATATTACAAACTTACACTCACTCATTCTCTAATGGTCACTCACACTCACTCATTCTCTAATGGTCACTCACACTCACTCATTCTCTTACAGTCACTTACACTCACTCATTCTCTAATGGTCACTCACACTCACTCATTCTCTAATGATCACTCATGCTCACTCATTCTCTAACGGTCACTCACACTCAGTTTATTTTGCTAACTCATTTTTCATATGGATTTAATCCTAGTTTATTCTTGATTACTATTCATTCTTTTATTTGTTTGAGGGTCGTTCAAAAAGTTCTAAGCCTCACCCAGATATTGAATTTGTCACACAGCTTTCACTTCTGAATGTGTCTCATCTACACGAAAATTAAGACAGATATCTGAATAAGTTTTTCAAGCATTTCTTTCTGAAAGACTCTAGTACTTCTTTTAATTTTAACAAAAGATATGAATTTGTTGCAATCCAAAAATGAGTATACCTCTTATATATATATATATATATATAGATAGATATTTGTGCTATCTTATTTTTGGTTGAAGAATGTCAATGCAGTAGAGTTTGGTAGTAAATAATGCCTAAAGATATATATTTTGATTTTTAATGTTCAACAAAAAATAATAAAATCTTTGTATCTTTGATTTAGAAGAAAATTACTTGGATGTACTTAACAGAAAATCTGAATTAATAAGTTTTTTAAACTTGTAATTTGTGCCAGTATAAACTCTGGTTCACTTCAAATGATTGACAATCTCAGTCTGAAATTTATTCCATTATCAACACAAGGGACTTGTTTTAATGAAATGAACCTGCATTGATTTCTGACAAATACACACACATCATCCAGGCTTATTGATAAAACAGATTCTCATGACTTTCTCTCATCATCTGTTCCTATTGACCATTGCTTTTGGCAGGTTTTCTAGATGGCGTCCAGTGTCTACACAGAGCTGATGGCATATCTATGTGTAGGGTTTCATCAGAGATCATTGTTATGAGAACGTCCTTACTTCTCCAGCAATGCCCTGCATGTCTTGTTGTCTCACTTATTTGTGAAATGGAAGGTAAGTGGCTGGAAGACTGCTGTTTTATAAGCTGCCGCTTCCAGGGTTTGTTCAAAGCAGCATTCAACATCCTTATGTAGTCACTATCTAGCTTTCTTTTCAGGCATTTCATTGACGTCTAAGAGCCGCAACCATAAAATAGTACTGATATTGCTACAGCTCGGAAAAATTCCTGTTTTATTTTATCAGAGAGATTAGATTTCCATATGGTTGATAACCTGTCAATTGCAGTCCATGCCTTTCCTATGCATATGCTGACATCACTTTCAATAGATAAGATATTGCTACCAAAGTATGTGTTTTGATCTTCTAATTTCAGAAGCTTGCCATTTAAAGAGGGGATGGCACCATCTTTTATAAAACACATGAACTCTGTTTTATCTGAGTTATATAGAGACCAATGCCTCTTACTGTCTGCTCCAGGCTATGCAACTGAGATTTGGCTTGAGCAGGTGTATTTGCAAGAAGTGCTAAATCATCTCTATAGTCTATATCAGAAATAGTTTCTGTTTGATATTGTTTGCTTTTTGCCTTTTTTAGTATGAAACCATTTTCTTTTATTAAATCTGTTGTTGTTTGTGGAAGGTAATCTCAGCAGATAATGAATTGAAATGGTGCTAATGTATCTCCTTGCAATATTATTTCATAATTTCCATGAGGCCCAGCAACAATGTCATATAAATCAGTTACCCTCTCAGAGTTTGACAATTCATTGAATCATTGAAGGAGTATGTGAAAAAAAAATCTTGAGGCATCCTTTTTGTTTGTAGATTTCTCCAAGGCATTTGATTCCATACACAAAGGAAAGATGGAGCAAATACTTCTAACATATGGTCTTCCCAAAGAAACTGTCACTGTTATAATGATGCTTTACAATGACATGTAAATGATTGTTTTCTCACACATACATATATGGATTGATTTGATTGATTGATTGATTTTAAAGGCATGTCAACCCAACGAGAGTTAGTTAATACCTGGAGGTTAGTGAATCTCATTCATTGTACATTTATATTTACATTTTTAGAGCAGTTATTTCTTCAAAAGTTTTTTTACATGGTCCTACCAAATGCAAATCATTTTTAACTGATCTATTTGACCCATTGATAGGACCAAAATAGGGTACTACCACTCTGAATCAGAGTAGACCTGGAAGTAATGGCAATGAAGAGCTATTCCACACTCCTCAGATCACCATTGGATGCAGTTTAGTGTCATACCCTGGATACTTCTTGGGAGGGAGTCTGTGGGGTTTGAAGGTATTTTTTCGCGTCGAGGTCACCAATGTGGGTTTTTTGAAGGTTTTTATGGTAGTCAGTGGCTAAGGGCAAGGCTGTGTTGCCGTAAGATATCTGACTCCATATTTTGGTTATATTATTTTACCCCACGTTGACTGGCCGGTGCAATGCCTTGCCCAAAGAAGGTCCATGAGAAATATACAAAAAGGAAAGATAAGAACAGATAGGAGACGAAAACATTTCTTTCATACTTTCCTTTATTTACTTGGTGAATGGACTAACCAACGCTACGTCCCAAGACACAGCGTGGTACCCAAAACACCAGATAGTAAAATCGGTGTTGTCGGTTCGACGTCTCTACCCGAAAAGAGGTCGGTTCACAGAAAACCTGAGTGTTTATCTCTCTTCACCGGCTCCAAATTCGCCACGCCAAAATCCTTCTAATTTTGGCGCGACCGCTTCTCATTGGCCACTTTACATTTTATTATTTTTCTTTTTTCTGATTTTAACCGGATGGATGCGTGGAGCCTTATGCGTGGCGACGCGTTTATACATTTTGTATCTGGCAGCCGACGAGTCAATATCCGGTTGGGAGTTTTTTCTGTTAATTCCTAAATCCCCACAAGTCTTACCCCTCTGCAAAGGATGCAGTCAGAGTATTCTTAGCCCAACTAACAAGGCAAGATATTATCAGGTATCATATATTACCAAACTTCACAGCAATGAAACTTTAACCAAAGATAAGAATATGTAGCAAAAATAAGTACCACTCTTATATAATTATTTATATAGGTTTTGTTTTTGTTTTTTGCTATAGAGTTTCAAATCTGTAGAGTTTTGTAACAATAGTTAATAATATTAATTTTGATTGTATAATACTTCACTAGAGATAATAAAGTCCTAGTATCTTTGGTTTAGCTTCTCCATTATATGTAGTTTGGTGTCATATATAGGAGACTTGTTTTTTTTAGTGTTGGGAGGAATCTTACACTTCTGCAGTCGATACAGTCAATGAGAAACTGCTGCCAGCATTACATATGCAGAGACAGGCACATATAAATGCAAATATTCATTACTCAGTTCCTCTGAGGAGGAATCTCATGATTTAGTGGTTAATGTGCTGGATTCTGACATTGTAGTAAATGACTTTGAACCCCAGTCTTACTATAACTTTGAACTCCAGTCTTACTATAACATTCACTTTCGGACTGATACTCTTGGGAAAGGTATGAACTCCCTTATCATCTCAGCTATGGATTAAATAATAATACAACTGTTCATCTACAAGGAAGGCTTTAGCATTAAATAACCCACAAAGGTTGATATGCCATTAAACAAAGAAACTAACCAACCAATCAATTCTTCTGATTTTTTGCAATTCAATAATATCTTTTAAAAATGTTTTCTATATTTTTGTTTAGACAGTATTTTTTTTAAAACACATATTTGGAAAATATTCTTGATAGTAGACTTGGTTGAAAGAATGATTTTATTTTTGTTTTATATATACAAAGCATTAATTAAAACATAAAATTACAATGTTGGCTGTTTTTTATCCATTGCTGATGACTTAAGTCTGGTTAGTCTGGAAATTATTCGTGCTGATTGCCATCTATATAAAATAAAAACAAACAAGAACTTTTAATGAATATAACAAACATAACATCAAAGATAACTACAAAGAGAAAAGCAAAAACAGTATAAAGAATTGAAATAAAAATCTGCTGTTAAAAAAAAAAAATAATGAATAGATAAAATTCAAGTATAACTGAAAGCACAAAGAAAATATTTCTGTTAAATATCTCTGCTGTTTTGGGGAGTTATCCACAAACTCGTTTTCACTTGTTAAAATACTCTGGAAGTATTCAGATTAAAGTGTTGATAATAGAATAGCCAACTGCGTTGATATCTGATATTACAAACTTCCTAGATGTTTGAAAGAATGACATCGAGAGTTTGTGAGCGAAACACTACATAAAAAATCAAATCAATTTTTCTGGAAAGATATGGAATTTCATTAATTCCATAAACACACACAGATATACACAGACACCCAGACAGACAAGCACACACACACACACACACACACACACATAGAGAGAAGTGAAAAATTTATTCCTTATATATTTATAAAATTTGGTAGAGGCACACTTAGTTTAATGGCTATCATTATAGGAAATGGAATCAGTGACCCGAGTTCAAATCCTGGATGTGGCTGTTTGTGTTTCATTTCACTCTGATGTCCTTGTAAAAAGCAGGAATCCATTTGTTTTCTTCTCAGCTATGGATTAATAGTTGGGCAGATTGGGTTCTTTAGCCTTGGTTAGGCACTCAATCTAGAAGGAAAACTTTGAATGCAAACCAGCTGTCAAAAATTGACATTGTGTCACATTATACTCATGGAAAGGGGGTATGTAAATACATACTTTTAGAATTTTTCTGAACATGTGAATAAGTCATTAAGTCCATCGCTTAATAATGAAGAAAACATTTATATCTATTTATATTTCACATAGCACTAATACTTTTGAGAAAGGTATGAATCCAACTATTCTCTCTCCATCTATGGGTAAATACAAGAACAGACTGAGCTCTTTAACTTTGGTATGGCAACCAATCTAGGAGAAAGAAAATGCTGAATTCAAACCTGTTAAACTCTGTGAATTGAATTACTGTGACCAGAAAATCTGGAAAAACCGGACAGCTGTTTTAACCTTATCAGGTATCACCAGCAGTATATACCATGATCTCTCCCACTGGAGATTGAACCAGTGACTACAGATTGCAGAGCCGAAACTCTACAACTGAGCTACTAGTCCATATCACACACAAGTGATGCCAAATTTATTTAGTTATAGTAATTGCACAGCCAATTAACCTGAATGTGTCTTGCAAGTTACATCCGTCCTCTTTACAGAGGACACATCTTCCCAGGAGGATTGGAAATACGCATCCACGTAATTATTATAACCTCAAGGTTAATTGGCCATGCAATTATCATAACTAGTTAAATTTGGTGTCATTTGAGTGCAATATAGACTGTTGGCTCAGTTGTAGAGTTTCAGCTCTGCCATCAGTGGTCTCTGGTTCAATCTCCGTTAGTGGAGATAACAGTATACACTGCAGATGAGACCTAATAAGGTTGAGACAGCTGTCCAGTGTTTCCGTATGTCATGTGTAGGTGTTCGGTGGATTTTCTGGTCATGGTAATTCAATTCACTATATAATTCCTCTATTTAAAAAAAGAAAATATTGATCTGTTAAACTCTGCTTAAAAAATATTGATCTTTTGTTGCATCCTGTTTCTGTGGAGGGTCTTCATAAATATATATATCAATTTTTCCTCATAATTTACTTTCTTAATGTACTTTACTCAGAGGTCTCAAACTTAGAGACAGAAAAAGCCCCCTTATGTCCTGGGGAAGATGCGGTCTGCAATCTCTACAAATTATATTACTAAATTGCCATAAAGTGAAGACTTGCCGCTAGGGAGACCCTTTATTTATAAAAATGAATGTGCATATAAAAACATATGTCTAAGAGTATATGAATTACTACAAAATATCCAAAGGTAGGAGCCCTTGAGGCATGATGGCAAAAGTGCTAAACTACAGCCTTGAAGTAAACAAGTCTGCCCTACTATTTAGCCGTAGCTGAAGGAAGAATAGTTGAATTCATACCTTTCTCATGGGTATTAGTGCAATCTGAAATGCAAAGTCTCATCCAGTATTTGATCTCAGTTTCCCAGGTTCATTTTCTCTAATAATAACCATTATATCACAATATATATATATCATCATCATCATGTCGCGCCGCCTGCGCGGATATCCCTGACCGTCTCTCGCCATTTCTCCCTATCATTCATCGCCTCCGGCAGGTCTTCAGGATTACAACCCGTGTCCTCACATAGCTGCTGTATGTAAGTTCGTGCTGGTCGTCCCACTCTTGCACATCCATGAGTGGGGGTCCACAGGAGTACATCGCTTATGAGCTCGTCCTTGCTTCTCCAGCAGTGTCCTGCGTGTCTGGTTCGTCGAACTTGTATAGTTTTTGTGATGGGGGGCAAGTGTCCGTATAGTTGGAGTCTCGTGGGGTGTTGTCGCCAGGACTTGTTTAATACTGCTCTCAACATTCTTGTGTAATTTCCGTCCAGCCTCCTCTCCAGCCGCTTCGTAAGCGTCCATGTGGTGCATCCATATAGCAGTGCACACATCAACTAAAAGCACACAATTTAATCTCTGCTTTTAGTTGATTTGGTATATATATATATATATATATACATATATATAATTCTTTTAAATACCCTGTCCAGTGGCAAAAGCTGCTTGGTAGTGCCAGGAGTGGCAGGGCAGTACTGCTTTGAGCTACTGAAACTGGTTTAGCGGCTGATGAGGGCAGGGTATCACACATACTTTCACACGTATGATATATATATATGCACACATCCAGGATTTGTGGATTTCATTTCCTATGATGATAACCATTATTCTAAGCACCCCCTACATCTGTTGTAGTTTCTGTGGAATTAAATATGAAGCATACTTTAAGAGCATCACCGCTGATAGATTTTGGGTGTAATGTACCGAAGACTTGTGAAAATATTGTATATAGTTTTGATTTGGTCTGATCTTATGGCATATCAACCATTGTAGGTTATTTAATGCCAAATCCTTTTTATACATATATATTATTAAATATATGATTTCTAAACACATTTCGTAGATAACATTCTTAAATGAGCCTGAAGTCATTTTTTTCTCACTCTGTTAAATAGTTTCATTTATTTCTATCCAATATGAATAATTCTATTTATTATTAATCATTTGTTTGCACATACTTAAATGTTTTCAAGTATTGCTATGTATCACTAACAATTTAATTAAACATCAGTCATTTGTTTACTCACAGTTAAATGATCAAACAGTTCTATTTCAAACAATTCAGTTTAGCATGTCAACAAAGTTAAATGGTTCCAAGTATTGCTATGTCTCACTGAAAATTCAATTAAACATTAGTTATTTGCTTATGCACAGTTAAATGTAAAAACAGTTCTATTTTAAACAATTTGGTTTAGCATAAGTACACTGTTTAAATGTCAAACAGTTCTATTTAAACCATAGGACCCTATCGGGTGCTACCTCTCTGGACCAGAATGGACCTGGGAGCAATGGCAATGAAGGGGTACTCCACATTCACCAAAGCTTCAGTATTACTGGAGCCTCACCATCTGATTGTTTAGTGTCATATCCAGGACACTGATTGGGGAGTCTTATCCCTCTGCAGAGATGCAGTCAGTATATTCTGCAGTCCCAGCTGACTGGGCCAAGTATATATCGTAAATTGGTACTAATTTATATATTTCTTATGATAGACACTCATAACTGTTGGCAGGTAATTGAAATTACCCCAAAGTCTGATGATGTTAAGGCGGTTGATTTGGTCTGAACATTTTTTCATACCTGATTGGAGTTGATAGCATTAGTGATCTTTTCAAAATCTGACAAGATAATTTATCAGATTGTAAGGAATAATGTTGATGAGATAAACAGTAAATTTAATTCTGTGCTGCTGTAGGATTGTGAGATGGCTGTCACTATGGAGACAAGAATTCTTGGCTTGGTGTATTTTATCGAGTAGGTGTAGGGATTGTGTTCAAGGAAATCAAGTGAGTGCCAAAATGAGAGACAGGCAGAGACTATTAACCACAATTTTTGAAGTGTCTACATCCAAGAAATGAATTGACTTTCAAGATTTTGAAGCAATTTTTATTGATCAATCATTATTAGTTGATCATATCTATGTTGCAAGTATGTTGAAAAATCTATTGATAAACTAAACATCCGATCATTGGCAAAAGTAATGAATGAAATGTTTTAAAACAAAAAGAGTAAAGACAAATCAGAAATAAATAGACTTCCAAGATTTAATTTTTATTGTTAGGTCATCATCAGTTGATTATATCTACTTTGCAAATAAGTTGAAAATCTTTTGATAAACTAAACATGGAAAGGCCAAGAAAACTCACAAAGGCTTTTAAGAAAATTACAATTTGGGATCAGATAGGAAGAACGGCAGAAATATTCTTGAGTAAGTTGAGAATAAATGGAACAATGGAAAAGGAATGTTGAAATATTCTTTTTTTTTCTTTTCCTTCATTCAGATATACTTCTATTGTTACATGGGTAAAAATTTTATTATGTGTCTTTGCCAAGAGTTTGATAAAAGAGGATGAAACCAGCCTCTAAAGGAAGCTCATTACTATTCAAAACAGAAATCATATAAAATTTGGATGCATGAGATCACAACCTTCTTTCACTTCTTTAACAAAAAGAATCTCCCAAAGACAACAGTTAAACATAGATCCATATATGCTCTATCAGTGTGAATGAGCACAATTTCTTTAAAAACATAGCAAACCATATAATTGTATTATTAATATATATATATATATATATATGGGGGGATATAAAATACATCAAGGCAAAATAAAATATCTGGTTGGAAAATAGGAGCAATGCATGAATAATTCACCTGATAAGATGAAGTAGAAGAGCCAGAAATTAGACCAGGAATCTCTCCGAGCATCTGCACAATTTATGTCAGGAATATCAACCTGCAAGTGGATCAAGTGGCCTCTAGCTAACAAAATAACCGAATGGCAAAGATTTGATGAATAAAAGAAACATTATCATCATTATCATGTCGTGCTGGCCGCATAGATCTCCCTCAGCCTCTCTCACCACCCATCTCTATCATCCATTGCTCCCAGGAGATCTTCAAGGCTACATCCTGTATCAGCACAGAGATGTAAATAGGTTGTAAATAGGTTCTAGCTGATCTCCTGCCTTTGCGCGTCCATGTGAAGGGATCCACAAGAATATGTCGTTTATGAGGTCCTCATTACTTCCCCAGCAGTGTCCCACATGTCTGGTTCATATAAGTTAGATAATTTTCATGATGGGTTGTAGGTGGCCGTATAGCTGCTGTCTTGTGGGCTGTTGCCTCCAGGACATGTTCAATATTGTTTGCAGTATTCTTGTGTAATTGCTGTCAAGCTTTTTCTTCGAAAAGAGAACATGTAGTGCATCCATACAGCAGTATCAACATGACTTCTGCTTGGAAAAAACTTTGTTTTATTTTATTGGTTAGGTTTGACTTCTATATGCCTATCAATAGCTATCCATGCCTTTGCTAGTTGTGTGTTGATGTCTTTTATGGTTGATGAGACACTGTTTCCTAAGTAGGTGAACTTGTCCACTAGTTTCAGAGAACTACTATTTAGTGTGGAGATGTTGCCTATTTGATTAAAGCACATGTATTCTGTCTTGTCTGCATTGATATGGAGGCCTATGCTAGCAGCTGCTCATTCCAGACTATGTAGCAGGGTTTCGGCTTGGACAGGTCTATTTGTCGGAAGCACTATGTCATTGGCATAGTCCGTGTCTGTAATTGTTTGTGTAGGGTATCTTCTGCTTCTTTCCCTAAAAGAAATAGTGAATGGAAATTAAATTTAAAAAAGCATACTACAAGGGTAGTAAGATTTAGCTGTTGTAGGATGCCGTCTGCATTGGAGTGAAGAGTTTGCCAATATTCAGTTGGCTGAAACAGGATAAACTAATGGCTAACATATCTATAGAGAAAATTACCTTTTTAGAAGACCAGAAATAGTAACTCATTGGTCAAATAACATACTGACCACACATATAAAGGGCAAAAACCTGAAACCATTTAAAATTAGCAAGAGGTGATGTAGGAAGTACTGATAAACACTGAGGTTGGAGGTAGGCTAAGACATGATCAATCTTGGCTTGGTCACTTTAATGAGGGGGTAAGCTGTTGAAAACACCCCAACCCCTACTGAACAAATGATATCACCAATGTATGTATCTATGTATGTATAAGCATTATTTTATTGTTAGTACAAGTGAAATGAGTTGGTAAGACTAGTATACCTTAGCAAGGCTCTATTGAACAAGATACTTTCTGATTAGACATTTTCACCAACTGGAAAATTCCTGTAAGGGAGGTAATTATATATTTAAGAAACAAGAGTGGATATCAATACAGTCCAGACTAGACAACTCTCAGATGAACAGTAAGCATATATATATATATATATATATATATATATATATATATATATATATATATATATATATATATATATATATATGTTTACTGTTCATCTGAGAGTTGTCTAGTTTGGACTGTATTGATATATATATATATATATATATACATATATATATATATATATATATATACATATATATATATACATATATATATATATATATATATATGTTTACTGTTCATCTGAGAGTTGTCTAGTTTGGACTGTATTGATATATATATATATATATATATATATATATATATATATATATATATATATATATAAAACAACAAGTATACTCAGCTACTTATCTTTATATTCTTTTTGTTCTTAAAAAAAGCATAACTATTAGTCTAGGTTAAAAGTTCTGTAAAAGTAATCAAAAGAATTTTCTTATTCCCAAATGATACTTGCATCAGAAAAACAAGGTCTAAAAAGATTTGCCTTTGGTTTACTCTTACCACACTTTGACCCTGAGCTATACATGAATAAGGCCAATGAATTAATAATGAATTAGAAGGCCCTTAATACTACTATTATGACATTTTATAACTTATAGACACTCAACTTGATTGGGGAGAGACCCTGTGGTGTAATGGCTAAAGTGCTTTACTGTGGACTTAAAAGTAAGCAAGTTCAAACTTCAGTTGCACTATTATATCTATTTTTTGTCTAATACCCTTGAAACAGGTATTGAACCTGTTATCTGTCCAGATATGCATTAAATATTATTACTTCTGTTCTTCAACAAGGATGACTTTGGCATTAAATAACCCACAAAGGTTGATAAACAAAAAACAACTCAACTTGATATTTTATTCATCTTCTATAAAAGGAATGACTTATAAATTTTGACACTCATTTTCTTTCAACTTTTAATTTTTAGTTGTTTTTTATTTTTTATTTGGTTGTAACTCACTTTGATCATTATTTCTATGACAATGAGAAACAGTATGTACCAAAACATAATAAAGGATAAGATCAAGGTACTTTTTTGTTTAATGGAAACTTGGTTTTTCTGTACCAAATGCTTTAACAATTAAGCTATATGTATTTATCTAATCCTCTTGCCAAGAACAGGATTTGACACAAGATCAATTTTTAAGTTAAGTACAGCTGGCTTGAATTCAGTTGCCATACCAATAATCTATTTTGCAGATTCATAAATCTCATAGCTTAGTGGTAAAGTGGCTGGTATAGATAAACAAATTTTCCCAAGTGAGGGGGTATGCTGTTGAAAAGCCCCCCCAAAGCCCCAGTGAACCAATGATATCATCAATGGTGCATTCAACCACATTCCAGAGATGTATTTTGCTATAATATATATATATATATATATATATATATATATATAATTTTATTATTACTACAAGTGGAATGAGTCGGTAAGACTTGTATACCATAACAAGGCTTTATTAAACAAGGTACTAAGCATTTTCACCAACTGGAGAATTCCAGAAAAGGAGGTAATTATATATATAAGAAACACTTGTAGATGTCAATATAATCCAGGGTAGACAACTCTCAGATGAACAGTAGGCATATATATATATATATATATATATATATATATATATATATATATATATATATATATATATATAAAGAATACTCAGTGACTTATCTTTATATTCTTTTTGTACTTAAAAAGGCATAACCCCAAATGAACTAATGATATCATCAATGATGCATCCAACCCCACCCAAGAGATGTATTTCCCTTTTTCCAAACTGGCATAAATATAGAGCCAGCTGCATTTTTGTACAAAAAAATGAATAGGATGGAAACCACTGGTGACTAAAATATTACTCTGACTGTACCCTCATATTTCAGATCAATCATATCTTGGAATTACCTATATTTTATTTGATCCATTTCAAAAATACTATCTACTATCAACAACATTAGTATAAAAACAATAACAATAAACATAGTTTGCCTAGTTGGCTGGGGCAGTAGAATACACCAACTGCTTCCCTGCAGAGGGATAAGACCCCCCCCAATGAGTGTCTTGGATATGACACTAAACAATCTGATGGTGATGTTCCAGTTATGCTGGGGCTTTGGGGAATGCAGAGCACCCCTTCATTGCCATTGCTCCCAGGTCCACTCTAGCCCAGAATGGTAGCACCTGATAGGGCCCTATCTATGGGTTAAATAGAACTAACGGCATACTTATGCTAAACTGAATTGACTAAACTGAATAGTTTGAAATAGAAATGTTTTTGACAAACTTTACTTACATTTAAACTACATGCTAAAGCTAAACTGAATTGTTTGAAATGGAACTGTTTTTGACATTGAAACTGTACTTGCACTAAACTGAATTGTTTTATATAGAACTGTTTTGATATTTAACTGTGTGTAAACAGAATCTGTATTTATACTGGACTGAATTAGCTGAATTAGAACTGTTTGACTAAACTGAATAGCTTGAAATAGAAATGTTTTTGACAATTAAACTCTGTACTCATGCTAAACTGAATTGTTTGAAATAGAACTGATTATTTGTATAAAAATGGATTTGGCATGAAATAACCTACAAAGGTTGATATGCCATAAAACCCAAACAACCAGCCAACCAATAAACATAGTGTCAGTAGATGTAAGGACAAAATAATGGATAGGTTTATAGGCATGATTTAGGCTTCAAAATTATTAATAATAATAACTGACAATGTTTCATTTAAAAATGAAACTAATATACTAACAAGTCAAATCATGAATCACTCCTTGCTTATTGGTACCATATAACTTTATATAATCTGTCACATGTTAATTGGAAAGGAAATGAGCACCGCCAAGTGTTGTTCAGCTGTTATCTATAACAAGTCAAAAATAGATTATGGGTTATTAGCAGGAAGGTTTAACCTCTACTGCTGAATCATCATCATTGACTTTTGACGTTGTGAAACAACATAATGAAATAGGCGACATTACTTTTGGAGTGGACCTCTTATGCAAGCATTTTTTGTGTTCATTGCTGGTAGATATCCATAGTTATTGGTAGTGACTATGTGAAATAATAGTTTTATAGCTGAAAGGTTGCTCTATCTAGTATTGTTATTGTGATCCTGATACTTGTTGTAGTTCCCTTGGAAATAAATAGGAAGCATTACTTCCAGAGCACCACTCATAGATTGTTAGACATAACATCAACAGATTGAGAGACAAACTAGGTTTAAAGGTGTGATTTAGGCTTCAAAATCGATTATAATAATGATGGACCATGTTTCAGTAAAAATAAATAAAACAAAACTGAGTAACTATATATAAATTAAAATTTTCCAGTGTTAAATTTATATCAGATGAAGTTTGTATCTTCCATATTCTTTAGAAGTACTAGAGTGGCAACAGACCAAGAGACAAAATAATAGATAGATTTATTGGTGTAATTTAAACTTCAAAAGTAATAATGATAATAACTGACAATGTATTACTTGAAAAATGAAGATGAAAATAAAAATTACCATAAGTTGCTATGTGCAAGTGAATGTGGCATATTAGTCAACCACAAGATTTTTAGCTCAAAATTGTGGATTAGACCTATATCTGCAGTATAGGTTGATTCCCACCCCAAACGATAGGCTACTGGTAGGTTAAAACTTACACAATAGGCCTAAATGAGGATAGATCATGATAACCCGTAGCAAAAGCATGCAATTAGTTTATTGGAGTTTAACTTTATAAATGCGTATGAGTAAATACTTTTAAAATTACAGGGCAATATCTTAGAATTAAGATTCTAATTGTCAAAATAATATTCAAGTAACTTTTATTTAAAATGTTGTGCCCTATAAGTACAGGTTGTGTTTCGGAATGCTACGTACTAGGGAGGATAGATCTTCGTAGAAGGTGACTATTTCGTTTTCTTCGCTAACATTGGTAGGGCTGTAGCAGGAGATAATTGTTGCTTTGGGGTTGCCATTAAACGTTGTACAAATCGGGAAAAACAGAAACAACAAATACAGCCTACACAACGCGTCAAACAGGAATGGACAGCATTTAATAGATTTCATGATAGAAAATAGATTAACATGCCTCAATACAAACTTTCAAAAAAGGGAGGGAAAACTAAGGACCTACACATACGCGAATAAGAGTAAAGCACAGATAGACTACGTCTTTATAAACAGGAAATGGAAAAACAGTGCGATGAATTGCGAGGCATACTCCTCTTTCGAGGGTGTGTCCTCCGATCATCGAATAGTTACGGCCAAAGTATGACTAAGCCTACGAAAAAACGCCACATGAAAAGCGACAACCAAGCACTATGGCTGGGCCCTCCTCAACAAGAGAGATATTAGAGACAAATATGCATTAGAATTAAGAAACAGATTCGAAGCACTACAAGAGAAGGCAGAAAAAGGTACCCCAAATGACGAATATGAAAATTTTGTAGAAGCACACCTTGAGGCGGCATCAAAGTATATTCCAACAAAACCTAGAACTAAATATAGAGTCCCTTGGGAAACGCTAGCGGTTAGAGAAAAACGTGCACTCGTGAAAACTGCCTCCAAAAGCTATCGAAAAAACCCAACAAACACAAATGCCTGAAAACTAGAAAAGGCACAATATCAATTAGCAGGAATATATCTAAAAGAACAGGCAGAATACATACAAAATCAGATAGATAAGATTAGAGACTCGGTGGAAGATAGACAATCCAGGATAGCCTGGCAAAAAATAAACAAAGTAAGCAGAAGGAAGAGCACAGCCAAAGCAAAATTGAAAGCTGCAAGCCAACAAGAAAGAGTAAAACTGTGGAAACAGCATTTCAAAAATCTACTAGGAAACCCACCGAAAATAACGGATGAACCGATCACCAGAATTATCAGTAAGCAATTAGACATTAAACTAGGTCCTTTCACCAAAGAAGAACTCGACTAAGTTCTTAGAAGAATTAAAAATAGGAAAGCTGCAGGGCTAGACGAGATCCCCCTAGAAGTGTGGAAGACTAGACAATTCGACGATATACTGCTCCGGCAATGCAACGCAGTCTATAGTCAAAATAGCATAAAAATATGGACGAAGGGATGCATCCTTCCTTTCCCTAAAAAAGGCGACCTCGGACTAGCCAAGAACTACCGAGGGATAACACTTACATCCATAGCAGCCAAAATCTACAATGCCCTGCTACGAAACCGCATAGAACCCAAAATAAACAACATCCTTAGGAAAAACCAAAATGGCTTCCGGAGAAATAGATCCACAACCTCACAAATACTGACCATCCGTAGAATCCTTGAAGGTGCTTGGGCAAAAAACCTTCAGGCGACATTACTATTTGTTGACTTTACCAAGGCCTTCGATTTCATGCACAGAGGGAAGATGGAGCAAATCCTACAAGCATACGGCCTACCAAAAGAAACCGTAGCAGCGATAATGATTCTCTACAGAAACACCAAAGTGAAAGTACGTTCACCAGATGGAGACACGGAATACTTCGACATTGTTGCAGGAGTACTACAAGGAGACACACTAGCCCCGTACCTCTTTATCATCTGTCTAGACTACGTGCTTAGGACTTCGATCGACAAAATCAGAGAAAATGGCTTCGAGGTGACTAAGAGACTACGCTGATGACTTGGCGTTACTGGCGAATACGCCTAATCAAGCAGAGACACTACGGCATAGTTTGGAACGAGCCGCAGCTGGCATTGGCCTCCATGTCAATGCACACAAAACTGAATATATGTGTTACAACCAAACGGGCAACATTACCACACTAGACGGAGCCTCTCTGAAACTAGTAGACAAATTCACCTACCTAGGAAGTAGCGTCTCATCAACCGAAAAAGTCATCAACACACGACTGACGAAGGCATGGACAGCTATCGATAGGCTCTCGATCATATGGAAGTCGGACCTAACCGATAAAATGAAACGCAATTTCTTCCAGGCAGCGGTTGTGTCGATACTGCTATATGGATGCACTACATGGACACAAACTAAGCAGCTGGAGAGGAAACTAGACGGAAATTATACAAGAATGTTGAGAGCAGTATTGAACAAGTCCTGGTGACAACACCCCACAAGACACCAACTATACGGACACTTGCCCCCCCATCACGAAAACTATACAAGTTAGACGAACCAGACATGCGGGACACTGCTGGAGAAGCAAGGACGAGCTCATAAGCGATGTACTCCTGTGGACCCCCACATATGGATGTGCAAAAGCAGGACGACCAGCACGAACCTACATACAGCAACTATGTGAGGATACAGGATGTAACCTAGAAGACCTGCCGGAGGCGATGAATGATAGGGAGAAGTGGCGAGAGAGGGTCAGGGATATCTGTGCTGGCGGTGCGACATGATGATGATGATGATGATAAGTACAGGAATTTACCAATGTGTTTATAGTCAATAAACTACCATTTTGTCTCATTAAACTGTCATTACTTCACATGTAAATCATTTTTCTCTGAAATCAGCTATTATTGCAATATCTTGAAACTGCACAGATAAACAACATACCATAGTTTTCTGAGTGGTTGCCTGTGTGCTGTGACATTTGCTTAATGTTTACAGTCAGTGCATCAGGAATTGGAAATGGCATTGGGATTTGGCATTAATATAACACTTAATTTATATTACAGTTTTATCATTTTATATTAATTTCAATGTTATTTTGTTAAATATGTTCACCAAATATAAGTTTAAGTTGGAAATATTTGTGTCAGTTTGCTGGAGTTACAATAAATGGTGTATATCAATTGTTAGGAGTACTGTTCCACTGGTTGACCATACTGGTCAACTGATTGACCATACTGGTTGACCATACTGGTCCACTAGTTAACCATACTGGTTGGCCATACTTTTCCACTGGTTAACCATACTGGTTGACCATACTGGTCCACTGGTTGACCATACTGTTCCACTGGTTAACCATACTGGTTGACCATACTGGTCCACTAGTTAACCATACTGGTCGACCATACTGGTCCACTGGTTAACCATACTGGTTGACCATACTGGTCCACTGGTTGACCATACTGGTTGACCATACTGTTCCACTGGTTGACCATAATGTGGAGTAAAAGTTTGGATTTTAGATCTGATAAGTCAACCTCTAGTTTTGTAGAGATTTTTTTTGGCTTTAATGGTTGGTTTGTTTATGATAACTAGATTTTTATTTAAAGGTTGGCAATTTCCTCAATCTTCATTCTATTTTTAATAATATTTTATAACCTGTTATTATTAAGAACTTTATTTATGGCTAAAACTGATTCTGATATCTCATGATTTTATTTCATCCAAGCTAAATAAAGTTTCCTAGCAATAAATTTGTATCAGATTAAGTCTGTGTTCTTCATATTCTTGAGAAGTACTCAAGTGGCAGATGGTTCCTGTATTCCTCCATGGTCTTTAAAGTTTCTCATAATCCAGTCAGGCATATCTCCTATTCTTATAACACATGTTACCTGATTACCCGAAACAAAAGCCAGGGAAACTGGCCATTTATCTTATGTCTGTTCATTAACCACAATCAAATATTCAGCTGTTCTTCCCTTTAGATGAGCAAAGCATCTAATAAATCATGCTGCTTTAGCTCTGAAAAATTGTTTTAAACCAATTTATCTGTCCAGACTGGTTTAGCTCAAATTGTCATGACTTCCTTTTATAAATATAATTTTATATCATAGTTGACGTGGCTTTTATACAGCTTTATATTAGCAGTGATACTAAATTATCTTCCATTTAAATCACACCCACTCAATAGATGCAATCATAGCAAAGATTTAAAGTCTCATCTGTTGTGGTTTCAATCCAGTGGATGCACAGCTTTGAAATTCTGTCATATACAACAGGGAAATTAATGCAATCCTACTTTTCAATATGGCCAATAAATCTTTACACCTGATGACCAAAAGAGTGAATAGGAATATTTGAACAATGTTCATGATTCCCACATAATAAGCAACAATCCTAAACAATAACTGAACATTGTTTTGAAATTCAAATGTATTTGATATTTGATTAACAAAATTTCTAAATTGCTTTTACTGAAGATTTGTACCCTTTCAACTTTTGTGATTAAGTTATCTCAATCAGTACATTCCACAGCAAGATTAGAAATAACCATATTACAAAGAATAAAAACAATTCCTCCTGCATTGTTAGGATGATAATGGCTCGATTTTATTAACATTTTGGTCTCAGATGGTGCAGCATATTTCACAAATACTTTTAATCTGGTATTATTTGTATCAGATTAAAACTATTTGTAAAATATGCTGCAACATCTAAGATCAAAATGTTAATAAAGTGAAGCTATTATCATCCTAATAATCTGGTACTATTTGTATGACCGACCCATTGGCCTAATGAGTAAAGTGTTTGCCAATGGTCCGGGAGACTAGGGTTTAATCCTAGATCGAGTCATACCAAAGACTCAAAAAGGTGCCTTTGGTGGTGTAATGGTTAGCAAGCTCGACTAGTAAACCTATCATATGGCCTTGTGCCACATATAAGCAAAAAGCTTTGTAAATTACCATACCAAAGACTTAAAAAATGGTACTTGATGCTACCTTGCATAGCACTCAGCACTATAAGGTAAGGATCAAGAGTAAAGGAGAGCAATCCTGGGAATGGAGTAGCGCCTTCCCCAAAATCTTGGTGTAGTAGCTATTGGAAAGGGAGCCTTCAGGTCACCCTCAACTTAGATCGCTAACTTTACTTTTTTTTATTACTATTTGTATTTTGTACATTTGATTTTGTTATTTTCAGTCATTAAATTGTCACTGTATTATTATTCTCCTTAGTTTGACACTAAAAAAGGCAAAAAACAGACAATATCCAGCAGAAACAACAACTGATGCAGACTATGCAGATGATCTTGCACTTCTTGAAAATACATCTGCTCAAGCCAAATCTCTGCTGCATAGCCTTGAACAGGCAGTAAGAGGCATTGGTCTCAATATGAATGCAGATAAAACAAACAAGTTTATGTGTTTTAAAAAGGAGTATGCCATCTCCTCATTAAATAACAAGCCTTTGAAATTTGTAGTCTAGTTCATATACTTTGGTAGTAATATTTCATCGACTGAAAATGATGTCTACATATGCATGAACTCCTATTGATAAGTTAATGACCACCTAATCTGTCTGAAAAAATCTGATCTCTTTGATAGAATAAAATGAGAATTCTTCCAAGCAGTAACCATGTCAGTACTATTGTATGGTTGTACTGCTGGGATTTTAATAAAATGCCTGGAGAAAAAGGTAGATGAGAACTACACAAGGATGCCACATGTTGTTTTCAACAAATCCTAGAAGCAGCACCTTCCAAAACAGCAGTTGTATGGCTACTTATCACCCTTCACACAAACCATACAAATAAGATGAGCAAGACATACTGGGCACTGCTGAAGAAATATGAACTCATAAATGACATTGTCCTATGAACTTCCACACATAGACACACCAGTGTTGATCAACCATCAAAAACTTACATCCACCAGCTCTGTGCAGACACTGGATACCGTCTAGAGGGCTTATTAAGCATGATGACTGGTATGGACAAATGGCAAAAGAATCAAGGGAATCTATGTTATCAGTATGACCTAATGATAAGAAATAATCTAGCATTATGTTGCTTTTTTTATCACAGCAGGTTTCTTTAAGGCCAACTTAAAATTTTATAAGAGAACTAAGTTACTTAAGAGTTGGGTGATGTTTTCAAGCTTGGTTGATCAAATAAGGAGATAGTATAAAAATTTTATTATCAGCTTGATTATAGATCAACTTTATCGCCTTAGAATACTTTGCTTAGGGAACCACATACCAACAAAGACATTGTTCCCACTCCTGGAAACAATGTTTGAAGTCTTCAACTAACGATGTCTTCTATTGGTTCATCATGACCAATTGCATGTTTTTGACAGTTCCAAAATAATAGTAATCAAGGAACTGGGTTTTGATTTTTGAGAACAGGAAATAGTCACAAGGACTCAGATCAGCAAAGTAAGGGGACTGTTATATCATGGAAATATTATTTTTAGGCAATTTGTGGTATACAGAAAATAATTTAATTAAATCAGAATTATTTTGCATGCAGATATACATAGGTTAATTTTATCACGATTCATAAAATAAGAACATCATCATCAATCCTTCTTATTGTCAAATATCAATCAGATCTGATGAAAGCTGTCACTTTCATCAAATTTTCCTCATATTGTAAAGTGACTAGAATTGGGTTAATCGTCTACAATCTTTCAGCTATCAAAAATGCAATGTGCCACCTGAAAACTTGTGACTGGAATAGAAATTGATCTTTAAAAGCCAGTATTAACTTGTTAAATGTTTCTGTTGCATTGTCCTGAAATTTGCCATATTAGTGATGCATTTAACCAAATGCATTTAAAATAATCCAAGATTACTCTGCTGAAAATGAATTCTGAGATGCAAACATGAACTGAATGTTTTCATAGATCTTCAAGGTCAACTCTGATTGACTAATTTTCAATCAGGATCCCCCACCACCCAAAAAAGAAATCAGTCAAATTACCTCAGATAGCATAATTCCATTATGTATTGTACATTATATATAAATATATTTAATTCTTTTAAGTGGATGATAAAAGTGTAAAGTGTGTAAATTTAGTGATAAAGCAGTAGACTACAAGTTAATTTAGTTCTCTGGCAAGATGTAAATATTTGTTTATCTTTTTACTTTCTTTTAAAACACATTAGTTTGGAATTTAATTTATATGTTCATATTTTCTTGATTTCCTATATTTACTCTATTTCTTCTTGATAAAACTTCCAACTATCTGTTTTACTATAATGTGCAATTTTTTTCTATAATGTGCAAAAGTTTCTCCTTTGATTTATTATCATTTTCACTCTATGCGACTTTTCCCCACCAGTTTTAACTGGCAGTTTTCACAGGATTCTGAATATCAACAAGTCTCTTCTGATCTCCAGGATTTTTTTAAAGTATCTAGTTGATCTAATCTATGCTGTGGTCTAGATGGTCTTGATTCTTGTTCAGATCTCCAGTTCTCCCAGTGTCTTTTCCAGATCCTTGGAGACTGTTCCAAGGACACTCAACTGCAATTAGTATCACAAATGGCAAAATCCACCGGATAACAAGTTCCTTTCTTCTTGTTAATTAATACTAAATCTAGTTTTCTGACTAGGAATGTATCAAAAAATACCAGAGAATTTTATGTTTCTTCTTTTCTTGGACAGACTGTGGTTTGTGCATATAACAATCTTTTAATCTCTTGCACAATTCTCAGTGGATCACCTTTCCTTCACAGTCATGCCTAGGTTTGTATTTCTTTTGTGCTAATTTGTTGCATTTACTTATTATGTGTTTAACTGTTTCATTTCTGTCACCACATAATCTATACTTACAATTCTTCTATTTTCAATGAGAGTTTTTCACACCTGTGTTAGCTGAGGGTTTTCTACTGGAGTCTGAGTGACAGCTAGTCTCCTCAAGCCTCCAGGACTCCCCTAAGTATTCTGGCTGATATTATTGTTGTTATTATAATAAATATAATTACAGCTCTTGGCACAAGAATGCGAGGAATATGGAACTCAATTTACAAATCAAGAGCAAAAAGTTGGGTCCTAATGGCAAGAATTATTCACCAAATTCAAGCAGGTAGCAAAAGTGGGATTAAAAGATGATTTAGTCATACCCAGAAAAAAAAAGGAAAAGAAAGAAATCATTTAAAGTGATCAAGATTAATTAATTACTACAATAATCTAATTTAATTGGTGGACAAAGAATTGTTCACAGAAAAGCAGTCAATAAAAACAAGTTGCTGGTTAGTGGGCACACGCACACCCATTCACACAAGCAAATACACTCACATGAATTATTTATAGAAGCATGCACACGGAAAGAAACAAGAAAAGCCATTCCCAATTTTTATGATTTTACATCAAACCAGCCTGAGATTGGCAAAGATTAAGAAGACACTCTGTATGCAGATATGCATGCAAAATAATTCCGGCAGCTCAAGAATAAATCTTATAATACAGAGTTAACTTGAAGACACACTTTGTTCCACTGTTCAATTCTTTTGAATGCAGCTTAATTTTGTTCTGTTATCAAGATTCATGAAACAAGAAAACAATTTAATTGCAAATATATTCTCCTCTTAGAAATTTTTTTTTCAATGATTTATATATTGAGTCCTTTTAATATATAATTCTGGATCATAGCTTTAGTTCAAGTAATTGCAAGTATAGCTCAATGGTAAAATTCAGTAAATTAAGAGTTCTGTAATTATTTGTGTATAACACACACTCATGTATAACATGCACTCATAACTTTGAAATTCTGGAAAAAAAATTCTCATTTATAATACACACTGTCTTTTTAGAATTTGTAGCAGCAAGCTTTAACCTAAATTTAGTATTTGTGCTACTTTTTATTAGTTCATAATGAGTAAAAATAAGAATTTATATAGATTGTATTATGTCTTAAAACACAAAATTTACGCAGTATCTAGAGCAAACACACAGACATGTTCATGCAAAAATACAAGAAGCTTTTGGTGAAAATAAGCTCACATTAGGAAAAGCAAAATTATGAACAAACACACATTCCAGTGGATATTTCTCTGTAATGGTGTAAAACACGTCAGTTTGGACTATAGATATAACTTACTTTCAGTCATTCCATTCTGAATATGGGGAAGCATGTGGCTGGAATAAAAAGTTTATCATATAGTTCTTGTTTATGCATCCTTAACTTTTGGCCTGAAAAATCTGAAAAAAATTGCGCATCTTATCCACAAATAATTATTGTATTAGGTTTATTTCATATTATTACACTAGGTTTGGTTTGGTTTCTTTGTTTCATGGCATATCAACCTTCATGGGTGTCCTCGTGGTGTAATGGTTAAAGCGATGAACTGCGGGATCGTAGTACGCGAGTTCGTACTCCAGTCGCGCTATTACGTTCACTTTCGGGCAAATACCCTTGGGAAAGGTATGAACCCCCTTATTCTCCCTCCAGCTATGGGTAAATAGTAGGACGGACTAGGTTCTTCAGCCTTGGTGAGGCAACTAGTCTAGGAGAAGGAAAACTCTGAATTCAAACCTGTTAAACTCCGCTTAAAAATTGACCTTGTGTCATATCCTGCCCGAGTGGAGGGGTTGGTAAATAGTACCTTCATGGGTTATTTAATGCCAAAACTATTCTTGTAGAAGAATAGCAGTTATACTTTTTAACCTATAGCTAGGGGAATAAGGTGGTTCTATAGACAACTCAAGGGCATTAGTCAGAAAGTGAACGTTATATAGCACAACTGGAGTTTGAACTTACTTCAAGGATTTTAGCTATTATACCACTGGGATAAATTCTACGACATAACATCCATTAATTCAAGTTCATTTTAGAGAAGGAAAACTGATATGAAACTTTGTTAAAATATCTTTTTCAGTTGAAGTCTAATATTTCCCAAATTCAAGATGGAAATACAAGTCAAAGGGTTGATAAATACCAAGGAGATGGGGGTTAGTAAATATGTTAGAACTTGAAAGCAGAACTTTAGAGGTGGAAAGCTAATATTGAAAAATAAAAATAGTCTGATTAGCTCTACCTGTGCTAAATGACAGAAAACAGATAATCCACTCATCATGTTATATTTCCATATTTCTATGATATTTTATGTCTTTATATCTTAATATCTTATATTATTTTCATGATATTAGTTGTCAGGACACAGAGCATAACAGTTATAGGCATTGGTTCCCGAAACTTCTAAGGAGACAATCATCTGGTGGTTGCAGGTTCAATCTTGACTGCAGGTGAGTAACAATACAGGAATTCTTAACACTTGCACCCAGTTATGGCTAACAGAATCAGAACAGGCAACCATCGTGGATTCAATAAAGGACGTTGAAGTTCTGTGAAGGTCCCCGAGTTCGACAAACACCTGAAGAAGGTCAGAGGACATATTGGCCAAAATGTTGTTGAAATACCAATAAAGATGAAGACAAAAGTCCAAAAACCCTTGATAAAAATATTTTCATTATATTTTATACCTTAATATTTTATATATTTCTCATGATTTCCAAATTCAAAATAGAAATATGAAGTAAAAGTAAAAAGTAAAGTTGGCGACTGTAGTCAAGGGTGACCCGAAGGCTCCCTTTTCAGTAGCTACTACATCAAGGTGTGGGGGAGCACTCTACTCCTTTCCCTGGATCGCTCCACTTTACCCTTGATCCTTACCTTATAATGCTGAGTGTTAAGAAAGGTAGCATCAAGTACCATTTTTTGAGTCTTTGGTATGACTCGACCTGGGATTGAACCCAGGTCTCCTTGCCATTGGTGAACACTCTAACCATTATGCCAATGTCCAGTTACCATGAAGTAAAAGTTATGCGTATAATTTTTTTTATGTTGGCATATAATATCAGAAGCAGATATTGGTACGATGTTGTGGTTTAAACTTTCTACAAATAACAAATTTGTTGCCTTGTTAGAAATAGCAACTGAGTGTCATTCTTGCAAAATAATATGGAAATACATGTGAAGCAGGGTTGTGTGACTAAATTCTCCATCTGGAAAAAATTGTCACCATTTACATTCATGAACATTTGCCGAATGTTTAGAAAGACCAAACAATGGATGTAAGTAGAGTTAGGTGGTGGGTAATGCATTTTGGCAGTGGTAACAGTTATATAAGTGACAAGCCACATTCTGAGTGGGTCTACTCAGCTATCAAATGATGAAAAAATAAAAGGTGCCTTTATCAGCTTATCTAAGCAAATAAGTGGATTATGACCAGGTAACTGTGTTGAATGTCAGTAACAATGCATTGGAAATGATGTTAGTAATATTGGGATATCAGGAAGTTTGTACCAGTTGGAAGACAATGAATCCTTTTGCAAAATTTGGCAAGATTGTTTTATCATATCACCAGCTGTTCAGACTGATAAAATATAGCCTACTCAGACATGATTTTCAGGACAATGTTGTCATCATTGCAGATATGAAAAATGCTAGTAAAGAATTTGACAAGTGAACAAACTTTCATCATCATCATCATCATCATCATCATCATCATCATCAAGTCATGATGATAGAATGGAGTTCCTCGACAAAGAGTCATGGTAATCTTTTGGTGGCTGTTTTTTATTCTCATCAATAGATACCACTCTTGTGGATGAGTAGCAGTAGCTTCCCGGTTGAACTATTCGATTCTGGTCATTAACCTATGAAGTTCCTCCACCCAGTATCTGGTGAAGTGTATTGTTGACTCACTTTTGGATTCATTCACCTAACTTCACATTCACCAAGCTGCATCCCATGGTTGTCATTGTTCTCTGCTTGTGTGGTTTATATAAAACCCTTTCCCTTTTTTTCGTTTTTTGAGTTCTACATTCTGCCAGCTTGAGATTCTCGACACTATATTTTTTCTTCTTTTAAAGATATGTGAGTGAAATTAATTTTTTCGCTTACTATACTTTAACATGCTTTTGTTGTGTGTTTTTATAACATTTTAGGAACATATTTTCATTTAGGGGGGGCATTCCAGTGGTTATTTCTCTGTAGCATTATAAAATAAAAGTGTTTGTTGCATATTAGTTAGTTTGGACCAAAGATATAACTTAATTTTAGTCATGCCATCCCAAATATGGGGATGTATATGGTAAAAAAAAGGTAATATTTTGTTCTCATGTATAATATGCACCCTAGTGTTTAGATTTAAAAATCTGGAAAAAAGTTTGCATTATTCATGAATGATTAGGGTAGCTGTGAAGTGTCACTTGTATCTTCAGCTTTGAAATAAAATTTTGACTAAAGAAAAAGTGTGGCAACTGTTATTTTTTTTGATAGGCTGATTAAAGTCATTATCATTAATTCATTTAGGATAAAGAGAATAACAAACTAAAAAATAAGACTATTCTTTTAGAGTATTATCTAGAAGTTATTAAATCCTATAATCCTAAAGACACTGAGGTTTTTTAGGACTTATTACCAATCAGTTGTTCTGATTTACTAACACATATTTGAAATTGAATCTCTCTGCCAAAGAATTTCTGCTAATGACCACAAGATGGCATTAGTAAAACAATATAAAGAAAGAGGGCACAATATATAATATCTACTGGCTTGGCAGCCCGGCTGGTATCTAGTTAACAGACAAAAATACCAATGAGCAGGCCAGCATATAAGCGCACTAGCATAGCCACTCCTGGGGTTGCAGCCAATCACCACACAGGGAATAGACGAGACCACCTGCCCTTCCTCATGCTCAAGTTGGTATTCATTTTCACACGTAATTCAACATGAGAACAACACTCAAGTACAAGTACAGAATTTCGACAGACAATGATCCCAGAAAGTCAATCAAATTCATAGCCAGAGACATGAGTAATTTCTGAGTTTCTTATCAGGTAGGTAGAGCAGAAAGACATTTAGTATTTCTCATCCAAGACGAGAAAGGGCCAATTTTTATCACAGACCATGAAGGACAAGAGGAAAAACTGTGCTGCAAAGTGTTTAAACAAATTCAAGTATCTCAAACCAAACATGATTTGGTTTTTCTCAGATGAGGAAAATTTCCACCAGGATCAGAGTGTGAACTCACAAAACAACTATTGGTTTGCTCTGTCCCTACAAATGCATTGATCATGATGAAAACCAAACACCCAGGTTTTGGGGTAATCACTAGTGATGGTGATGTTATGCCTTCATTCATCTTCCTATATGGTCTCAGACTCAAAACTGAAGCCCACATCAAGTGTTTAGAGGAAGCCTGGCTAGCCTGGATTTGATAGAGGGTCTGCTGGAAGACTCTACCGATGAAAAAAGGACTCTGTGCCATGCCACACAAGAAGGAAAACTCAGTCAGAAAATTCCTGCAATTACATCACCCCTAACATATGACTGTCTAACTCTCCAGATTGCAATCCTTTCAATTATTATGTGTAGGGTGCAGTTTAGCAAGAGACAAACAAAACTCCATGTAAAACCGAAGATGAACTGAAGACAAGGATAACAGCAGCATTTAGACTGTCAGAAAAGTTTGCAGGAGATTCCAAAGTTACCTGGAGGCTGTGATTGAAGACAATGGCAATTTCTTTGAATAAATTTAATCTATAATATTTCAAGATATTATCATGTAATTTTGGTTTATACATTTCATAAAGTGAGATATCAGTGTTATTTTTATTTTTGTATAATTTAGATGACAATTGACCCATCACACTGTATACTTTTTTCATTCAGCAATTGACCAAGTATTCTCCAATTCTTCCTCAACAAATCCTTATTACAAATCAGACCACTCAGTATTGTACTTGTAAAGTGTATTTGTCTCTTGATATGAATTAGAAAAGATTTAAGATAAGTTATATTGTTAAACAATGTTACTATTATGTAATTATATGTGTCAGTAGCAGTAAAACTGTGAATACTACTCTCTGGTACTTAACATGTGCTAACAAGGAAAAATAAAGTTTTTATAATTGAAATTAAATCATTCACTCCTCTATGGAATCCTTGATCTCTCATCAATGACAGAACACAATAAAGAGGTGGGTATCATCATCATGTCGTGCTGCAGGCACAGATATCTCTGACCCTCTCTCGCCACTTCTCCCTATCGTTCATCGCCTCTGGTAGGTCTTCAGCCTATTGATAGCAGTAAATTGTATGCTGTTTTATTCTTTGTAAAATCCTGCTTGAACTTTGTGTTTTAAATGTAAAGACACTTTTACAAGTATAGGTGGATATACTGTTTATATATATATATATATATATATATATATTGGTGAAAGAAACGTCCCAGTTAAATCCTGTGAAATTGTTATTCTGTTAGATCTTTCACTGTTGATATCACTCTTGAAATATAGGGATATAAAGGAAAAACTGATGTTGTGGAAACCTTTAGAAATATATAACATATTGATGGTTGGGTTTAGCTTCTTTGTTTTAATGGCATATCAACCTTCATGAGTTATTTTACGCCAAAGCCATCCTTGAAGAAGAACAGTAAAGGTGCTATTTAACCTATAGCCATAGAGATAAAGGGATTCATTTCTTCCTGAAAGGTATTAGTCTGCAAGTGAATGAAAATGTGCAAAGGGAGTTTGAACTTGCTTACTACAATATTGTAGTCCAACACATAAGCCATGGGGACCACCCCATGAAATAGTGAAATATAAAGATATATAATATTATAGAAATATAATTTAATATAAATATAATATAATATTATAGAAATATAATAGAATCATAATAGAAATTTAATAGAAATATAATATGATATTATAGAAATATAAAGATGTATAATATTATAGAAATATGGAAATATAACATGATAAGAAGAGTATCTGTGTAATACTATGACACCAAATTGACATTTGTACCACCACGGTTCTCAACAGATGTTTGTAGCACTACAGTACTACATAGACACATGTAACACCACCATTCTAATTAATCTATGAGTGTAGCACTATGTCTGGGTGCCTGTTGTAACCTTGCCAGAAGTGATAAACACACAAATCACCATCTGTTGGTTCTTTTGATATGAAGCTTATTTGCTACAATCCTTTCCTGGTGACCACCAACAAGAGAGAAACAGAGTATGAACTGAGTCTTCTATTTAAGATAGACAGAGAGAGGCCAACCCAGACCTTATTATAATTCTTCATGGCCAGTGCGGGACTCCTTCATGGCGCTGACCCATCTTCACGTCTCTATGGCTGGTCTTCAACTAACTTTCTCTTTCTGTTTTCTATCCCTAGTCTTCTTTAACAGCTTTTCTGTTTGAGTTTCTTCCAGCCAATCAGAGCCTATCAGCTGATTTCTCCTGATACATTTCTATTTTTGACTCGGGTGTCTGCTGCTATCATGACCTGGATTTCAGGAACCTACTATTCACTTTTCCATTCATTTCTCCCTTATCATAATGCCCCTATCTCTCTCTCTTACTGCCTCAAATCTCTTTCTCATATATGTCCTTCCTTTTCCACTGTCTTCTGGTTGACCTCTAAATTTAGCAAGGAAACAACTTATTACTAAAACAATCGCCCAGAGTCCCTAAATATATTACATCTGTTTGCTATCATTTAGCATAGATAGTTATTTATTTGGTCGCCCATGTGGTCAAAATGTGACACAAGGTTGTTTTAGACTGAATTACCCAGTAGTAATTTAAACTCCTGCTTGATGGTTTTTAAAAACATTCTGTCAGGAGGAGAAGGCTCCCTGGTACTAAGTTGTTATCAAACCTCACTCACCTTGTGTGAATGTTAGATATAGGTAGAGTAATCAGTTAGCTTTCCACTTCTAAAGTTCAGCTTTTTAACATCCTTCAGGTTCTCTGACATTTATTAACTCCTTGGATAATCTCATCACTGACATAAATAAAAATTAGAGTGACAGAAGTAGAATGAAGTGAACTTTGCCACTCCTAATTCCCAACTAATAAAAACAAATGGCTCAGGCCTTAAATATGACCTGACATGTGACAAACTGAGTCAGTCATAATCTGGCAAAAAATAAGTTAAAACCTGACCACATTTTTAGACCAATCAGAGACTCACTTGAATGAATAGAAAGATTTTTCTTTTGTAACCTATTTCTTGATAGCAAAGAAGATAGTTTACCAGTGTCAAATTTGTTGTTATATGAAACAAAGCCACTTAAAGATACACCATTATCTAAAGGTAGAAAGCCACTGTTCAACTTCAACATAATGTTTTAATGTCTCTCTCAACTTTTCTTTTTATAAAATTTTAATACCTTGATAAAAAAAGATTCTAAATACATTTATACAAAATATGTATAAATATAACATCATGAACTATCTTTGGATTGAACATGATTTAATTACAAAAATAAATTATATTTTATCCTAAAATTCAAACATGCTCAAACTTATATAAATATTTTGTGTATAGAGAATATTTATTCAGAGAATATCCTGTTTGTCTCTAATGGTGTATCTGTTAACCCTTTTACTTTTCAGGGAATTGGGGAGTCTCTGTGATGTAGAGGTTAAAGAACTGGAATGTGACATTGTAGTAAGCGAGTATGAACTCAAGTCACACTCTTATGTTCAGTTGCCCAGTTGGCAGGGGCTGTAGAATACACCGACTGCTTCTCTGGAGAGGGGTAAGACCCCTGCCCGCCCAACAAGTGTAATGGATATGACACAAAACAATCTGATGGTGTGGTTCCAGTGATGTTGGAACTTTGGAGAATGTGGAGCATCCCTTCATTGCCATTGCTCCCAGGTCCACTCTGACCCAGAATAGTAGCACCTGATAGGGCTCTATCTATGGGTTAAATAGAACTAACTGCATACTTATGCTAAACTGAATTGTTTCAATTAGAACTGTTTGACTAAACTGAATAGCTTAAATAGAAATGTTTTTGACAATTAAACTGTACTTACATTTAAACAGCGTGCTTATGCTAAGCTGAAATTGTTTGAAATGGAACTGTTTTTGACATTGAAACTGTACTTACACTAAATTGAATTGTTTAATATAGAACTGTTTTGACATTTAACTGTGTGAAAACAAAATCTGAAGTTATACTAAACTGAATTAGAACTGTTTTGACAATTAAACTGTGTACTCATGCTAAACTGAATTGTTTGAAATAGAGCTATTAGCATAAAAATGGATTTGGCATTAAATAACCTAGAAGGTTGATATGCCATAAAACCCAACCAATCAAAATCTTATGTTCACTTTCACACTAATACCCTTAGGAAAGATAGGAACCTCCTTAACTTCCCAGCTATGGGTTAAATAGTACCACTATTGTTCTTCTTTAAGGATGGCTGTGGCATTAAATAATCCATGAAAGTTGATATACCATTAAACTAAGAAAACAAACCTTTCAAGGAATTACTACTTGTAAGGTGAAGGAGGCAGACCTTAATTGCAAACAAGCTGATCTAAGCCTCTTTTTATAATTAACCATATGTTTGTCCATCTGTGCAGCTAAGGCTCTGCCATTTTTGGTTTGATTTCAGTAAAATTTCCAGAAATTCTCAGAGTAATACCCAGAAAAGTTTGAAACTCTACTAGAAGATCTAGCTCAGACTGTTTTTTAGGTGGGATCCATCTCTTACCACTAATATATTACTGTTCACCTTGTAAAAGTGTTTATTCACACCCACTCTCTTAGTAATCTTTCTAAGAATCAGGTGTCTCTTTTTTTACATATATGCACTTAGATCTTCTCTATGGAGGCCAGTTGTGTGCAAGAAAGAATTTTAAATGCAGATTATATTTTACCCCAAACATGCTCAGACTTGTATAAATCTTTTGTATATGAAAAATTTTTATTCAAAGAATATCCTGTTTGCCTTTAATGATGTTTTTGTTAGCCCTTTTATCTTTTAAGGAACTATTACTCTTGGGCTGAAGGAGGCAGATCTTAAACTTTAAATTGCTTTATATCAACTGGCTTTCTCAACACCTCTGCTTTGAATATAACAATGAGACAATATCAATTCCATCACCTGTAATAAAGTTGGTATTCAGAGACCACTCCTACATACCATTTTAAGTCTTTAAGGTGTTTTATATGTTGACATACAGAATATAGGAGCAGAAATAATTTTCAATTCGCCTTTTTTAAAAAGAAGACATTTTTTTCTTATTTTTAAGCAAAAGATCATTTTTTTGATAATTAATTCCAAAGAAGATCTCTCTTTAAAATTCTCATTCTTGCTTGTTGAGTTTTATTTATTCTTTGATTATTGTATTCTTGGCTGAAATTGTACACAACAGCATTCAACATGTTTGGTATTTATTTTACAGTCAATGACCAAGCACACAGGCATTTACAAATAACAATAACTTTATTGTTCTCATTGAAATGTGAATTCACCGCAAATTCAATATGTCAGTGTAACTTAACTAGATTTTTATTAGTTTTTTATGTATCCTGTAACAATTTCCAATCTTTCACACATAAAATAAAGATGAACAAGGTATGCAATCGTATAGCAGTATATTAATTTGATATTTGGGATGTAGCTTGCCACAATTCTTTTGAAAGGAATAAGTTTTTTTTTTGCTTGGTAAGATCAATAAAAACTTGTTTAGTTGAATTTTAACTATGGAATAGTTGCTTTAATTCAATTCTTTTATACATAGAGGTGGTTGAAATCAGTGTATTTTACTCCTTGTAAAAACCCTCCAATTATAAAAAGGCAAAGAAATTTACAAATGGAAAAAATGAAAAGTTTTTACAACAAAAATATCTGGGAATATTTTGAATGAATATTCTCATCTCTGTATATTTTATCAAAATGCTTCAATTGGTATTAATTATTCCTAGATAAAGATTTTTTATTCCTTGTGACAAAATAAAAGACTGTTAAGTTGGTCTGGGTTAGTATATTCATATTAATAGTAAGCAATTAAAATTAGTAAGGGAGCAAATCAGATCATAATTTTTAAAATAAAGATGTCATTACAATTGTTAATTTGGGTATTAGATTTTTTATATTGCTACAATCATTGAGTAGTAATTGTATCATCTGTCAAAAACATAGTAAATTGCTCGGACAAGTCAAAAGTTTTACAATATTTTGGTACATGCAAGTTTGTAGCATGTATATCATGTGAGCTGGTTCGGGTCATACCAAAGACTTTAAAAATGGTACTTGATACCTCTTTGCTTAACACTCAGCATTATAAGGTACATATCGAGGGTAAAGTGGAGCAATCCAAGGAAAGGAGTAGTGCCCTCCCCTACACCTCGATGTAATAGCTATTGAAAAGGGAGCCTTCAGGTCGCCCTTGACTATGGCTGCCAACTATATGTCATGTGACCAAAGTAGTTCAAGTCATGTAAGGTACCCGGTGTGATTGGTAGTATCATGGTAGTTGGTGTGGTAACATGTGCCTTGCTTTACTCCATGAGTGAGTGGAAAGCTGCACAGTCTAATTTGGGAACTTATGGTTCACGAGTTTGACACTGGGACATAACACCTTGGAATCAACCAAAAACATTTGTTGTATGAAAGGTGAAGGTACAAACCATAGCGCTAAATCTAGCCAATTGCTCTTGGAGGATATTTCGTGAACTCAGCATCTAACAATCCAGTGTGGTTCGTCACCTTCAGAACTTCTGCTAAAGTATCTGGAGCTGCAAAACTGTGTGCCACATTACCAAAATATTGCAAAACTTTTAACTCACCATAGAAATTAGAAAAGTGTCAATTTTCTGATATAAATTTACAGTTTAAGAAACTACCTTAAAAAGGTTAGTAAAAATAGTGATAAGCAGTTAGTATAAAACTATTAGAAAAAAGTTTATACCTGTGTATTATGAATAAATCAACAAAGGTAGAAGTGTTTTGAAAGCAAATAAGTAAATATGTGAATTCTTTATGAATCACAGGAAATAATTCACTCTTAATCTCTTTTTTTTGTTTTTTAACTTTCATTTCTTCTTGAAATCTTCCTCTTTCCTCAGATTATGTTTTCTATTTTTCTTCATTTTCTTCAAAACAAAGTAAAAGTTATTAAAAATCAATAAAAAGTGAGCCAACAATTCTAGATCACTTATAAACAAATGTGTTAGTCCAGGTTAAAAGCATGGTAAGGATTACTCAAAGCCAAACATTTCAGACCTTATTTTTCTGATTCAGGTATCATTGGGGAACAAGAAAACTTTCAGTAAATGGGGCAAAGCTTAGCCCATTTACTGAAAGTTTTCTTGTTCCTCAGTGATAACTGAGCCGAAAAAATAAGGTCTAAAATATTTTAACTTGGACGATGTACAACATTAGCAGATTAAAATGTAGATAAAAAACCCTTTTTTTTTGCAAAAAACAATGATTCTGGTACTTAAGAATTTATGTTAAAATAATATTCTAAAATCTCTACTTTTATTTTTTTAAATGCATTTTAAAATTTTGTGATTTTTATCTATCTTATTATAATCATTAGCCTTTTCAATTTATTGTTTTATAAAAACAATTTTCTTTGAATAGATAAATCAGATTTGGAAATGTATATTTCTAAAAGGATGAATTATCATTTTATAATAAATGAAAAAAAATCTCCCAAAAACAATAGATATTAAAATAAAAAAATTAGAATTAATTGAAGTAATGAGAATGAAACGGTTTATGCCAATGTGATTAACTAAAAATGAATGTAAAATATCCAGTGAAATACTTAAAAAAAGTGAATGATAGAAAACCATTGATACATTATTCTTGTAAATCATTGGTTATTTTATAAATAGATTTTTTAATCACTTTTCTGCAGCAGAAGATGTTTTGTAGACCTTCTAATTGACCCAAAGTATATATGATTACAAGGTTTTGCGAGAGAAAACAAAAAAGACATGTCTTTGATCTCTGCATATTTTATACCATGATATATTTCTAACATTCAATAATAATATTAATTTGCTTCCTTTTCTTAAAGATGTGAAGTAAATCATGTATTTCTGACAGAAATTATCAAGAAAGTTGTTTTTGAACGGAGAAATATATTGTGAAGAAAATTTCAAAGTTCAAATAAAGAGATATATTTTTATTTAGCAGTCAGTTACTAATTTTTCAGCTAGTATTTCTTTTCTTCTAAATTGCAATTGGTCTTTATCACAACTCTCTCAGACTGTCAGTCTATGGCTGTTTAATAAGCAATTGATTATAAGAAATAAAGAATAAATCTCAGATGAGAATGAAATTTGTATCTCTTTTCCTTGGAAAATTTGTTTTAATTTAGCTGCAGCTTTACTGATTAGGTCATGGAAACTTAGTGCTGACAGTCATTTAAATCTGACCATACAGCCACTCTGTATGGATACAATAAATAGTTATCTCCCTTTAATAATTGGCATGTAACATCACAGTTACAGAAACCTATTCTTGACCTCTTTTTACCTCTGACCAGTAGTGACTGGGCAACAGTAAAGCTACATAGCTATATTATTTACACTTGTCAAGTAAGTCTGTTTTCATTTTGTATCCCTTTTATATACTGCTTATTCATGGAACAATATGTGTATAGTTTTAGCTATTGGGACATTTTTGTGTATCTTTTATTTATACTACTGATATGTATATTGTATGTATAAGATAATAAATGTTCTTGTATGTGCAAAGGAGTATTGGTCCTTCATAAGTAAGGACTCAAGTAAACATCTTCAAAACTACCAAGCTTACAAATAACTCCTTATCATTTCTGAGTGATATATACATACCATATTTTGTTTTATTTCTAAAGAAATTGAAATTTAGATGAAAGAAAAGCCATTTGAAAAATGAATAATAACTGGCACTGCTTCATCAAAGAAATAAAATGAAATATAATATTACCATATGTCAATTGTTAAGAAATATAATTTCTATTCTATGCTAATTGTTACATTTTATGCATAAAATTTATATATAAACATAATTATTATGGGACAGATAGAAATTGGTGATGTTTTATATCAGCTGTATAGTTCTTTGTTTTGAAGTATGATTTTAATAATAATTTTTGAAACTTTAAGCTTATGTGTGTGTATGTTGTTGGAAGATTTCTTGCAGCATTGTAATCATTCACTTTTTTTATGCCTATTGTTATGAATGCAATGGATAGGAATTCTTCTTTTCCCTTTTTCTCAAATTGGCAGGGACTGCTATGCTGGAGGAAAGGGAGAGTAGTTTGAGTGATATCAACCTTTTAAAAGAAAGTTGATGATTCACTGAGAAACACCAGAAAAAAATCATGTTTTAAGAATAATACAAAGGAGCAAATCATTGGGGTAAGGCACAGAAGAGATGACTCAACAAAAGGAGAGAGTTTAAGAACTGAGGAACTGTTTCCCTTTTTTGGTGTGTATTACAGAATTTTGCTGGGATTTGCTTGGCCTTTTTTTCTTGTATCCCACTTTCATTTGGACTCTTTACATATGTGTCAACATGGTTCCTATGTTTGCTTTATTTTCAAATTCCTGCTGCCAACATCCATTTTGGACTGTTGGATAGGGCTTACCCATTTTTTAGATAAAGATGGAGGAGGGGGTTCTTTCCTTTGTGTTTTAAAGTTTTATTTATCTGTTCATTATGTTATTGCTATTGTTATTGCTTGTCATTGCTTTTAATTTTGCCTCTCCAGGTTCTAGTTACAAAATTTGACTGCTGCTATAGTCAGCACCTGGCTTAGAAGCAGTATAGCTTTGAAGGTGACTTTGTGGCAAGAGCTGGTTTGTAACTCTATTATTATAGCGGTTGAGGACAGGATATGCCTTCCACAATATCATTATGCAAATAATACTATTTGATTGATGGAAAATGATTACAGTTTTTCTTGGTTTATTTTGAAACAATTATTTTACTATGTTCATGTCATACACCATTTCAAAGAAGGAAATTTGCTCTACTAATGTATGCAAATAATTTTCTTCTCACTTTTTATTCTTATTAATTAAATTAAAGATAGAAAAAAATAATTTGAATGAATTCATTGTATAAATGAGATAAAAGTAGCAGAAACTGCTTGTAATATCAGTGAAGCATTCGGATATGAGACGGTTAATGAATATACAACTCAACATTAGTTGTAGAACTATGAAATTCTACTTCACTTAGTATTGTAATGTTACTGGTGTGGGTTATTGAAATAATAACTTGAATTGTAACTTATAACGAAAAGGGTTTATTTTAAAAGATGTAAAGGGTGTGTAAATAAAGGTATATCATTAGTTAGTCTCGCTACGGAAACGAGCCTTGCCCAGTCAATACTATCAATGCTTGTATTAAAAAAGAATAGTCCATTCGATACAGAAGAATATCATCTCTTTTCTACAACACTTAGCTTACTCACTAGATCTCTTTCTGACTATTACTTTTTCAAGAATATTGACAACTTCCTGCAAGAGAAAGTCATCAATAATGAAGCAGCTGAAAACAACTTTAAAAAACTCATAAGTTCCAGGTTTCCAGAATTCTAGGCTACTGGAATAAATAAAAGTAAAAAGTAAAGTTGGTAACCTTAGTCAAAGGTGACCTGAAGGTTTCCTTTTCAATAGCTACTACATCAAGGCGTAGGGGATGGTGCTACTCCTGGATTGCTCTACTTTACCCTTGATCATTACCTTATAATGCCGAGTGTTAAGCAAGACGGCACCAAGTACCATTTTTTGAGTCTTTGGTATGACTCTACCTGGGATTGAACCCAGCCTCTCGGACCATTGGCGAACACTCTACTCAGGTCAATGGTCCAGAATAAATAGACTAGTTAATTCTTGGTAACAATGTGTGTATTCCAATGGTTCTTATTTTGATTCATAAAATTCTTATTCTAAGCTAATATGAAAAAGATTTACTTTGGGTACTTTTTATGTAGGGTGTTTTGGGCTAGCAGAACTGATCCCTTTCCATGTCTACAACTGGTTTAAATTCAGAGATTTTCTTCTCCTAGACTGGTTACCATACCAAGGTTAAAGAGCCCAGTATGCGCTACTATTTACCCATAGGTGAAAGGAGAATAGTTGGATTCATACCTTTCCCAAGGGTATTAGCACTATGTTGAAATGCAAACAACCTCATTGAAGACATAAACTTAAGTAGTCCCTCTCCCATAGAGATAACTGTTACACTACAAGCTCCTCTATAAGCAGATATACAGTGCTTTGAAGTTAATGGTTAAAAACTGCAATCATTTTTTGCATCAACCAAATACAAATAATTTAGATTCAGCTTTTGAATTTTATTTTCTGAATTGCCAATTTGTACCTCATTCTGAACAATAACTAAACATCTACCTGATGACCACACAACATTTCGTCATTGTAGCCATCTTCCATATATTTATAGGTGCAATAAAAGAATTAAGTGATAACCTTATTTTTGAGTCAAAAATGAAACAGAAAAACACTGAGGAAGTAAACAGCAACTTGTGAATAGAAAAATCATTTACCAACCTTGCAAATTTTTTGGGCTGAGAAAGCTTTATCTTCATAAAAGCTGTTTGAAGTCTTTGGTTCATAAATGGAGGTTCTGTTATGTCTTTTGCAATGAGTACAAATTCACCTACAAAAAAACAGAATTAGTTAAGTGTGAGTATTTATCAATATTAGTAACAAAGAATGACTTTTTGTGACTCATTGTCAAGTCATGTTTAAAGCTACAGTTCCTGGTAGATCATCACATTTAAGTAGTGATGAAGTTGTTCAGAGATTAAATAGGAGACCACTTTGGAACAATATGTACTGTAAGCAAAACTTAGTTAATTATAAGAATGGTTTTAGTTAAAAAATAGGAATGAAAAATTTTAGTATTAAATTTTAATTCACAAGAGATGACATATTCACATTTGTGAACACACAGACATACACACACATGTGGCTACACAGACAAATACATTTTAAGTGTAAAATATGATTAAATGCATTTTATGATAAATTCTTAGCAGTGTGGATAGACAATAAATAATTATCTTCCACAGAGAATGGGTATGGCCACTGAATGCCTTGTGGGGGGTGTCACATAACAGTACAGAAATACCTTTCTTGACCTCTTTTTGCTTTAGTGTTTTTTAAACACTAGAGATGTTGTCTCTTACCATGCCAGGGAACCATATGGCAATAGTAACCACACTCGTCAAGTAAGCCATTTTTTATTTTGTATCCCATTTACATACTGCTTGTTCGTGAAGCAATAAGTGTATAATCTTATCAGCTGGGACACATTTGTGTATATTAAAAAAAAATTTTTTTCAATATTACTTGTATTATATATGTATTACTTGTATTGTATGTGTATTACTTGTATTGTATGCATATTACTTGTATGTATATTACTTGTATTGTATGTGTATTATGTATATTTTAAATGTTTCTGTATGCATGAATGAACTTATCTTTTCTTCAGTGTTAGTATGCCATAGATATACTAATACTAATATTGGTCTTTGGTGAGTGGGTACTTGATTAAATATCTTTCTTAGCTCCAATCATTACAATAGTAGTTTATTCATTTAGAATCTTGGTTTGAATATGACACAAAAGTAATAAAACTACAAATATTTTTTTTTTAAATTGATATAATGATCATTAACAAAAATCAAATGGTGTAAAAATAAATTTATAATATGAAAAGTTAAAAATAATGTATTAATCATGAAAGGAAAATATTTGAGCTTATCTGTTGTAATTGAATCATGGCAAAAATTTCCAAAGAAATGAGGATGTCGATAGTGAAGATGGCCAAGAATATGAAACAGTGAGCAACAGTTAAGGATCTCAGAATTTCAAGAAGCAGCACATTAGAAATCCACTTGAAGTTTCTAGGCACCTGGAAGTGTTTTGAATCAACCAAAATGTGGTTGCCCTTGAAGCTGTAGCATAAGATGGTAAGGAAACTGATCAGGACAACAAAAGCTCAGCCACTGAAGGCTGCAAGATAAGTGATTGACGAATGTGACTCGGGCAGGATATGACACAAGGTCAATTTTTAAGTGGAGTTTGACAGGTTTGAATTCAGAGTTTCCTTTCTCCTAGACTAGTTCCCTCACCAAGGCTGAAGAACCCAGTCTGTCCTACTATTTACCCATAGCTGGAGGGAGAATAATTGGATTCATACCTTTCCCAAAGGTATTAGTGCTATGTGAAATGCAATCAGTTTCATCTAGGATTTGAACTCGAGTCGCCGTATCCATTTCCTACGACAATAACAATTACACCACGGGCACCTTCAAAAAACATGAAGGGATGCATTGCAGCTAAGAAACCAGCATTAACAGAAAGACATTTGAATGTAAGCTTAAGTTAGTTAAAGAAGTAGGAACTATAATCCCTGGAATAAGATCATATCTAGGATATGATAGAACTGCATTCTACTAAGCAAGAATTTGTCAGAAGGTCTCCAGGAAAGTGATCTTTTGGCATAATAAAACTCCATCTCACAGATTGCATACAACACAACAGAATTTGACTGATGAAGATGTTATCATATTGAAAGATGGGCCAGCTCAGAGCCCTGACTTAAATATCATTGAGCATATGTTAGAATTAAAGAGAAGAGTTCCACAGAAGAATCCACACAATCTCAAAGAGTTGTGGGAGCTCAGCAGAAGAGAATGGTATCTCATACCTGTGAAGAAGGTGAAGGATTTTTATGCATCTCTTCCCAGGTGCATTGAAGCAATTATTCAAGCTGAGGTAAGACACACAAAATATTAACAATTTACAGTAACTTCTTGAAGTGAACATTATGTCATAAATTTTCATTATATACATTTTTCTCTTTGAAAAAGCTGTATCTTGATTAATTTATGTAAGGTGGATGAAAACTTTTCTCCTCTCATTCAGAACCCCCTTTCTACAAAATATAATGATTAAGTATGGAAATGACCCCAACAAGGCCAATGTTTCAGCTGTAAAAAATACAATGTGAAACATCCACTTATAAGTTGATGTTTCACATTGCATTTTTTACAGCTGAAACATTGGCCTTGTTGGAGACACTTTTGCACAATGTTTTGTTCCTTAGCTATAGTCACCTACACATACAGAAATAAAATAATGTAGCAAAAAATTAAGATACACCAACGAATTTATATCCGGTTAAAACAACGCGCTGCGTTTGTACCTTCATTTACACCCACACATATACACATTAATACGTAACTATAACCCACACAAGCATACACACACACACACTCACACACTCACACACTTCCAATCACACGTAAAGATTCCTACAAAATCCCAACGGCTTTTTTTACTGTATTTTTTTGATTTTTGATTCATTCCATTTTCTTAACTGCCTGATGATTGTTGTTTTGCAAAAAACTATATGAAACCCAGGAGCCGCAGTTTAAATTCCATGAATTAAAAATATATATCTAATATAATTTATTTATTATATATATATATATATATATAAGATAGTTTAACATTTTGGAAATAGTTAAAATATTTTACAAATTTTCGATTTACTTGAACTGTTAACAGTAGAAAAGCAAAAGGTAATAGATGCGTTTAGATTGTACAATCAATGTTATTTGATTTCCAACAACTTTGGTGTCAATACCTGACAAGAGAAAAGTGGCATTGGAAAACTATATGGAATCACAATACAAACATCTTGACCAAATAATCAGCTTCTTTCAGCTGTGAGCATATTGTTACTGTTGATAAAATATTTCTCATGGGTGAGTCACACATTGCAAATTGAATGTCAATAGAACTTTATGATAAAAGGAAGTGGTTGATGAATGTCATTTAAAAGACATTTGACAGAATTCACAGAACAAACCATTTTTCTGCAGCTGTCTTCAATTCTATTATTCACTGGGAATTCTGTAGCATGTCCATTCACTTCCTGTTATCCTTTTGTGCACTTTTCAATTTTCCCTGTTGAACATGGTAGAAATAAGTGACATTTTTCAAAGAAAAGCGTTTGTCCTTTTCTACAAGTTTAGAGCAAGTTTAAAAAGAAACTAAACTAGTAGATTAGTTCTGTGGAGACTAAAATATCAAGTTAAATAATTTATTTTGTATTAATAAGCAAACATAAAATTATATTTAAGAAAAGGTATACAGTCATAGTTTTATGAGTACATATAATAACACTTATAAGTATGGGCCCAGTCGGCTGGGGCTGTAGAATACACTGACTGCTTCTCTGCTGAGAAGTAAGACCCCCTGCCCAATGAGTGTCCTGAATATGACACTAAACATTCTGATGGTGAGGTTCCAGTGATGCTGGAACTTTGGGGAATGCAGAGTATCCCTTCATTACCATCGCTCCCAGGTCCACTCTGGCCAGAGTTGGAGCACCTGATAAGGGTCCTATCTATGGGTTAAATAGAACTAAACTGTGGTTTGAGTTTACTGTAAACTGTGTATTTATGCTAAACTGAATTGTTTAGGATAGAACTGTTTTAACATATAAACTGCATACTTATGCTAAACTGAATTGTTTAGGATAGAACTGTTTTAACATATAAACTGCGTACTTATGCTAAACTGAATTGCTCAAAATGGAACTGTTTTGATGTCTAAACTGTGTACTTATGCTAAACTGAATTATGTGAACTTGTCTTTAATTGGAATCATTTTGAGATGAGGTTTCTTAATCTGAGAATTGATTTTTTTTATTTATTGTGGACTTTTTTCCTCATCTTGGTAGTTTTTGTGTTGTTTCTTCTTTCACTACGTTTCGGCCAAATTTCACCTCTGGCCTTCTTCAGGTGATTTACCGCGACCTCGGATAGGAATGCTGAGTCTTGTAACCGTATCCCCAGTAATTACTGCCTTCCATAGTTGTTGTCTATTGCACCACGTTTTTGACCAAGTAAACCTCTGGCCGGCTTGGGCAGGATTTGAAACCGCTATCTTCTGACAATGCTCACCTGGAACCGCAGAGACTCAACGCCTCTATCCGCTGCGCCACGTGGCGCAGTGGATAGAGGTCGCAGTAAATCACTTGAAGAAGGCCAGAGGTGGAATTTGGCCGAAATGTAGTGAAAGAAGAAACAACACAAAAACTACCAAGATGAGGAAAAAAAGTTTACAATAAATAAAAAAAATGAATTATGTGAAATAAAACTTTTTTGACATTTTGAATATACTGAATAGCTTGAAATAGAAATGTTTTTGACAATTAAACTGTGAACTCATGCTAAACTGAGTTGTTTGAAATCGAACTGATTATTTGTATAAAAAATGGATTTGGTATTAAATAACCAACAAAGGTTGATATGCCAATAAACCCAACCACCCAACCACCCACCCAACTTATAAGTATTTAAACAAATAGACAATTTGCTTTTAACTGCTTGGTTTTGAGTGTTAAAAACAATCATTATAAAAGAAGAAGCAAATTTTGATAAACTCAACATAACAAGGCATATTTTGGATTTTAATGCTAAATGTTTTAAATTTTAAGAATATAACTAAAATGAACAAGAAAGAGTTTTTTTCTATCTTAAGATATGTTTAGAACTGATCAAGGAGATTGAAAAGGTGAACTTGTATTGGTATTTGGAAGAGTTGCAAAAGTGGTGTGGCAATATTTCATCACAGCCTGCCGAATCTCGCTAGCTAGTCAATATCTCTCTCTCCATGTTATAATTGTTTCCAAAAGGTGAATTATCGGCTAATCGGGCTGGTTAAAAGTATTAAAGTCATGAGTCAGCTCCACAAAGAAAAAAAACAGATACAAAAATAAATTCTGAGAATGCACATGCTGCTTCTTTATTTACTCTTCAAGTTTATCTTGATGTGAAACTTTACAGTTTGGATTTGGGTGTTGATTGGTCACAAGAAGAATATATAGGATAATCTTGATTGCGGCTATCAAGATTATTCCATTTTGTCAAACTTTGGTGGCTATGTTATTCTTGTGTCCAACTAGAGTGGGTGGAGTAGGACCCCAGTCCAGCCAATTGTTACTGATTCACATTGTTACTCATCTACCTATCTCCTGAATACTTTCTTGAATATACAGGACTCTAGAACCCTCACACCTCTTATGTGGACCTCCTACAATTAAAGTACTTTGGTAAATGATACTCTTGTTTACTGACTTCTCTTTGTACTAGCTGGAAACCTCTGTTTATTACAAACATTAAAAATCTAACCCTTTCATCCTCATTGACAAATCCTTCTCTTTCAATTCTATTATCAATTAAAATTTGCAGGGAAGTTCGCATGGCGTAATGGCTAAAGTGCTGTACTGCAGTCTCAAAGTAAGTGAGTTCAAACTACAGTTGTGCTCTTATGTTCACTTTTTGGATGAATAACCTTGGGAAAGGTATGAACCCCTTCATCCTCCCAGATATAAGTTAAATAGTATCACTGCTGTTCTTCTTCAAGGATGGCTTTGGCATTAAATAATCCATAAATCAAACCAAACCGTTTAACCTTTCAAAATCTGCCAGACTCCTTAAATTGTTTTGCTATCCTTTTGATACTACTATGTACACACATCCATATACATGTTTACATAGATACATATAAACTAGCTACGTCCACACAAACTATGATAGATACATTCACCCCCCACTGTATACATAGACATATGTTGCTCCCACTCTATAAACATTACTATTATCTCTTCCACTGCCAAAAAAAAAAAGAAATATGGCAAGCGGTTTTAAATACATCAAAAAGCTGCTGCCATTAAAAACTTGAAGTCAATTCACCAGTGTGAATGCTTTCCTTTCTTGGCATAAATTACAGCCTTTCTCCGACTTCTCTTGACCTAACGTGATCCTAGAGGGTAGGATCAAAGTGTAGTAGGCTTGCCCGTTGCAACTGACTTTAATCAGTCGTTAGCTCTGTGTCTGAGTTTATTTTTTCACGCGCATTTCCGTGGACTCATTGTGGTTCAGTATTGAGTTACTGCCACTGTTTTTTTGTCTGGCAACAGGATGTTAGTTGCACCCAACTTCCTTCACACTAGGTCCATTTGCTAGATTTTGTCAGTATCTGACGGCCATGAATATGTATTTATTTCTAAAAAGAAATAAATAACTTCGTGGTCTGCATGAATTTTATCTTATTTCATTTATTCATATTCTAGTTAGTCAATTTTCTTTTTTTTTTCCTAGTTAGGGCCTCATATACCATAGAACTGAACTCTCCCCTCCTGGTTGCCTTTTGCAACCACGAAGGACCCGCTAATAAGCAACTCCCCCATCAATTCCACCAACAATTCACAAATCCTTTTTGGAGCCTCCCCAGATCCTTCTGAGGGTTGCCAAATGTCTCAGACCACCAAGGAAGCCTTCCCAGCTAAGCTGGAAGAACGAGCAACCAGCAACGAATGCTCTAGCTGGCCTGACCTCCAAGGCTCTTCAAAGACTCCAACATCAATTTCTTCACACAGTCCTATACCACCAGGACAGAAACCAACAGAAAGTGCAACACCAGCTTCCTGGAATGTTCTGCAGAAAAGCCTAGAGGAATATGACAGGGATAGGGTGGGCAAGTATACCTCATATTTCCAAGACAATATCATTTTGCCGATCCCTGAGATATCCGAAGTCCTGGATCCCCACATTATCTTGCTTATTGTAGTTGACATCAAAATGAGAAGATTTGCAGGGTTAAAGAAAGATAATTTTGAAGACGTAATGCATACAGCAGGCATCCCAGGGCAGTATTTCTGCCGATGAAGCTTTGCAACCTGGGACGTGCTGCTACCAACTAAGGAGCAGGCAGCTAAGCTGGCTGAAAGCTGCATTAATACAAAGTTCTTCCAGCTCCAACCAAAGTACAAGGGAGAATACATGTAATCGTATGCAATGTTCCGGCTAATCTCCCAGGGGAAGTGGTGGCTTTTTACTTAAGTGCCTTTGGCCGAGTAAAGGAGAAGGTCCAGTTTTGCACCACTGCTGGGACAGCCCATGGTGCTACCCATTCTGGCTGTGTCTGGATAGTGAAGGCTTCCAGGCCATCCCAGACACTTTATACTTCTGGGATCAGCAAATGATGGTGGTAGTAGAGGGTCACACTGATGGAATTGTAAGCAGGTTGGCCATCTTGCCAAAGTCTACTCTCAAAAAGCAGATGATTTGTTGCAGCAGCCTAAGGAAGCCAAGACCACCAATACCACCAACTCCACCAAAATCACTGACACCACCAAAACCACTTACACCACCAATGCGACCTTAGAAGGAGAAACCAGCAACAAGGGGACGCAGGTCACTCAGAGAAGGAAGGAAAAAGGGGAAGAGCCCCCGAGGGTTCTGGCTCCTAGGGAGAGTACCCCAACCAAGTCAAAAAACCACCACCACTTTCTCCAGTTACCCAAAGGACCCCTTCAGCAGAGAACCCTTCAACTTCATCAGCAGCAACATCAACAGCAACACCAAAGACTCATCCAGCAGCAACATCTCCCATACCAAGACCCAAGGACAATCAGACCTCCGAAACCTCAAAGACACCTCGCTCAACCTGAAAAGAAGAATAGACAGTGGAGAACGCCAGGGAAAAAACTTTGCAAAACTCCTAAATCCCAGTCCCAACAATAACCCCAGCAAGATCAATCCCTCACCCAAGAACAAGTCCCCCCGCGAACAAGAAACTCACCCAACCCATCCACAAAGCCAACCCCTCCACAAACCCCTCCACAAAAAAAATCCATCCAGCCCTCCTCTTGCTCTGATTGAGTCTTTCCACTCTCTTCTTCTCCCTTCTCTCTCTCTTATCGTCATTGTCCTAGAACTCAATCAGGGGACAGGTTTCAACACAACACAGGCAACCCACGGCATAGAATACAGTCAGTTTCACTCTTATCCAACAGATGATATACAGGAAGCAGTGGCTTTGTGTTCTCTTTGGAGGCCTTTTTGGATTCTCAGCTCCAGAAGACACTAAAGCCACTGCTAGACCTGGAAAAATACACACAAAAAAGGGTCAAATCCATTTAACTTTAGGGGTGCACCCATAGTGACCACTTTTGTCTGCTTGGCTGGCAGCCGAACCCAGGTAGTATGGAAATTCTTGGAGAAGGATAGCTAAACCGACGCGGGCATGAGGTTGGCAGAGTTGGAACAAACCCTCCTTGAAAAACATGCTCAGTTACTGCGTTGGAAGGATCCTGATTTATGTTCACCCTTCATTTTACAGATTACTAAAGGTGCGGTCCCCCATGGATGTTGGAGGAGTGTCCAGGGAAGGCTGAGTAACCACTGAACTCGGCACCAGCTCCCTGAGACAGGCCGCTGGCATCCTCATTCCTGAGGATTTCCAGACCATCATGGACACTGAGTAGGTAAGTGGGTCAGAATGACTCTAAATATTGCTAGCTTGAACATGAGGGGACTGAGGGATCCAAGCAAGTGTGTGCACTTGCTTGGTAAACTCTTGAACCTCTGTGTGCATGTTGCTGTAGTGCAGGGGACACTTCACTTGTGCAGTGGGTGCTGAAGGACAGGTACTGGTGGATGACTTTGTGGTCTTTTCAGCATTTGGTGGCCACTGCAGCACTGGGATCTCTCTGGTAGTTGGACGCAACCTTAATGCGATTGTCAATCTTATCTTTGCAGGTAACGGGGGCCAGCTGGTTGTAGCTAATGTTGCTGTTAAAAGCTTTGAGTTCTGGGTGGTCACAGTTTATGCGCCCAATTGTATTGGCGAGAGATGCTCCTTTTTCCAATGGTTGGGGCCATTCCTTGATGATCCAAAACGGCTAGTTTTAGTAGGTGATTGGAATGCAATCCTTGATCCCCAGATAGATAAAGGTGGATGGGGTGCTCGTGGGCCTGGAAAGTGTGAGAGCAGCCTAATTGACTTGCTGGCCAAATTTGATTTGGTCGACAGGTTTCGTTTGGATCACCCAGGGCGAGAGATGTGGACTTGGTTAGGTGATTGCCATCAGGCAAGATTCGGTCTTATCTGGACAGAGTGTTAGAAGAGCTGACAGTTACTTCGTTACTTGTCCCATGTTCTGCTGGATAGGGCAGACTGACAATAAACTTATTAGGGTCAGTCTGCGGTTAGCGAATAGGCCTAGTCTGGCCGGCTATTGGAAGTTTAATACCTCCTTACTGGAGATAGTTGACTTCTGGGAGTGGCTGGAAACCTTAATTCAGCGGGTGCTAGTGGGGGTGGTTACCAGGAATAAGTGGTTGGGATCCCTTAAGTATAGGATTAGAGACTTTGCCATCCCTGGCGGTGGAGAAAAGGGATTCTTTAGCTGTAGATCTAGCTATGCAGGACCTTGAGCATGAGGCTAGCAAGCGCTACAAGGGTTTTGTAGTTAGAACTAGGTAAAAACTGTGAAATGTAACGCATTCATGAGGGAGGAAAAAGTGCAAAGGTTTCCTCATTGGTACATCGAGCACCTCATCCCTCATTCTTTTATCACCTTTAAGCCGTTTTTTTGTAGGGTGATTTTAGCTGGAGATTTTTGTTGTTAGCGAGGGGGAAGTTTGATGTTAGCGAGGAAGATGGTGTAACGTATGTGTGTTCACGTTGAGTCGGTTACTTCCTCGCTGAGTTTGTAAGGTCCCTCGCTAATAGTTGTTAGGAAATAAAAGGAGGATGAAGAAGTAGAAGTAAGATGGCAATAGTCGAAAGGCGTTTTTATGAATAGGTTTTTATTTGCAGCATGGAATATTGGGTTTGCTTTTGGTGCTGCAAGACTCGTGGAGTTTAAGCTTGTTAGTATAGAGACGAAATTGAGTTATGAGAAGTTGAGAAGGTTGTGATGGCAGCGTGTGTCGTCGGACGTGTGAGGGATTGTGTTTTGGAGTCACCATGGTTTTTGTCCATCTGGTATTTGGGGAGAGTAGGCGTTATCTCCATGCGTGTCGAGAGCGGGATTACGCTCAGATCGACGTAGCCAATGTTTGGAGTGACATAAAGTTGTGCCTGTGCGAGGCATGTTGAATGCATCAAATTTATAAGGAATCCATAAATTAGATGGATTCCCTCGTGTGTCCATGTTGCTGCTGCTATACTAGAGCCGCAGTGAGGTGTCCGCACTGAGCGGCATTGTCCAGCTAAAAAGCATCGCTATTGAAGAACGGCCAGTGTGACGTCTGCACTGGTTGGCATTCTCCAGCCAAAGAGAGTGTGTTTGGCAGCTCACCCGATTTGCTAGCCAGAAATGAAGGTCCGGGCTGAATAGGATAAGTCATCCTGATTGAGTGAAATTAAGTGTCGAATTAAATTGCGCGCCAAACCAAAATACGAAATTTTCCCCTTCTCTACAACCTTAACCTTCCTCCAGCCCCATCTTTTTGAGGATCTTGGACCCATATTACTGTAATCCATGCTACCCATTCTCCCCTTCCTATCGTTGCTTAATTGTATATATGCCTTCACTGTAAATAAATCATTCATTTATAGTATTGTGCGTCTGGGTCGGTGAATGTGGCTTGCTAGGGCTCCCTAGATATCATAGTCTCCATCCCTCCTCCCTCCCCTCAAAACTTTTGGGGCTTCATGGTCCCCTAACCTTGTATGTTTCTTACAATTTTAGCAAATAAAAGGATCAAAGTGTAGTATCTGTTCCACTGATATTTTGCATACAGATCAACCTAGCATCTCATTGAGTGATACACTCACACCGCGATCCCTCCTCCCTCCCCTCAAAACTTTTGGGGCTTCATGGTCCCCTAACCTTGTATGTTTCTTACAATTTTAGCAAATAAAAGGATCAAAGTGTAGTATCTGTTCCACTGATATTTTGCATACAGATCAACCTAGCATCTCATTGAGTGATACACTCACACCGCGATCCCTCCTTTGTGGTTGATCTAGCCATTTGGAGTCATTCTGGTTGAGACCCAACTTTTTGTGGTTGATGCTTGCCACTGGAATGCTTCAGCTGCGATCCCACAACTTGAGGTTGATCCTCGAATGTATCTGCTCCATGACTTGGCCCTGTTTCGGGAAGGAGGTCTCCAGCCTAGAGTCGGAGTATCTCTAGAATTGTCAAAGCAGATAGCCAGAAGGCAAACACAAAGCAGATGACCAGGAGGCAGGAGCCTCCCGATTCTAGCGAATCAACTGAACCGAACACAGCCCTGTGGAAGGAAGGAACATTCTGATCTCCTCACCTTTGTTCAGACTTGCTAGCTGCTAGGGCATCCCTGTTACTAGAGGTTCCTGACCTGCTGATTGCCTGTTCCTGCCATCCTTGCCGTGACCTTGCTTACCTGGCCTTTGCCTGTTCTCGACGCCAGATCTATCTTGCCATCTTCCACTGGTCGAAGACTGATTGACCTGAGTACTCACGAGATACTCAATAAACTGTCCTTGTTAGGGCAAAAAACTATAAGTCTTTTACGAACTACAAGTTTATTTATTTTCAGCAACCACACTGGCAACTCTGCTAACATCCAGTAACCACAACATCCAGTAACCACAACAACCACACCGACAACCCTGCCTATGACCAGTCTACTGCCAACAACCAGTACCAGACCAGTGATCAACCAGGCTCCCGTTGATCACCTTTCCAGCAGCGACCTGTACATAATTTGATCAATAAATTTGAGCCCGTTTTCTTGTTATACTGTTACCCTTGTATTTGTCACTTCATTGTCTTGGCTGTTAACATTAATTCACGTTTGTAAACCAAGTAGAGCAGACATACTTATTGGCCCTGCTACACATACATGCTACACCTATATGAATACATACTTATATAGATATGTTTGCACTCACATGTGGTAATTTACTAAGCTTTTTGCTTAGATGTGGCACAAGGCCATATGAAAGGGGCACCCAATGAAACTCGAACTCACTCATGTAGGTTTGCTAGTCCAGCTTGCTAACCATTACACCACCAGAGGCGCCCTATACACTCACATGTGCTTACAATATTGTACATAAGTGATAGAAGAGCTTATAGTGTCACAGGATTAAGTTTATTCAGATCTCCCCCAACTTAAAATCTTAATGGCTTCTGTAATCTTTGGCAATAAAAAACAGATTTTGTGCTTGTTCAACTACTTATGACGAGTGTATTCTGTGTAATGATCATAAAGGCAAATAGATATTATAACAGGGAAGGCAGTTTATTGTTGCCTCCAGTTATGTTGATAGGAAGAAAATAAAATGAAGGCGGCGAGAATATTGACAGTTTTCTATTAGGAAGTTTTAATAACAGCTTAAGACAAAAGAACCCTGGTGCTGTGAGTTGTAGGAAGAAGTAAATAGTTGTAGAGGTTGAGAAAGAATAAGTAGCTGAATGTTGGAGCATGAATAGAGTTGCAATAGTCAAGCTAAAGTTAAGTTGCTGAAACAGAACAGGAATCAAATTGCTGTAGTCAGAGGCAGAATTTAACATTTAATTTAAATCAACTGAGAACTGTTGGTCTAGGAGGGTTGAATGAATAATGAAGGATTGATTATGGACAACAGTCCATAAATCAAATGTGCCCTCCTCATGATGAATTGTTCAGCTGCTGGAGAGAAAGAGATGGCAGGTCAATCCTGCTTGAAAGATGGCTGAAGAGAGGAAGATTCACGTGCTTTCACCCCTTTCATCCTATTACCAACCCCTCAGCTCGGGCAGGATATGACACAAGGTCAATTTTTAGGCAAAGTTTAACAGGTTTGAATTCAGAGTTTTCCTCCGAGAGTAGTTACCTCACCAAGGCTGAAGAACCCAGTCAGCCCTACTATTTACCCATAACTGGAGGGAGAATAATTGAATTCATACTTTTCCCAAGAGTATTAGAGCTATGTGAAATGCAATCAGTCTCATCCAGGATTTGAACTCGTGTCGCCGTGTCCATTTCCTATGACGATAACCATTACACCACGGGCACCCCTTTAATGTTGCCCAGGAAAATTCTACTGGCAGAATGGGATTAGTCATCCTCATTGGGTGAAAATATGCGACAAGATTACAATGGTCAAATTAATTCATGTGCCAAACAAAAATTTGGAATTCCTTCTGCTACAACATTTTTCTGGTTGCGGCTCATTTGGTAAAATATTAATATTTGACTCTAGATGGCTAGAAGTTTGTCAGGGAGTTTATTTTATTGGACATTATTTAAATTGATAAACCATTACTCATAAATAGAAATAAAATTTTGACAGGGTGAATAAAAGCAGGGTGGTCCGCATGTGGTGAATTTACTTATTTGCATTTATAAATCTCTTTAAAACAGAAGAAGGAAAATCACTGGATCATGTAAACAAGTTGCCAGATATCATACACCTAGCAGAATACTCGATTGGGTGTAATGGTCACTGGTGACGAGTCATTCCTATACAACCCATTCAAAACATGGGTTATTTAAATGAACAAATGATCTGGCTTTGACTGAAAAGATCTGAAAAGAAAACTTTTAAAAATGATTATTTTAAACCAATTTTTTTATAAAAATATCACTTTATAATTAGTTATGAAATTTCTTCAGAAAAAAAAAGATTATCAAATAAGAATAAAAATATAGATTTAAAATAGAAAGAAAAATAATGAGAAAGCAAAATTAGAATACAATGCTGAAAATTTTAATTCTATTCATTAAAAATTAGTTATCATAACAGATTTTAAATGAATAGAATTAAAGTTGAATAATGAATAAGGAAAAATTCCACACTGAACGAAGAGATCAGGATCTCCACTTGTTGAGCTAGTTTCATTATGGCCAGGTATTTGTTGACGCAGGTGTTATTAGGATTCAATATTCCATTTGTAATAACTTTTCTGTATTTTGTAAGAATTTTAATATTGAAACCAAAAAACATAGGGGAAGTTCCCATGATGTTGTGGTTAATGTGCTGGGCTGCAACTTCATAGTAAGCAGGTTCAAACTCCAGTCATACTCTTGTGTTTACTTTTGGAATCATTCTTTTGAGAAGGGTATGAACCTCCTTATAAATACCATAAGCTATGTTTTAAATAGTACTACTACAGTTCTTTTACAAAGATGGCTTTGGCATTAAATAACCTTTGAAGGTTGATATGCCATTAAAGAAAGAAACTAAAACTGAAACCAAAAACATAAAAAAATCAAGATTTCTTATGATGGAATCCAGTGAGACTAAGAAAAAATTTTTAACAATATTCAATTAATTTATTTTCAGGGAGAATGGAAATTATATTTGTTTACATGAAGTGCATTAAGTAAAGCCTTGATTTAGCAGTTCCCAGTTCAATTCTAGGTTCAAGCATCATGTTCTATCTAATACAAATGGCATTTTAGTCACTTGATCCACTGAATCTTTTGTTAATCATGATGTATTGGAATAGATAAAAAAGTAATTAACTTCTTGTCATCATAGCTCAGCTGGAAGGATGTTAGACTAAAGATAAAATGCTCTCAGTTTTGATGACAGTATCAAATGGTATTTCATATAAGTGGCATTTTAGTAGATGGTTAAGTTTGAATGGTTTGCATAATAACTGAATATGAGAAACAGAGAAAAGGGTGTTGCTATGTACAGGGTGGAACAATAAAATTGTCACCCTAGAAAAGACGACATGATTCCATTTCTGTTTTATGAAAACTAGTTTTCTTTTTTTGTTGCAGACCATCTACTAGTTGGCTAGTTATGTACAAATCCCAAGAACGATAGGAGCCTTCTATCATGTCTGAAAGTGACACAATGTTCAATGAGCGAGATCGGAGATGTGCCGCTGTACAACACATGCTCTCTACTGATCCAAATTATGACAACCAGACCATTGCCAGCACCCTCAAAATGCAAATCCAGATGGTTCAACGCTTGAGGGCACAGCTCAACGAATTGGATGACTCTTCGGACGGCTACGGTAATGGTCTTTGGTGTGGTTTCAAGTGAGGGCCACATCATGCCACCTTACATCTTCGAAGTCGGCTTGAAAGTCAACACCAAAGTGTACCTGGATGTGCTAAAGAGTGTGGTGATCCCCTGGTGCAATCAGGTGGCCAGTGGCAGACCCTGGGTGTGGCAGCAGGACTCGGGGCCGGCCCACAAGTCCAAAGAGACCCAGGCTTGGCTTCAGGAGGGCTACAACTTTGTACTCTTCTCTTACTGGCCCCCCTCCTCCCCTGACCTGAACCCGCTGAACTACTTTGTTTGGTCATACATCAAGAACATCACCAACATGACCTCCCACAATACCAAAGCCAGCCTGATTGTCGCCATCCACCGAGTATTCGCCGAGCTCCCGCTGGCACTTGTGGAAAAGGCATGCTCCCAGTTCCAGATCCGTATCGAGGCGGTGATTGAAGCTGAAGACGACTATATTGAATAGATGTCAGCGCTACTACATAATCAAGTTACCTGAATTGATTTTTTTCAATAAAAGTTTTAAAATAAAGCTGTAGTGTTGTTTTCTTTACGACGACAATTTTATCGTTCCACCCTGTAGATGTCAGCTCTACTACATAATCAAGTTACCTGAATTGATTTTTTCAATAAAAGTTTTAAAATAAAGCTATAGTGTTGTTTTCTTTAGGATGACAATTTTACCGTTTCACCCTGTAATAAATTAATTTCATTATTGCAAAAATATATATTAACACAAGGAATTTCTCCTAAAACTTTTAAATTTAACAACCAAGATAAAGTGATCTTTTTTAGATGGTTTTTAAACAGTGGTAAATCTTGTTGAATAAATTAAAAACAAAATCAATTTAAAATGCATTGCCGGGGTCGTGTCATACCAAAGACATTAAAAATGATACTTGATACTTCCTTGCTTAACACTCATATCGAGGGTAAAGTGGAGCAATCCAAGGAAAGGAATTGCGCCCTCCCCTATACCTCAGTGTTGTAGCTATTGAAAAGGGAGCCTTCTTGTCGCCCTCGACTATGGTTGCCAACCTTACAACTTTACTTATAACCTTGATTATTGAAAAAAATTAAGTTAATTGTTTGTTTTGACAAATTTCTACTATTTTTATTCTTTTTTAATTAGTACATTTTGTCAATTTTACTCTATTTTAATTCAATCATTTTGTAATTTTTTGCAATATTTTAATGATTGAATTTTGTTATTTTTGTATATATCTAATTATTATATTTTGTTATCTATATTATATTGTCATAAGTAAATTTTATTTTTATTATATCGTATTTAGTACCTTTTGTTATTTTTACTATATTGTGTCTTGTATATTTTGTTATTTTTGCTATATTTTATTTAGTACATTTATCAGGTGAGATGATAGTGATGTTATAACTTTGAAAGTTTTCATGAGCAGAAGAAAAATGAAATTTTTTGATGATATTTATGTAGACAATTTAGCACTTAGCATTGATTGTTTGCAAACCAAAATAAATGATCTCATCAATTGAATATGTCTATAAACTAACTTGCAATATTTAAAAAAATTCTAACAATAGAACATTTGATTTGTTTTTATATTTTGATTGATTTTTATTCTGATGTAAAGCACTGTGTTGATACTTCAACTCTTGCTTCTGGCATCCTCATCCCATTGATAGAGATTGTCTCATCTCTTTAAAATAAAAGGTTTTATTATTCTAAATTTTATACTGGTCATATTGGCTGCTAAAATTACCCAAACAGAATTTATGTACAGAATATAAAATACAATTTTTTTTACTTTGAGAATATTAAAAAGGAAGAGTGAGTTTGAGGTGAAGCTCAAAGTAGAACAAATAAAATAAGCTTGAATAAACAATATAAATGATATTGACAGCTAAATTTGACAAGGAAAAATGTTAGCAGTATAATACGAGGATCATTAAATAAGTTTCCAGACTTTTTTCGTATGGGCACTTTTATAGATAGTACACACATGAAACTCTAGTCCCCTTCGAAGTAATCTCCTCTGGCTGTAATGAACTTCTTGTACTGTTCCAACAACTTCTGGAAGGCCCCATCAAAGTCCTCTTGTGTGAGCGTGTCAATGACCTTCGTCACAGCCTCTTTCATCTCCTCAATTGTCTCATAATGACAGTCTCTGAGCTTAGGGAATAACCAAAGGTCATAGGGAGCAAGGTCTGGACTATAGGGAGGCTGAAGAAGTGTCTTGATGCCCATCTTGCTCAAATAGTCTGTGACAATGATGGAGTTGTAGACTGGTGTATAGTTCTGGTGGAAATGCCACTGACTTGATTTGAAGAGTGCTGGCCTCTTCTGATGGAATCTCTCCCTGAACTCCCTTAAAACCTCAAAATAGTAACCCTAACTGTTTGGCCAATCAACTCTGGTGTATTGACTTCCTTACTCCTCCCACACCTCTAATCATCCCTCACAGACTCCCTGGCTTCCTTGAATCTCTTACGCCCTCAAAAACTGATGCTCAATTCATGCAAGATGCTCCAAAAGCAGTCTGAAGCATTCCATACGTTTCAGTGGCATTTTTTCCAAGTTTAAAACACAATTTTATTGCATATTGTTCTTCTAAAGTGCCCTCACATCCAGATTGCATTCTTGAAATTCACTAGCTGTGACAATCAGGCTTTAGTAGGGTGTATTCCAATTGCTGCTGTAGCTGTTCATTTGAAGCTGAAATCATAAAGATTGGTCAGTCATCTTATAAGGTGTATAGCAATAACATACTGAATTTACAAGAGTCTATGACAATTTTAAATGCCCATACGAAAAAAGTCTGAAAACTTATCGTATGCACCTCGTATGAAGTGTTTACGTGTTTGTATTGTAAAGATACGTTTTTGTATTTTTGTACAGAGCTGGACTTTCACCTGCTCTAAGCTATATAAAATTTGAGGTACTTCTCTAATTTTTTTTATGTTAATGTTAATAAAGAATATATATATATATATATATATATATATATATATATATATATATGATTTCTGATGAATTAGTGTTAAAAAAATAAAAACTAATGATAAAATAAAAACATATTTAAAAATGAGAATCAGAGGGGTGTGGGGCTCTAAGCTATAACTTATTTTACTCATAGATAAGTTTCGCACAAGACATGTACATTTGTAGACCATGATATTAGTATAAAAGGGTTAACATGCTATAAAAACAAGCAAGAAACCGAGTTAGAATTAAAATCACTAGTAATAGTCTTCTAGCCTTGCTTGTGTTATAGTAAAATACTTGAAATCTATTCTGATTCACCCACTTAACTCTTCACACACCTAACTATTAAAACATACAAAACACAGACCGATAGAGATCGACACTGCTGAAGAAAATAACAGCTACCCAACAACGGCCAATGTCAAACAGAGAAAATCATGGCTTCTGCGCATAGTCTATCCAAAATCCCCAGAAAATTCTCAGTTATAAAAAAAAGTCTATTTTTTCAACCAATCATTTTTTTCCACAAATAGTATTTTCTGGAGCTGGTGTTTGAAGCAGGGAACACATAAATAGGGAAAGCGGAGGTCACACAGGCAGTTGAATTGCAGGCCATCATTGAAAGCATCACCCGACAACACTGTCAGACTAGATCATAGCAACCACTTGCCGCTGACCAGATAACCACCCATCAGCTGGCTAGATATTTCATTCACTTGTTTATTTTATTTATTCAATAAACAAAATAAACTAAATCTTCTTGTCAGTCTTATTTTTCTTGCAACCACACACTTGTATATAACACTTGTTAACCATTACACCATGAAATGCTTATATGCAACTAAACTTATTTTAGTTTGGCACAAAGTTTGAATTATGGAGTACCTTGTGAGAATATAACTCACCAGTAATGATCTTTTTGCCCATCTTGCAAATCCTTACACTACACATTGAGCCTATGGTTCTTTTGGAGTATGAGATTAATTGTATTTAAAATAAATGAAGTTGCATCTGGCATGTCAGTGGGGTCTAAAATATACCAATTGCATCTCCTGTTGAAGAGACCTCCTGAAGTAAAAAAGAAAAAAAAAATGCCATCCTGGGTATGATACTAAACTGCCACTGATGGTGAGAGTTTAGTTCTGGAGCTCTGGGGAGTGTATAGTCATTCCTTCATTGCCATTATTCCCAGGTCCACTCTGACCCTGAGTGGTAGTATCTGTTAGGATCCCATATATCTGTCAAATAGATTTGTTTGAGATAATGAAGTGCTTACCTGTTTAAAATGATTGTGAAGAAATATTTTTGTACCATACATAGTTGAAGACCATAATTGTTAAACTGACTTCTGTATATAATCACTCCACAAGGTTTAACAAGCAGTAAAAAAACAACCAACCAAAATTTCACTTAGAGAAAAGGAACCTAAGATGAAGGGCAATGTTTATACCTGTTATATACAAGCGTGTGGTTGCAAGAAAAATAAGACTGACGAGAAGATTAGTTTATTTTGTTTATTGAATAAATAAAATAAACAAGTGGATGAAATATCTGGCTGGCTGATGAGGGGTTGTCTATTCAGCGACAAGCGGTTGCTTTGATCTGGTCAGAAGATGTTGTCTGGTGATCCTATTAGGATGGCCAGCAATTCAACTGGCGTGTGACCTCTGCTTGGCCTATTTATATCTTCTCAACTTCAAACACTGGCCCCAGAAAATACTACTTGTGGAAAAAAATGATTGGTTGAAAAATAAGCCTTTTTTTTTATAACTGAGAATTTTCTGGGGATTTTGGATAGACTATGCATGGAGCTTATGCGCAGAAGCTATGATTTTCTCAGTTTGACACTGGCCGTTGTTGGGTCAACATCCGGTAGCTGTTATTTTCTTCTAGTTAGGTGTGTGAAGAGTTAAGTGGGTGAATCAGAAGAGATTTGATGTATATTACTATAACATACCCAGACATTATTTATTCGAATTTTATGGAATACAGATTAAAGATTAAAAGATAAGCGTCTACATTAACATTTCTCTTAATTTTTATTCATTGTTAATTTTTATTTTGATTTCAGTGGGTGGCTCAGTTGACAAATATGTTTTTATTAGAAGGAAGGCTTTGCTGTAAATTCTATAGAGAAAATCCAGGTTTTGGAAATGTTTTTCACATGCCAAAAGCTAAGAACATCCATCTCTATAGAATATTGATTTAGGAAAAGATCAAGCAATAATGTATTGATTCTTGTATTCTCCCTTTTTGGGTTTCTTTTTATCATTTTGCATATTTGAACAGCAGAGAAGAAAATTGAATTCCTATCCTTGGTTTTGGCTTCTCATAAAGGGAATTATGTATAGCTTTTTTTTTTAAAAACTGAGGTGATTTTTTTGCCAGTGAGGATGGGTAGGATGTTTTTAAAGCTACTGTCAGCTTAGAGAATACACTAAGATTTTTACATTTTTAAGATATCACCAAATGAACTAGAGATAAAGAAAGTTAGTATAGTATTGTCCATATATAAGTACTTCCCTATCAATTTTTAATAAAAAGTTTTCATCTAAACTTAGGCAGTCTAGTTGGATATTATTACAAATTATTTATTTCTAAACTCTACAGCATTGAAACTCTACCACTAAAATAAAATTGTGTGAATATACATAAAGAGTGTCCTTAGTTTTGGACTACTACATATTCATATTTTTAGTTACAAAGTTTCAAATCTGTAAAATTTAGTAATAAAATATACCTGATAACTGTTTTGAGTGTATGATTTTCTATGAGAGATAATAAAATCCTAGTTTAGAAGAAAATTCAATTTTTATAAAGGAAATGTTTGTAGTGTACTTATTTATGGTTGATACTCTAAATAAAAATTAAAATCTCGTAGTTGCAAAATTTTTATTTCTCTGATTGAAAACAAATGAATCATCATCGTAATAAATGGAATTGGTGACATGAGTTCAAATCTGGGACAAGGCTGTTTGCATTTCACTTCATGCTAATGCACTTGTGAAAGGCATGAATCCATCTGTTCTTCCTCCAACTAAGGGTTGACTAAGCTCCTTATCTTTGGTTAGGCAAGGAGAGGGGAAACCAGATGTACTCCATTAAAAAAAATTGACCTTGTGTCTTATTCTGTTTGTGGAGAAGGTTTTGGTAAATACATTCAGTAGGAAGTCGAATTCTTTTGAATGCATATGGTCTTTTTTTTAAAGGCAAATTGTGTTGTTTGTGTCTTAGATTCTTCATGTTATGATTTCTAGCTGAGTCTTTCAAGTTCAGGTTGGCTACCCATCTGGGTTTTTCCACTACTTGTGTCTCTTGATAGTTTTTTTTTAACTGACCATAGACGTTTCTCTGTAGGTGTATGTCCTTCAAATGATTCCTTCAACTGATTCTAGGAAGTGACCATCTGGCCAAACATTTATACATCTTGTTAGCTTGACATGTAATTCATTATTTATGTTGTACCAGAGTACAGTGTTAAACTTAGTGTAACATTAACTTGAAAAAAAGAGAACTCTTTTAACAAGAGCAATATTTACCTATTATCTCAGCAGTTTACCCTCCAAAACTTAATTCAGTTTTAGTACTATTATATATGCATGTTAATATCATAAAAATTTTGTTGAACTTTTAACTCAAGATTGATTCTGACTTGTATATAAAAAGAAGCGTCTCCTTTTCTTTTGTTGACCTGGTGACTGACTTTTATATTATGGCCTGCTTACTAACTCTTTTTGAATGCAAAACAGCAGACAGTGATCAATTTCTATGTAAATATGAACAAGGCTAAACAAAGCACTAGTTTTAAATAGTGGTTCATCTATAAAATTATCACAAGAAAAGAACAACATACAATAGTTTTTAAAACAAAGCAATTGCACTATCAACACTTTTAATTCTGTACATCAGTTCATATATAAACACCTCACTCCTTAAAAGGAGAATAGAATACAAAGATATACCAGCACAATGGTGAGAAATCTGTACTGTTGGATGGATCTTAATGTAAGATTTTACTAAAATAGACATGAAATATTTAAATAATGTATATGGTATGTATCTTTAGAATAGTTTTTTGATTGGGAATAAGCTCTATGTGCAAGAAAGATGTGAAGAAAGAAGAAAAAAATCAAGGCTTTTCATAGTTGTCTTTAGTTGAATGATCTGACTGAGTAAAAACAAATTGGAAAATATCTACAAAAGAACAAACTGCAACTCTGGGCTAAGAAAAGTATCAATATTTATAAATATGTAGCTAAAACTGTACATTGCAAACAGCATTATAGTAGTTTTATAATTATATTATATTATTCAAACATATTGCATTAAGATACTCATTACACATATTGTTTAAATATCATTGAAACTGAATAAAGAATAAATGTAATTACTTAACCCCAGAACCAGAGTGGCTGGTATTTGTGCTGCAACCTAGGTGCATATGATAAGTTTCCAGACTTTTTTCGTATGGGCAGTTTTATTGATAGTACACGCATGAAACTCTAGTTCCCTTCAAAGTAATCTCCTCTGACTGTAATGCACTTGTATCATTCCAACAACTTCTGGGAGGCCCCATGGAAGTCCTCTATTGTGAGTGTGTCAATGACCTTCGTCACAGCCTCTTTCATCTCCTCAATTGTCTCATAGCAACAGTCTCTGAGCTTAGGGAATAACCAAAAGTCATAGGGAGCAAGGTCTGGACTATAGGGAGGCTGAGGAAGTGTCTTGATGCCCATCTTGCTCAAATAGTCTGTGACAACGATGGAGTTGTAGACTGGTGTATAGTTCTGGTGGAAATGCCACTGACTTGATTTGAAGAGTGCTGGCCTCTTCCGATGGAATCTCTCCCTGAACTCCTTTAAAACCTCAACATAGTAACCCTAACTGTTTGGCCAATCAACTCTGGTGTATTGACTTCCTTACTCCCCCCCACACCTCTTATCATCCCTCACAGACTCTCTGCCTTCCTTGAATCTCTTATGCCACATAAAAACTGATGATCAATTCATGTAAGATGCTCCAAAAGCAGTCTGAAGCATTCCATACGTTTCTGTGGCATTTTTTCCAAGTTTAAAACAGAATTGTATTGCATATCAGTCTTCTAAAGTGTCAAATTGCATTTTTGAAATTCACCAGCTGTAACAATCAGGCTTTAGTAGGGGGTATTCCAATTGCTGCTGTAGCTGTTCATTTGAATCAGAAATCATAGAACTTGGTCAGTCATTTCATAAGATTTATAGCAATAACATACTGAATTTACAAGAGTCTATGACAATTTCAAATGTCTGTACGAAAAAAGTCTGAAAACTTATCGTATGCACCTCATATGCTGGCCAGCCTGAGTTTTGTCTTAAGAATGACCATTTCTATATTCCTATTGCCTATAAAATGTTATAATCAGATTACATTCTACATTTTCAACTATTTTTAGACAGGAACCTAGGGTAGTGGTGGGACACATGTGCGTGTCTGTGTATGTGTGAGTGTGTGTGTGTGTGTTTGGGATAGCATAGGATTCTAAGAGTTAAACATTTGGTGCAACATCTAAAAAGATAGCAAGTTTTAAACAATAAAGACTGATAAGTAATCAAAAAGTGGAACAAGCAAGAAGAAATTATTTGTGTTAGTAGAGATGATAAGGAAACTGATTATTTGATTTTAATGGTATATTAACCTGTCTAGGGTTATTTTATACCGAAGGGTTATGAAAGTGTGTTAATTAAACAATCATATTTACATTTTTTGTGTAGTCATTTCTAAAGTGTTTTTTGTACACAGTTATATCATATCAAGTATTCCTATCAAATACAAATAATTTGCACACAGCTGTAGGGTTTCAAAAATTCCAATTTAATACTAATGAATACATGGTTTCAAGTAATTGATTCTCTTAAATAGTAATCATTTGCTTGTACTCAGTTTATATGGTTTTACGTAACTACTAATAATCCTTAGTAAACAATTATAGTTAAAAGTAACCATTCTTACTACAAATAATTTACAGTTATATGGCATGAAGTATTTCTATCAAATACAAATAAAATGTAATCAAATCCATTTGACCCTTAGATAGGACCCTAACAGGTACTACTACCCCAGGTCAGAGTGGACCTGGGAGTAATGACAATGAATGGGTGTTCCACATTTCTTGAACTGGAACCTTGCCATCAGATGCAGTTTAATGTTATACCCCAGACACCCATTTTTGGTGGGGTCTTACTTCTCTGCAGGGGATACTGTCAGTGTATTTTAAACCTTATCAACAGGGTGGGATAAGGAAATTATAGATAACTAGTTTATCTACTGTCAAAAAAATGACGTCTCTATTTAAGGTAATATGGCTATCACATTGAAATTATATGAAAAAAAATTAATGTTGCACTACATTTTCTTATTTATGTTCAATAATTTTGGATATCTAATTAAAAGTGAAATTAGCATATTTGATGGCATATAAGACACATGGGTGTATAAGACGTACTCCAATTTCTGCAGGGCAAAACAAGAAAAAAACAAAGTACTAATATTAGACGTGATGAAATTAGTTGTCTTTCAAATAATGACAATAGGTATATTAAAGTTACTCTAATGTTTAAGTTAAGAGGAGTTGCCTGGTAATTAATTTTGGCTGACAATCGTAAGTTCTAAATTAACATATAGCATATCAGATGCAAGGGAATTTTAAATAAAAAAAGTGTGACTTATATGCCATCAAATACAGTAAGTAAAAGTAATAACTAATCTCCTGTGTTGTGTACTTGCCATAAATAAATCATTACAATAAAACTGAAGCCAATTTTTGATATATACATATATCTTAATATATCTTACTTTTAAAGTTTATTTACCAACTGAACAAATGAAAGTTTAAGAGTTCTTTATATTCAATATTCGAGTAATGACACAACCACCTGGTTTGCTGCTGTGTGCACCTTTCTCATTATGCATATTTAGTTACACAAATTCATATTTTGCTGAACTGCGATGTCAGATCCCATGTTGTATTCTACATATGGATACATATGATAGTGCATGAGCTATTTCAGGAGTTTTTTTCAAACTTTGCTACCCTCTTCCTCTTCTGGCCACTGCTACTATGACTGGTCACTGCTAACAAAATGCCTTCTCCTACAGGTAATCGTGACTTGAAATTGTATCCTTGGTCACTGCCAATCAACAATGTGGATCTCAAAATCATTCCCCACTTTTAGGTATGAACCACCAAAAACACTTCATCTCCTAATTGCTGGCCCATAGTGTCACAAATGCCATTTTAGTAGACATAAAGAAAACCCTTTTCGTCCCCCAAAACATTTCCATCATATTCGGTTTTTATCACTTTTACAAACTTGGACTACCAATTTATCACCATACATATACACACTACACCCACAACATATTTACTCCATATATGTTTACACATACACCTGTGCAGATATGTCTGTCTATACATATATACTCACATCTCTGCATAGACATTCCTATACCCATATATATATACATCCATATCATCTGGCCAACCTTTTATATATATATCTCCACATATGCATACACATACCTCTAATCATATAACTCGGAGTCCATAATGTCACATTGTAAACCCATCTGCTCTCAACTAAAAATGTTTTACCCAGCAAAAATTGCCAAATAACATTCAATTTGCTATTGAATAATGATGTGATTTTATTAATCAAATCTAACATAATATAACATCTTATTTTTTACATCAATTGAAGAGGCTATAACAATCACATATCATGTTTCCATAATTTCTGTTGTATTACTGCCAGTTTTATGAGTTGTACCCAATCATCAGACATGCAATATGCTTTCTTTTCAAGGTTGAATTAATTTCATATTTATATCCTACAAGTGCTAACTTTCGCTCCTCCAGCAATAAATGTAGGAAGTGCACAGTTGTTGGTAGCACTGGTAAAATATACTGCAGTAAATAAACTACTGTTTATTTTTTTATTCATTTATTTTCATCAATATTGAACCAAAAAAACTTAAAAGACATTCGTTAATGTATCTACATTTGCTTATCAATTCAGACATCCTATTCAACTGGTGATTTTGCTGGAGGGAATGTGATCATTTAAGTTTTTCCTTTAAACACAATCTGCAATTCCTTGATCCTCCTGCACATACTCTTTTTTTTCTGATCAACTTCCATTTGATTATTTGAATATCTATCTATCTATCTATCTTATAGTCTCTCTCTGTCACGCCATATTAATCCTATTTTTGAGGTTTGAAATAAAAATATAGTGTAATCAGGTGACTTTGTTCTACCTCACCCATTTTAGCAAATCATGTTTACAAAACTTAACTGCAAACAGCATTATACCATAAAATCTAGTTTAGAGTGGAATAAGAAGATAAATGACACTAGTAAGAATATCAAGGAATCAACATCAATGAAGAAGTTGGTTGGTTGTTTGGGTTTTATGGCATATCAACCTTTGTAGGTTATTTAATGCCAAATCCATTTTTATGCAAATAGTTCTATTTCAAACAATTCAATTTTTTCAAACAGTTCTAATTCAGCTAATTTAGTTTAGTGTAAGTACAGATTTTGTTTACACACAGCTAAATGTCAAAACAGTTCTATTTCAAACAATTCATTTTAGTGTAAGTACAGTTTCAATGTCAAAAACAGTTCCATTTTAAATTATTCAGTTTAGTATAAGCACGCAGTTTAAATGTAAATACAGTTTAATTGTCAAAAACACTTCTATTTCAAGCTATTCAGTTTAGTCAAACAGTTCTAATTGAAACAATTCAGTTTAGCATAAGTATGCAGTTAGTTCTATTTAACCCATAGATAGGGCCCTCTCAGGTGCTACCATTACAGGCCAGAGTAGACCTAGGAGCAATGGCAATGATGGGGTGCTCCGCATTTCCCAAAGCTCCAGCATCGTTGGAACCTCACCATCAGATTGTTTAGTGTCATATTGAGGACACTCATTGGGAGGGGAGTCTTACTCCTCTGCAGAGATGCAGCCAGTGTATTCTACAGCCCCAGCCGACAGGGCAATCAATGAAGAAGACTTTCAAGAATATGTTACAGTTTTATTTAATCAAAAGAATTCACATTTTATAGATTTGGAATTAATGATTAAAAAATTCATGAAGCATTTTCATTAAAAACTATTAATAGAAAGTCAAATTCTATGATGGGATGCAGAATAGAAAAAAATTGTTGTGATGATGAAAGTATTTAAAAATGTAAGTAGCTTGAAATAAGAATAATTGAATCAAACAAAAATATCTAAGTTCCAAGTGATTGGCTTGGATGGAGAATGATAGTCATAATAATAAAGTAATTTAGTAAAGAAATAGAATAATTGTGGATTCTGATACCCTTGGGGTAAGAAGCAGACAAAAACTGTGTTGAATATAGTGAATTCAGAACAACAATATTGTTACTGCAAATAGCATTTATCAAGTTGGCTATTTTCTATTTTCTTCAATGCTTTCTTTTTACTAATAGGAAGAAAAGAGATTAGAGAATGGAAGAAAAAGAGGGGAAAGGTTTTTTGTAAAAATAATGAGAGAAAATTAAAGTTAAAATGAGAGAAGATGATCTAAAGAAGGCAATTGGAAATTTACAAAAAAAAAACAAAAAAAAAAAAAACGAACAAAAAATGGAGAAAGATATCAAGGTGAAAGAGATTGAAGAAGAGAAAAAGTAAGAGGAAAATGAGATGTAAAAGAATGCCTGTGTTTATATGAGAGAGAGAGAGAGAGAGAGAGAGAGAGAGAGAGAGAGAGAGAGAGAGAGTTATATTTCTCAACTGAACACAATAAGCTATTAAGAGAGAGAGAGAGAGAGAGAGAGAGGCAGACAGAGACAGAGACAGAGAAAGTTATATTTCTCAACTGAACACAATAAGCTATTAAGACATACAGTTAACAATCAGAGAACAGGAGAGAGAGAGAGACAGACAGACAGACAGACAGACAGAGACAGAATTATATTTCTCAGTTGAACACAATAAGCTATCAAGACATACAGTTAACAGAGAACAGGAAACAGAAAGACAGATGATATGGAGAGAGAGAGAGAGAGAGAGAGAGAGAGAGAGAGAGAGAGAGAGAGAGAGAGAGAGAGAGACCAACAAAAGGATATTTTTTTAGTTTTGGAAGCGTTTTTTGGTAGTACAACTGTTTTTCAATTTTTAAATGCTCATATAAAAATCAATGCAAATGAGAAATGAAGGATTGAAATAAGAAATATATTTGTAAACTGATCAAGTGCAACTTGTGAAAGAAAACAAACGGTACTTAATATATTCAAGTAGCAAAGGAATCTATTGATTTTGGATTAACTTACATATTTTATTATAACCCTAGGATAATTGGTTAAACAATTCGGAAATCTAAAAGAAGAATTTATAAAATTCAAAGCATGTGAGAGATTAACTTTTATTGCAACAATACACTTGAATAATAGTTATTCAAGAATATTAGTATCTTTGTTATTACACTCAACTGCATCACATGTTGAGGCTCTAATTCTGAAGTTTTGGGGAGTGTGGAGTATCCCTTCATGGCCATTACTCTCAGGTCCACTCTGACCTGTTGTGGTCATACATGTTAGTGTCCTATCCCTTAGTCAAACATATTTGAAAATCATCACTATTAGGAATACTTGATATATAATTGTGTACAAAAATAAGAAGCTACATAAAAAATATAAATATAAACACACAATATATGTTATTGCCTGATGGTGAGGCTCTAGTTCTGGAGATTTGGGGAGTGTGAAATATCCCTTTCATTGCCATTACTCCCAGGTCTATTCTGATCTGGTATGGTAGGACCTGTTTGGGTCCCATTTATTGATCAAATAAGTCTGTTTAAAAATCATACAAGACATTTTTATTAAGTTCAAGTGAATCAAGTTCTCTAATTGATATCTGAAAAGAAAACGAAAAAATGTATAGAAATCAAAACTTCTTTGAACTTTTTTTTACTTTACAATAATTCCTAAGCAAAGGCTTTGGCTTTGCTTAGAAGTGGCTCATTTGTCTTTGCTTTGGCTGAATCTAAGAAAATCTTTTAAAAACATTATTATTTATTCATTTGATTTTGTATATCAACGTTTTGGTTTGATTTGGTTTGGTTTTATGGCATATCAACCATTGTTGGCTATTTAATGCCAAATCTATCTTTATACATATAAACAGTTCTATTTGAAACAATTCAGCTTAACATAAGTACATAGCTTAAATGTGAAAAACAGTTCTATTTCAAGCTAATCAGTTTAGTCAACAAAGTTAAATGGGTCCAAGTATTGCTATGTATCACTAATGATTCAATTAAACATCAGTCATTTATTTACACACAGTTAAATGTAAAAACAGTTCTATTTCAAGCTATTTAGTTTGACATAAGTATGCAGTTTAAATATTAAAACAGTTCTATTTCAAACAATTCAGTTTAGCATAAGCAGATAGTCTAGTTCTATTTGACCCATTGATAGGACACTATCAGGTGCTACCACTCCAGGTCAGAGTGAACCTGGGAGTGATGGCAATAAAGAGATACTTCACATTCCCCAAAGCTTCAGCATTACTGGAGCCTCACCATCAAATTGTTTAGTGTCATATCCATGACACTCATTGGGGGAGTCTTACTCCTCTGCTTAGAAGCAGTTGGTATATTCTACAGCCCCAGCTGACTGGACCAAATATTAAAGCATTTTAAGAATAAGTTATGTCTTTTTTTTGTCCAAATACTGTTAATCTTTTTACCTTGAATTTTTCAGCTCAAGATGTCACTCTTGATAAACCGTCTAATAACACACCCACTTCACTTGTAGAAAAGAAAACTGAGAAGTTACATTTATCTATCAATGGATGTACCTATATGTATATTGAGGTGCATTTAGTGTAATGATTCTTGTCATAGGAAATGAAACTGGCAACCTGAGTTCAAACCCTGGATGAGGCTGTTTGTGTTTCACTTTGCACTAATGGGAAAAGGTATGAATCTTTTGGGAAAAGGTATGAATCTATCTGTTCTCCCTCAAGCTATGGGAAAATAGTAGGACAGGTCAGGTTTGTTAACCTTAGTAAGACAACAAATTTAAGAGAAGGAAAACTATAAATTCAAACCAGCTTTACTCTACTTAAAAATTGACCTTGTGTTACATCCTTCTCATGACAGAGGGGGTTGGATAAATACATATATGCACATTTCTATTTACATGTGATCAACTTAAATGCTTATATTTTTGTGAAGGTGCTGGTTAGTTTGTTTACAATTAAATAAAATCTATCACTGGTAGTAAATTATACAACTTTTCACTTGGTTGAATTATTTGGTTGCAAAATGGCAGAAAGACTTTCCAATGTTACATGCATGACACAATTTAAAAATCTTTTAAGATTAATTTTGAAATTTTAATAAAATTTGCATCTACTTTAACATTATCATTTTTTTTCTATTTTTGTAGCTTTTACTTACAGTCAACTCTGCCATGTATAAGATATTCAGATTTTGTTTTTGTTTTGGATAATCTTATTGTTCATACATATATAATTTTCTGTAAATGATTTTGATATTAGATATTCAGGAAGTATAATTCCCCAATAATTTCCAAAAGTATATATATTTCAACATTTTGTTTAGAATCAATACATTTCTTCTACTGTTTAAGAGTTTTGATTAGATCTGAAAAATTGATTCACATTGATACTTAAAACCTAAACTTTGTCCATCAATTTTAAAGCATAAGTGCAATCAAAGAATGTTCTTGTTAGTAACCAATATTGTTTTCATCATTAAGGCTAATGTCATTGATAAATCAAATAGAACGTCTTAAAAGTGAAGGGATGGTTTTTAAAACAAAATAGCTGAAATTAATTTTTTAAAGATAAAATTTGAGATGAAAATCAACAGTTTTTAGCTCAATAATTCTAAAGCAAAATATGTTTTAGTTGCATTTTGTAAATTTTTTTCTTTCTCTTAAATATTTTACTTACATTCATATCAAAATCATTTTACAGGTTGAAATTCAGAGTAGTTAGATCTGCAACACTTAATTTAACAGATAAATTATAATGTTTTATTTAGATCAGTAAATATGATTTGTTGTTGGGTTTTATGGCATATCAACCCTTGTAGGTTATTTAATGCCAAATCCATTTTTATGTAAATAATTAGTTCTATTTCAAACAATTCAGTTTAGCATAAGCAGTTTAAATGTAAGTACAGTTTAATTGTGAAAAACATTTCTATTTTGAGCTATGCAGTTTAGTCAAGCAGTTCTAATTCAGCTAATTCAATTTAGTATAAGTAAAGATTTTGTTTTAACACAGTTACATGTCAAAACAGTTCTATGTTAAACAAATCAGTTTAGTGTAAATACAGTTTTAATTAAAAAAAAACAGTTCTATTTCAAATAATTCAGTTTAGCATAAGCCCACAGTTTAAATGTAAGTACAGATTAATTGTTAAAAACATTTCTATTTCAAGCTATTCAGTTTAATCAAACAATTCAGTTTAGCATAAGAATGCTGTTAGTTCTATTTAACCCATAGATAGGGCCCTATCAGGTGCTACCACGCTGGGCCAGAGTGGACCTGGGAGCAATGGCAATGAAAGGGTGCCCTGTATTCCCCAAAGCCTCAGCATTACTAGGACCTCACTATTAGACTGTTTAGTGTCATATCCAGGACACTTGTTGGGAGGTTCCTACCCCTCTGCAGAGGTGCAGTCAGTGTATTCTACAGCCCCACCCGACTGGGCAAAGTAAATATGAAAAAGTTTCATATATGAATAATTCTATTAAATATGGATTTACTTGGAGTAGTGTTCTCATCTTCGTTGTTATTGTACACTCTGGCCATCTTCAGGAGTCACTACTATTTTGTAAATTTATGGTAATTTAAACATTCTATGAGTCAAAGCAATGGCCAATTTTATATCTAAATATGAAATAAAATTGGCCATTATTTTACAAACAATCTAATACTTATAAAAAGAGTAGGAAGTGCTGAATATGAATTATGTAAAGAGAGAAAAATATCAAAAGTGAATTATTATAAATGAATTAGTAAAAATGAAGATAAATAAAAGAAATAATGATAGAAAAATAAAAGAAAGAAAAAAGAAAGTTACCTGATTTTTCATCAATTTCTGTAACTACATTGTCTTTCTTAGTTTTCTGTGCTGCAGTTCCTGTAAGAGGAACAAAGAAAAGGAATTTAAATGAAAATGAAAGTTGCTTTACTTTGTTCTACTCTTTAAATGTTAATGACATAATTCTTTTGGGAGGTTGGCATAAAAATCTTATGCTTTCAATATAGGTAAATTTTATTCATGTTATCATAAAGAGAAGCTAAATTTATGGATTCATTTTTCTTGATAATATTTTGATTAGTATAATTATGGTCAATAAAAGAAACATCTTTATTCAGTTCCAGTTTCTAACTTGATAACCTAATGCACCATTTAATCAAGAGGATTTGTACAGTACAGTCGGTGACCGTAGTCGAGGGCCACCAGAAGGCTCCCTTTTCAATAGCTACTACACTGAGGTGTAGGGAAGGGCACTACTCTTTTCCTTGGATTGCTTCACTTTACCCTTGATACATACCTTATATTGCTGAGTGTTAAGCAAGGAGGTATCAAGTACCATTTTTTAAAGTCTTTAATATGACTTGACCTGGGATTGAACCCAGGTCTCATGGACCTTTGGCGAACACTCTACCCACTAGACCAACGAGCCAGTTATAAGAGGATTTGTAGAGCAACATGAAATTATTAGTATCCAGAAAAGTATTCAGTTACAAGATGTATTCCAAAAGAAATATGATAATTTCTTTCTTTTCTTCATTCTAATGAGTCCATACTCATTCGGTATTTTAGTAATGCTAGAGATGTGTGTGGATTAGTGAAAAAGAAATATAAGAATAAAATAAACAAATTCAAAAAATATAGCAATTTCCTACAAGACCTCAAACAAAAAGTGAAATTCACACATGCCTAAAAAGTTGAGCTTCCTGGCACCAAGGAGAAATTCTCTCTCAGTAAGCAGTGACCACTTCAACAGGATGAAACTTTTCTCTTAACTGCTGGTAGTGAGCACATGTGCTGATTGGGTTCCGGGGCCTGATAGCCAGATATTTGTCGCTGCCTCCCACCAGACACGACTTGACACAAGGTCAAAAGCCCGAAGGCCGATTAAAGTGGGGATAAAGGGGAGGGGAGGTCAGGAACGAGCCGAGACTCGAACCCCGCTTGTCTGTGCTGCTCATCAGCTCACTTAGTGCAATGTGAGCCTGATGAGGCAAGCAGTTTCACGAACCCAAATGTGGGTCCGGGCACGTATGCTAGTTTGCGGCTTAAACTAGACGCATGGTCTAGTGCCGTACAAGGGGGACAAAGGAGACAAAAATGCAGCTTGCCCACCCGAAGGTAGCCTAGTCGAAACTAGGTGCCTAATTAAAGGCCCCAAGTCTGCCATTGTTCCTTTTCCAGGCCCACGCTCCGGACCGAAGTCCAGAACATAGCCAGCCATATCTCCTACTAGCAGCAGCATCTACTAAACATATCTCTTTGAAAATAACTGTAATATATTTCACTGCCTTGTCTGGGAAATGTGACAACTTCTAGTACAAGAAAATATTCCTTGCCACAGAATAGCTGTGAATCTAAAAATAAAGTTTAGAGTATAAAAGTACCCTTGTCTCCTTCCTTCCGTCCTCACTTCTCTTGCAGCTTCCGCAAACAAAAGAAAACAAGTTAATGGGGTAAGAAGAGGAAAAAGGAGTCAGATATAAAACTCAAAATCACCCCAATAGAACCCAACGATTCTCCACTGATCATCGACAACCAACATATGTAATAATAACAACTTTCTTGTTCCCAATAGATGACAGAGGTGTGTAGGAAATACCTGTCCCTTTTTGCAGAATGAGTTTTCCAAATGTCCACAAGGAGATACAATTACAATAAGAAAGAAAGGGGTAAAATATGGCTCTCTTTCTCCCCTTCATACTGCATACCATAAAAGCTAGATGTGTTTTCACCCAATTGTCTTCAGAGGACCAATTAGCATTAGTACAATACAGTTTTATGCCATTAACAACATGACACAAACCTGACATAACCAAAAATAATCAAAGGTTAAGTTGTTTGGTTTAATGGCATATCAACCTTTAATTGTCATTTAATGCTAAACCCTGTTAACATTTATATATATATATATATATATATTTCTTTAAGAAAAAACAACGAAACCAATCACAAAGGATTATAAATTTGTTTCCATCCTGTTACGCATTTTTGAAATTTCCAAAAACATGAAAAAAATTAACAGGACTTCTTCAGATCTTTGGTACATTGAGCTCTTTACCAGGAAAATTTAAATATTCATTCATGAATAATTTCTTGTCCTGATGGAATTACTCCCAACTCCGGTTTAACTGGACTAAGAATACTATATATATATATATATATAATGTATGATCTTTAAGCAAATAGTTTGTAGGTCATTTTATTTATAAATGAGTTAGAGCTCATTTGTTTGCACACAGTTAAATGGTTTCAAGCACTGAAATCTAACACTGATAAATCTATTTAATATTACTCATTTTTTTTGCCTCACAGTAAAATGGTTTCAAGTAAATGATTAAATAGTTCTATTTGATCCATACATAGGACTCTAACAGGTACTACCACTTTGAATCAGAGTGGACCTGGGAGTAATAACAACAAAGTGGTACGACATATTCTCCAAAGTTCCTGGACTGAAACCTAACCATCAAATGATGTTCAGTGTCATCTCCAGGACAGTCGTTGGGAGGTGGTTCATACCCACACTGTGGAGATGGACAGTCATTGGGAGAGGGTTTGTACCCCCTCTGTAGAGATGAAGTTTGTGTATTCTGACTGGGCAACAAAAATAACAAAATGAGAAAAAGACACTTCATAAAGTAGGTAAATAAATCATGTTTTATTTCTATTGCAAACATATTTTCACATTTTCCCTTTTTTATATCAGTGCTTAAAAGAGAGTTGAAATGCAAGCAGTTTACAATAAATTTATTTTTTCCATTGTTTTTCATTAATACAATAGAAGATTATATAGATTCAATCTCCCAGGTTTCTGGTGTTAATCATTATGAGTTGTACACCTTGAATGCTCACCAGTAATAATGGTCAATCTTACCTGGAAGTTCAATGGTAGCCATATAGTTATCACCACATGGTGAACAAAGTGGTCTAATAAATTCCTTCTCTCCATATACTTCTTGCTGAAGTTTCTTTATTTGCATTTACATTGGTAGCAGAGCAATACAATCATCAAAATGGCTTCCAAGTTTATTTCCTTGTTTGCTTTACATACAGACAATTATGATGCTTGGAAAAGAGAGATTCATGTTTGGGAACTTGCTACTTGAATGGAATTACATTGATGAACTCCCACTACTTTTATTTCCAGGAAAGAAAAGCCAGGAAGGCCATATTAGAATTGGACATTGCTACCCTGTATACAGATAATGGCATGAAAAAATTATATGAAAAACTTGACACACTTTTTTTTGAAGATAATGAACCAGTCAGCTTTTATGGCATATGATTCTTTCGAGAGTAACTGAAGACAGAATGATGCATCCGTTGATGACTTTCTCATAAATTCCTCACAAAATTAAAAGACTGCAAGACACTTTTGACAGAGGGAATATGCACTAATAAGGCCTTAAAGAAAAAGTGCAACTTTGGAGAATGAGAAACTGGTCAAGGCCATTATTGGACAACTGACACTGTCTGCTAACTTAAAAAGATTATCCACAGACAATACTCTGAAACTTCATTACTCAACTCTCCACTAGTCATGGTAAAGAATAAAATGGATGTTGCATACGATGAAAATAACCAAGTAGTACCTACTGAAGTTTTTATGATTGCTATTCTAATAGAGGCCCACATTTTTCTGGTCAGTGAGGTAGTGACAGTCATGGCAGGAGGGGACATAACAAAAACCTAACATGCTCCACTGACAAAAACTTAAACACACAATGGCCTGAAGGCAATACTATCAAATGCTTAACATGTGGATGCAAGTTCTGCTCGGCTTACAACTGCCCTTATACCATCATCATCATCATGTCGCGCCGCCTGCGCGGATATCCCTGACCGTCTCTCGCCATTTCTCCCTATCATTCATCGCCTCCGGCAGGTCTTCAGGATTACAACCCGTGTCCTCACATAGCTGCTGTATGTAAGTTCGTGCTGGTCGTCCCACTCTTGCACATCCATGAGTGGGGGTCCACAGGAGTACATCGCTTATGAGCTCGTCCTTGCTTCTCCAGCAGTGTCCTGCGTGTCTGGTTCGTCGAACTTGTATAGTTTTCGTGATGGGGGGCAAGTGTCCGTATAGTTGGAGTCTCGTGGGGTGTTGTCGCCAGGACTTGTTTAATACTGCTCTCAACATTCTTGTGTAATTTCCGTCCAGCCTCCTCTCCAGCCGCTTCGTAAGCGTCCATGTGGTGCATCCATATAGCAGTATCGACACAACCGCTGCCTGGAAGAAACTGCGTTTCATTTTATCTGTTAGGTCCGACTTCCATATGATCGAGAGCCTATCGATAGCTGTCCATGCCTTCGTCAGCCGTGTGTCGATGTCCTTCTCGGTTGATGAGACGCTGCTTCCTAGGTAGGTGAATTTGTCGACTAGTTTCAGAGAGGCTCCGTCTAGTGTGGCAATGTTGCCTGTTTGGTTGTAACACATATATTCGGTTTTGTTTGCATTGACATGGAGGCCAATGCCAGCTGCAGCTCGTTCCAGACTATGTAGTAGTGTCTCTGCTTGATTAGGCGTATTCGCTAGTAACGCCAAGTCATCAGCGTAGTCGGCGTCCGTGATTGTTTTTGCGGGGTACCTTTTGCTTCTTCTCTTAGTCAGCTCAAAGCCATTTTCTCTGATTTTGTCGATCGAAGTCCTAAGCACATAGTCTAGACAGATGATAAAGAGGTACGGGGCTAGTGTGTCTCCTTGTAGTACTCCTGCAACAATGTCGAAGTATTCCGTGTCTCCATCTGGTGAACGTACTTTTACTTTGGTGTTTCTGTAGAGAATCATTATCGCTGCTACGGTTTCTTTTGGTAGGCCGTAAGCTAGTAGGATTTGCTCCATCTTCCCTCTGTGTATGGAATCGAAGGCCTTGGTAAAGTCGACAAATAGTAATGTCGCCTGCAAGTTTTTTGCCTGAACGCCTTCCAGGATTCTACGGATGGTCAGTATTTGTGAGGTTGTGGATCTATTTCTCCGGAAGCCATTTTGGTTTTTCCTAAGGATGTTTTCCATTTTGGGTTCTATGCGGTTTCGTAGTAGGGCATTGTAGATTTTGGCTGCTATGGATGTAAGTGTTATCCCTCGGTAGTTCTTGGCTAGTCCGAGGTCGCCTTTTTTAGGGAATGGAAGGATGCATCCCTTCGTCCATCGTTCTATCCTATTTTGACTATAGACTGCGTTGCATTGCCGGAGCAGTATATCGTCGAATTGTCTCGTCTTCCACACTTCTGGGGGGATCTCGTCTAGCCCCGCCGCTTTCCTATTTTTAATTCTTCTGAGAACCGTGTCGAGTTCTTCTTTGGTGAAAGGACCTAGTTTTACGTCTAATTGCTTACTAATAATTCTGGTGATCGGTTCATCCGTTATTTCCGGTGGGTTTCCTAGTAGATTTTTGAAATGCTGTTCCCACAGTTTTATTCTTTCTTGTTGGCTTGCAGCTTTCAATTTTGCTTTGGCTGTGCTCTTCTTTCCACTTACTTCATTTATTGTTTGCCAGGCTATCCTGGATTGCCTATCTTCCACCGAGTCTCTAATCTTATCTATCTGATTTTGTACATATTCTGCCTGTTCTTTTAGGTATATTCCTGTTAATTGATGTTGCGCCTTTTCTAGTTCTCGTGCATTTGTATTTGTTGGGTTCTGTTGATAGTTTTTGGAGGCAGTCTTCACAAGTGCACGTTTTTCTCTAGCCGCTAGCGTTTTCCAAGGGACTCTATATTTAGTTCTAGGTTTTGTTGGAATACACTTTTCTGCCGCCTCAAGGTGTGCTTCTACAAAATTTTCATATTCGTCATTTGGGGTGCCTATTTCTAAGCAGAAATAAAGTGAAAAGGAAAACTTCCTATCAGTAGCCAATATTGTGCTAATGAATCAGTGAAAAGACAAAGACTGGTCACACCTTTTTGGTTGAAACATTGGCTTATATGTTCTGGATAGTGATGCTTCTAAGACTGTTTGAGGAATTAAATGGTACGAGTGCTTTCTGGAAACTATACCAGAAAAACCAAAACAAGCTATAAAAGTTTGAGACAGAAGAAAAACTTATAAGTTTCGTAACAGAAATAAACTTAAATTACTCTACAAAACTACTTTACAGTGTGTTATTGTTGGTACAGAAGTCATTATTGTTAATGTTGAAGTGGACTTAGTACATTCATAAACACAAGTTTTGGATAAGAGACTTGTCTTGAGATGGCTATTTTGAGAGAAATGCCTGAATAAAAAAATTGCAGAGATCACTTGGATACCAATTGATGCACAAATTACAGATTTCTTAAAGAAATTTTGAAATTAAGTTTTGGATAAGAGACTTGTCTTGAGATGGCTATTTTGAGAGAAACGCCTGAATAAAAAAATTGCAGAGATGACTTGGATACCAATTGATGCACAAATTACAGATTTCTTAAAGAAATTTTGAAAATAAGTTTTGGATAATAAATAGACTTGTCTCAAGATGGCTATTTTGAGAGAAATGCCTGAATAAACAAATTGCAGAGATGACTTGGATACCAATTGATGCACAAATTACAGATTTCTTAAAGAAATTTTGAAAATAAGTTTTGGATAATAGACTTGTCTCAAGATGGCTATTTTGAGAGAAATGCCTGACTAAACAAATTGCAGAGATCACTTGGATACCAATTGATGCACAAATTACAGATTTCTTAAAGAAATTTTGAAAATAAGTTTTGGATAATAGACTTGTCTCAAGATGGCTATTTTGAGAGAAATGCCTGAATAAACAAATTGCAGAGATCACTTGGATACCAATTGATGCACAAATTACAGATTTCTTAAAGAAATTTTGAAAATAAGTTTTGGATAATAGACTTGTCTCAAGATGGCTATTTTGAGAGAAATGCCTGAATAAAAAAATTGCAGAGATCACTTGGATACCAATTGATGCACAAATTACAGATTTCTTAAAGAAATTTTGAAATTAAGTTTTGGATAAGAGACTTGTCTTGAGATGGCTATTTTGAGAGAAATGCCTGAATAAAAAAATTGCAGAGATGACTTGGATACCAATTGATGCACAAATTACAGATTTTTTAACAAAGAAAAGAGTACCGTCATTTAAATTCTTTGGTTTTATATCACAGCTAAAATAGTCTTCATTTTAATCAATTCACATTATTTAATTTTCTTTTTCAGAAAAACATATGATACTCAACTGAAAGGAAAAGAAAAAAGGGAAAAGTGTTAATCCTCATGAGTTGCTTCCCTTGGACATTATAGTTGTAAGGGACAATCTTACATAGAAGTTCAATGGTTGTCATATAGTTATCACCTCACAGGGAACAAAGTGGTCGAATAAATTCCTTCTTCGAACATATTTCTTGTATCTTTTTTATTTGCATTTTCACTTAGGAAATGTAAAGCTCAGTTTTATAATATATTTAGGTATGAATGATTTACAGTTGGACTTGTAGCCAACACACAACATAAAGAAGAATTTTACATTAGAGATATCATTTGATAGATAATAACTTAACATTTAGGAAGTAATGTTACTGCCCTTGCCCCTAAACACATACGTTACATCCTCTTCCAACCATGTCACTTCTCGGCCGGTGATCAACTAGTGGTTCCGAGGGGGGTAACGCACATTTCTTGCCACTACAAGAATACGATCGAGGGAACAATAGAACAAACAGGACAAAACGCTTGGTGTTAACTCAAGAGCAGAAAGGGAGTGTGCAACACTGCATTTCCGATAACATATATAGACTAACGCTAGCATGGATTCTAGTGAAACTTCCACAAAGCAACTGGAATGCCGACTCTTCTTGACTCGATCTTCTTTCACTGGTCTGGACCCCATCTCCTCCAACTGGTCTCACCGCTTCGGTGTCCGGTGTCGACTGCCCCTGTCCGTGGTTCCACGCCAACTCCTGTCAGCTCCTTTCTCCAACCAACTCTCTTCTCGCGTCCTGTTACCTCTTCCGGCCACGCTGAGATTTCAAGTCCAAAAACCCTTTGTCTGGTTTCGCGCCAAAACAGACAAAGGAATCGTCTGCTTGGTGGGCCACCTATATAGTGTTACAAGAAACTTGAGCCCCAACTTCATCTGTGTGTCTCTTACTTTGGACTCCTGGTTGAAATATTATTATACAATATTATCAATATCCTAAATCACAAATAAAGAATAAACTCAAGGCAAAACTTGAACTCTCAACTTGATGTAAGTAAAGTTGGTGACTGTAGTTGAAAGTGACCCGAAGGTTTCCTTTTCAATAGCTACTACACCAAGGTGTAGGGAAGGGTGCTACTCTTTTCCTTGGATTGCTCCACTTTACTCTTGATACGTACCTTATAACACTGAGTGCTAAACAAGGAGATATCAAGTACCATTTTTTGAGTCTTTGGTGTGACTCGACCTGGGATTGAACCCCAGTCTCGAGCCTGATCAGCAGTATTGTTGCAAGGCAATAACAAAGTAGAAATGAGGATTCCCAAGTCAGAATTCAGCCAATCCAGGAATAAGTACTTTGAGGCAGTATCACAAGGGTTAATAAGAGGAATATTTTTTATTTTGATTTTGTAGCACAAAGAACTTCGTAAATTAATTTGACTGTTATGGTTGTCGCATATTTTCACCCAATGAGGATGACTTATCCTATTCATTCCGGACCATTTTCCCGGACAACATAAAAATGGTGAAAGCCTGCCTATCTCTTCCTCTGAACCTTTCGAGCAGAACGGATGTACTTTCTATCCGTTCCCTTCATAGCAGCAGAATCCCTACACCATGAGGAAAAGCTGTCTAATTTATGGACCTTTTGAGTCAACCCTCTTAGACCAAGGGTTTCCAGTTGAACATGAATTAGATGCATGTAATCCGCCACTTACAAGAACACCTTTATATCGCCTCTAACTTTTGCTATGTCTACAGCAACACGCAATTCCGCTCAGACATCCAGCTACCTCATCCCTGGGCAACCTTTTCTGGAAACTTTCATGCCCCTCTCCTACAGCAACCAAGACCACACAATTATGGGTGACTACATTATTCCTGTCCTTAAACAGCAAACACAACTTTTGCTATGTATATAGCGACGCATATTCCGCTCAGACATTCAGGATTGCCTTGACTGTAGCGACACACATTCTGCTCAGGCATTTAGCTGCTATAATTCTTTCTTAACTCAATAACTATTTCCTTCCTACAAGACTTGCAACATCAGAGTACCCTTTATCCTGGCTGCCTTTCAGCCTTCTTAAAAACTTTTCTATATCTTGGTTCAACTCATTTATTTTCCTTCGAATATAGCAAGGAACTAATGTAACAATTCTTCTTTGCTAAAATTTATTAGTCACTTGTATTAATTTTGACTAGAGTTTTTCACTTTAATTTCATTTGCAACTACACAGATTATCACTGTACAATTAATGGTAAATACCATTGATCACAAATAAAGAATAAGCTGTAGGCAAGACATGGACTCTCAACTAATAATTTTAGTTTGCTGAATGTTCCAGTACTGTAGCCATATTGCTAGGCTGAATGATATCAACATCGAATGGAATCTGTAAGATCAAAATTAAAATATAATGGATTAGGAGAGTTCATATTACTCTTTATTTTTCTTAGTAAAAGTAATAATAAAGAGACTGCTGAAAATATTTGTAAGAAATCTTCATTTCATTTGCTCTTTATTGAAACTAAATAGACTATCATTTTATAACCATTGGTGAATATGTTGATCATAAATAAAGAAAAAGATCTTGGCAAGACTTGAATTCTCATCCTTTTTATCTTGAAAAATCTGGCTATGTACATCAGATACTTAGAAGTGCTTATTATGTAATGGTTATCAAATTAAAAAATGGACTCAGTGATCTAAGTTCAAATCCTGGGTGAAGCTATTTGCATTTTGTATTGCACTGATATTTTTGGAAAAATTATGAATCCAACTATTCTCCCTCCAGCTTTGGGTAAATAGTTGGGCAGACTGACTCTTTGAGCTTGGTATGGCAAGAAGAAGTAAAATTCTGAATTCAAACCTCTTAAACTCCATTTAAAAATTGACCTTGTATCACATCCTGCTTGTGGTAGAAGGGTTGGGTAAATATATATATCAGCTACTCTGCCAGAATCCTTGTATTGAAAAAGATTAAATCTAAACATATAATCTTATTCTTTATTTTCCCTAAAAACTTGCTGTCGCCATATAAGATGATTTATACATTAGCAGTATTAGCAGTAATATCTTTTTAGTTTCTTTGTTTAATGACATATCAACCTTAATGGGTTATTTAATGCCAAAGCCATCTATTAGAAAGACAGTAGTGGTACTATTTAGTCCATAGCTGGGGGTTGGGGACAATGGCATTCATACCTTTCTCGAGAGTATTAGTATGAGAGTGAATGTAATAGTGTGACTGTAGGTTGAACTAACTTACTCTGATCTTGCAGTTCAGCTTGTTAACCCCTACACCACAAGCACTCCCCCACTTAATTTTTAAAAATATTACTTCCAGTCTCTGCTGTTTACTAATTGTTGTAGAATAACCATCTGTGTACTTGTAATGAAAAGGAATTGAAAATAATATAAAATAAACATTTGTAAAACATTAACACTAGTTTGCAATGCCTCATCTAAAAATGATAAATATTCAAGAAAAAATTTGTCACATATAAATAAAAAATGATCTTAATTGTGTGCATCTACTATTGTGTGTATTGCTTCATAAAGATTGTGCTAGATCAAATACTAAGGATGCTACATAAATTAATCACCTTTCAGTAAATAATGAAACTTCTGCACACTTTCAGATCTATAAAAGTGCTGGAAAGAAAGATCTCACATTCATTTATCAATGCTGCAGATCAATATTGATGTCTGGGACTATGATAAGGTAAAATATAAACTTGATGTAATAATTTTGGTCGGGTGAATAATCCAGTATCGTTGTAACATTGAGACAGTTGAAAATGTTTGTAAAAAATGATTTTAATAAAAGAGATGGAATTTTAAAAAAATTATTGATTTTATAGTGAAATTTAGAATTTTATCATAAAACATGGACACTAGTATGTACTTTGCAAGAAAACTTGGCTTAGATAAGTGTCATCATCATCATCATATCGCGCTGGTAGCACGGATATCCCTGACCCTCTCTCGCCACTCCTCCCTATCGTTCATCGCCCTAGGTAGGTCTTCAGGACAACATCCCGTATCCTCACATAGCTGCTGAATGTACGTTCGAGCTGGTCGTCCTGCTTTTGCGTGGCCATGTGTGGGATCCATAAGAGTACATCTCTTATGAGTTCATCTCTGCTTCTCCAGCAGTATCCTGCATGTCTGGTTTGTCTAACTTGAATAGTTTTCGTGATGGGGGCAGGTGGCCGTACAGTTGGTGTCTTGCGGGGTGTTGCTGCCAGGACTTGTTCAGGATTGCACGCAGCATTCTTGTGTAATTGCCATCTAGCTTCTTCTCCAGCCGTTTTGTTAGCATCCATGTAGTGCATCCATATAGCAGTATTGATGTGACCGCTGCCTGGAAGAAACTGCGTTTCATTTTATCGGTTAGGTCTGATTTCCATATAGTCGATAGCCTATTGATAGCTGTCCATGCTTTCGTTAACCTCGTTTCGATGTCCTTTTCGGTTGATTCGACGCTGCTTCCTAGGTACGTGAATTTGTCTACTAGTTTAAGAGGGGTTCCTTCTAGAGTGGAGATGTCCCCCGTTTGGTTATAGCACATATATTCTGTTTTGTGTGCATTAACATAGAGGCCTATGCTTGCTGCTGCTCGTTCCAAACTATGCAGAAGTGTTTCGGCTTGGTCAGGTGTATTTGCCAGTATCGCTATGTCATCGGCGTAGTCGGCGTCGGTAATTGTTGTTGCGAGGTACCTTCTGCTTCTTTTCTTCGTCAGTTCGAAGCCATTCTCTTTGATTTTGTCAATCGATGTTCTAAGTACGTAGTCTAGACAAATGATAAAGAGGTACGGGGCCAGCGTGTCCCCTTGTAGTACTCCTGCTACAATGTCAAAGTATTAAAATAGTACTAAATATGTGATTTAAGATATCTACTATTTTCTTTTGTTAAGTTTAGTTTACACTGTCTAATGTTGTTTGCTCTGAAAGTATTTTTAATCAAAGAAAATGAATATGTAAAGATCTGACATTAGGTAAATCTTATATCAAGCAATAAAACTTTATAAATATATTATCCCTTAACCTGGTTTGGACTTGGGGGTGTCACTCATATAGTATGTCTTGGGTAGGAATAGCCAAGAAGAGTCCATCTCTCTCCAGGTCCAGTTTGAATTCAGTCTTCCTTCTCCTATGCTGGTTGCCATACCAAGAGCCCAATCTGCTTTATTATTTATTCATACCTAGAGGGAGATTAACTGAATTAATACCTATCTGAGAGGTATAAGTGATATGTGAAAGACAAACAGCTCCATTCAGTGTTAGATATTAACTTGAAGATCCCTTTTGACATGCCATGTAAATTGGGTGGGTGACATGCTGGAACGAAGTCAAACATAGGAATAAAAATAAACAAGAAATTGACCAGTTTTCAACAGTAAACAGGGAGCAGGTGTCCCTCAGCAGAAATGCCACATAGAAAGTGGCGTGTCTATGTGCAACGTGTAAGTGACAGGATGGATGGGAGATGACCACAAGAATTTGCGTGGGCATCTGGAATATTATATAACCAGCGGAGATGAGGAAGACCAGTGGAAGGCAGCTATAAGATGTTACATTGCTATGGGCTTTGGCGTTGCACCAGACTACTCAGGGTTGAGCGGTAGAGAAAAGCCTGAGATATATGAGACTCACAAAAGTAGAAAAGCGAGGAGAAACTAAGATAATTTGATACCTTGAGATGGATGGCCCAGTGCCAGACTCACAAAAGTAGAGAGGTGAGGAAAAACTAAGATGATTTGATGCCTTGAGATGGCCCTGAGCCAGACTTGCAAAACTAGAGAAATGAGAAGAAACTAAGGTAATTCGATGTCTGGAGATGGTCTTTTGCCAGTTTTGCAAAAGTAGAACATGAAGAAGAAGCAGTTCACAGAAGATCCATACAGTTGGCTCTTGCGTGTATTCAAACTCAGTCGTCTTCAACTCTTTCTCTCACTCTAACCATATGTACATTTTAGGTCATCAAATGAAAAGAAGCAGATTATATTTTTATACATCAGTGTTTTTGTCTTTCTTTCCGATACATCAAGATTTGAACTCAGGTACCCAAGTCCATTTCCCTTGATGATAATAACCATTAAACCATTTGCACCTCCAGACCTTTAATTATAAACTTTTGTATAAGATTGAAAAAATAATGATTGGTTGGTTGGTTGGTTGAGTTTTATGGCATATCAACTTTTGTAGGTTATTTAACGCCAAATCCATTTTTATGTAAATAATCAATTCTATTTAAACAATTTAGTTTAGCACGAGTACACACTTTAATTGTCAAAAACACTTCTATTTCAAACAATTCAGTTTATTCAAACAGTCATATATAACAATTCAGTTTTGAGTAAGTACAGTTTCAATGTCAAAAAACAGTTCGATTTCAAATAATTCAGATTAGCATTAGCACACAGTTTAAATATAAGTACGGTTTAATTGTCAAAAACATTTCTATTTCAAGCTATTCAGTTTAGTCAAACAATTCAGTTTAGCATAAGTATGCCGTAAGTTCTATTTAACTCATAGATAGGGCCCTATCAGGTGCTACCACGCCGGGCCAGAGTGGACCTCGGAGCAATGGCAATAAAGGGGTGCTCTGTATTCCCCAAAGCCCTAGCATTATAGGGACCTCACGATCAGATTGTTTAGTGTCATATCCAGGACACTCATTTGGGGGGTTTTACCCCTCTGTAGAGGTGCAATCAGTGTATTCCACAGCCCCAGCCGACTGGGCAATAAAAAATCATGAGACATTTTAGAAAACGGAAGGATTCAAAATACATATATTCATTCTTTCAATAAAACTAAACCTTTCTGTATTACAGTTGACTAGAGAAGTAAGTTTCTGACTTTAATAGAAGAGATGAAATCATAAAGACAATTATTGATTTTGTACAAAATTTAGAATTAAGAAAAGACTATTAATGGTAGTTGAGATTAAGGAATAAGATTATATCTGATTAGATTAATTTATCATTCTTTATCATTATAGTTTTTTAAGAAAAACTTTTATGGATGTTAGAAAAAAACTGAGATGACTAACCAGACAAAAATTATGAAATAAACACACTTAGAGGATGTACACCTTGTTTTTTTTTTTTTAACTAGCAGTAACTTAACAAATAACAGATGCAAAACATTTTTTCTTTATGAGCTGGACATTCTGGTTACATAAAATATTCCTTAAACTAGATTTGATTATTTAAATTAATGGTATATTTTTTCTCAAGCCACGCAAAGAGAAAAAATTATGAATTATCCCAGTATTGAGGAAAAAATTAATGAATTTATGGACAAAAAAAATCAGAATTAATGCTTAGTTTCCTCTCCTCAAACTTTCTTGACAATTTTAATTCTTTCTGTTATGGATAATTTTTGCAATGGGTAGTATTTGATATATCATTTTCTAGATTTTATATATACTGCATGATGTCTTACAGTAAAGATATTTGTCTAATCTTTTGTAGGATTCAGGAAAATACAAATTCTTTTTTATTGTAATGCTAGCTTGAAGTTTATCTTAGCAAGTTTTCTAAGGCCATTTTTTTTTGCTGATGAGAATTTGATTGCGATCAACAAACACACTTTCCATTTAGCTGATGAGACAATTTCTCATATGCTTTCTATTACTCTCATGTACATAACTTTAATTGAATATGCTTGTCTGCCAAAGGAATAAGGAACTTTGACACAGTGAGTGTAAGTATCTACTCAACCCTTCTATCTCAAGTAGGATATGACTCAAGGTCAAATTTTTGGAAAGTAAAAATGGTTTGAATTCAGAGTTGTTCTTCTAGATAGGTTAGTTTACCCTGGTTAAAGAGAGCAATCTGCCTAACTGTTTACCTATAAGTGGGAGTGAACAGATGGATTCTTGCTTTTTCTCAAGGGCATTAGTGCAATGTGAAGTGCAAACAGGTATTGAACTTGAGTTACTGATTTCATTTCCTATGACAATAATCATTATGCTAAGATACAGTATGTTTAATGAGATGAAAGATATCATCAGTTAACAACTTCTGGCTCAGTCAAGCCACTAACTAAAATGGTGAGGCAATGAAATAACATCAAATTTTCTTCAGATATATTTTGTGTTTGGATATCTGGCTCTTCTGTTGGATATATGAGGATCATTAAATAAGTTTCCAGACTTTTTTTGTATGGGCACTTTTATTGATAGTACACACATGAAACTCTAGTCCCCTTCAAAGTAATCTCCTCTGACTGCAATGCACTTGTTCTATCGTTTCAACAACTTCTGAAAGGACCCATGGAAGTCCTCTTGTGTGAGTGTGTCAATGACCTTCGTCAAAGCCTCTTTCATCTCCTCAATTGTCTCATAATGACAGCCTCTAAGGTTTTCCTTGAGCTTAGGGAATAACCAAAAATCACAGGGAGCAAGGGAGGCTGAGGAACTGTCTTGATGCCCATCTTGGTCAAATAGTCTGTGACAGCAATGGAGTTGTGGACTGGTGCATTGTCCAGATGGAAATGCCACTGACCCGATTTGAAGAGTGCTGGCCTCTTCCCAAGGAATCTCTTCCTGAACTCCCTTAAAACCTCAACATAGTAACCCTAACCCAAACCCTAAACCTTTGGCCAATCAACTCTGGTATATTGACTTCCGTACTCCTGCCACACCTCTCATTATCCCTCATAAACTCCCTGCCTTCCTTGAATCTCTTATGCCACTCAAAAACTCAATCCATGCAAGATGCTCCAAAAGCAGTCTGAAGCTTTCCATACGTTTCTGTGGCATTTTTTCCAAGTTTAAAACAGAATTTTATTGCATATCGTTCTTCTAAAGTATCGTCATGTCCAGATTGCATTTTTGAAATTCACCAGCTGTGATAATCAGGCTTTAGTAGGGTGTATTCTAATTACTGCAGTAGCTGTACATTTGAAGCTGGAATCATAAAAATTGGTCAGTTATCTCATAAGATGTATAGCAATAACATACTGAAGTTTCAATTTTAAATGCCCGAACAAAAAAAGTCTGGAAACTTATTGAATGCACCATGTATGTTAAGGGTTCTAAAATTTTAGGCATAGGTTTGGGAATTTTTGTCTTGGTGTAGTAGCTACCAAAAAGGGAGCCTTTGGGTCACCCTCAACCATGGTTGCCAACTTTACTTACTTTTTATATACCATAAAAGTACTGAAATGTTCAACATCTACTACCATGCCACTAAAATCTACTTCTGGCTATGTGGACCAATAGATATAACTTTCACAGTGATTTCTTATGAGCATATCATGCAGACACTTGTTTATTGGTAGTGAAAATACATTGCCAATTGTAGTGATAACATGAAAAAATAGTGTTTTATAGCTGAAAAATTGTTCTTTTTAACTGTGTTATTGTGCCCTGTATCGGTTGTAATTTCCAAAGAAATAAATAAGAGGCATCACTTTCGGAACATCATGATATATCTAAATTTATTGAATTTTGCCTTTTTTCTAGCTAGTTTATATGGTTTTTTACTGATTATGTTGAATAGAAAGAAAGGTGAAAGCAATGAAAACTTCATAGAAATATTACCTGTTGCTGGATTTTTGGATATCTTCTTTTTGCTTTCTTGAGGAATGGATATTTTCTTTATCATACATAAAGTGGGAGCTAACAGATTTTCCCAAATAACTTTTCCGTCGATTGTTTTTTGGATCATCATCTCTTCAGGTAATGGCGGAGGTGGATCTGATACAGTTGGGTTTGCTGAAGATTATAAACAAAGACACAGTATAATTATGAGATATATAAGGGTGGGCTAAAAAGTTCATATGATGGTGTCATATCTACATTTCTTTTATACCCATGGGATCCATTAACTACAACACCAATGGAAGAAACGTGTGAACTTCAAGTGAGTCTATGTTGAAAAAAACCCTCATTTGGTCACATTATATGTCAGCATCTTGGTTCGCCAATGAACTTTTCTGTCAACCCTCATATAAGATATAAATTGGATATATTTCAAATCAAAGAGCGCATAGCAATGGGATAGCAACAAAGAAATGGAGACATAAAAAACAATGAAATGTCATGACTGCTGTAATCTCTTATCTGTCTTTGATGTCACAAGAGATGGAGGTTTTTATTGTAACATTATATCAGGAGATGGGTGGTACTGCTTGGTTTAAAACTTGTATTAGATGAAGAAATAAATAAAAGAATGACCCGGTCAAGCTGAAATTAATGAAAGAGATAGATAAATGAATAAACTAAATCACAGGTTGGCCCACACATACAAATAAATGACAAATCCCAGACAGCATAGTGGACATCTTTTGAAATTCATACTTGACGATATAGAAATTTAGGTAAAGGATTTTAAGTAGAAAGGGGATATCTCTCATATGAGAGGTCAGAAAGTATTTGACTGTCAAAGTATTCAACCATCAGAGAGGGTAGTGTGTGTTTGAGTGGAGTCAGAGAGTATCTGACCATCATAGTCAGAAAGTTTTAATCTCACAAATCAAAGAGTCTCGATTGAATCAAAAGCGAGCCATGAAAAAATATCTGTCAGCCACCCGCTTTTTTTTTTCCTTTCTGCTTCAAAAGATGATCATATTTTGACTGGTTACAGACAGATGAATAATAAAAGATAACTAAAATTCCTTGCATTTGTGACAGTATTAATGTAGCAAGAAAGGAGTCGGAAACCTGCTTGCTTCTTAGGAAACCAAAGAACAACCAAGGATTTGACCAACCTTCACAGAAAGAACAGGTACAGAACCAAGATGTACTTTGTGCATCACACTTGCTTCTCTCCAAATGATTCCATCTAACATAACAGTTCAGACCAGCTATCCATAACACACTCCTCTGATAACAGGGTATCACGTACAGCCTTTTGTCTCTGTGGCTACTATAGTATAGAAGTAGTATGGTGAATATGATCCACAAATCGTATTAGTGTTACATATGCTATTTTAGTTACTTGTGACACAGACAATGATACATGATTCATTTCACTGCAGCCATGGTACATTATAAAGTCAGTTGCATTCCATTTGCAGTAGGATTAAAACTCTTTCTACAAAAAAAAAAAAGAAGAAGCAATATCCACCTTTCATCACAGGTGTAAATATATTGACAATGAATATTTTATGCTTTGATGTGTCAAATAATAATCAAACAGCTAGTTTTGATGAATATTCATCTCATTATATTCTTCTAAATATCCAACTTTACATTATCTCTCCTTTTTCCTGTTTTCTTTCTCTCTCACTCTCTCTCTCTCTCTCTATATATATATATATATATATATTATTTGTCAAAATTTCTGAGATGAAGCTTGGTGATTTTTATCATTAAGGGTTTTCAGACTATTGTCTTCATCTTTATTGTTATTTCCACAATGTTTCGGCTGATATGTCCTCCAGCCTTCTTCAGGTGTTTGTTGAACTCGGGAACCTTCATGGAACTTCGAACTATGTCCTTTATTGAATCCACGGGGGTTGCCTGTTCTGATTTTGTTAGCCATAACCGGGTACAAGTGTTAAGTATTCCAGTATTGTTATTTGCCTGCAGTCAGGATTGAACCTGAAACTTCCAGATGATTGTTTCCTAAGAAGCTTAGGGAACCAAAGCCTATAACTGTTATTCCAGGTATCCTGCTGGATACATGGCGTGGATTCAATAAAGGACGTAGTTCAAAGTTCCGTGAAGGTTCCAGAGTTTGACAAACACCTGAAGAAGGCTGGAAGACATATCGGCCAAAACATTATGAAAATAATAATAAAGATGAAGACAATAGTCCGAAAACCCTTAATGATAAAAAAATACATATATATATATGTGTGTGTGTGTGTGGTTGTTTATATGTGTATACAAGTGTTAGAAATAGATATCTATAATGAATTTTAAAATTTCAACATGAAATTTGTGAATCTTAAAAAAAGGCAACCTTTTTTGTTGTAATTTTTATTGTTGTAATATTTATAAATTTACTGAGACATGAATAAAAAATGCAAAAATTTGGAACTACCTAAGCATATGCAACAATATTTCTTTAAACTTTTAACTTCATTTCAGTAGATCAAAAAAATTGATTCCCTCTGGCTAATAATTTAAAAAAAAATTGTATTGAAAAGATAAAACAATATAATCTTAAATTCAGAACTTCTCTAAAATTTAGAGTTTAAATTAAGTAAGAAAAGAACTTTTTTTAAATCCAGCTCTAGAAATTAAAAGAATATGACACACTGTCATAATTACACATTAAATTTACTATATCATCTAAAAATATAGCATTTACAATTTTTGGTTTGCTTTGGTTGTATTTTGTGGTATATCACCCCTTGTGAGTTATTGCCAAATACTGTTTACACACACACACACACACACACACATATGATTTGTAAAGAAATAGTGTGTAGGCAACATTATTTTTAAACAAGCTAGAGCTCATTTCTTTGCCCACAGTTGCCACATTGTTATCCAATACAAATAATTCTATTTGATATAAATCATTTGCTCGCATACAGTTTCAAGTATTGTTATTGAATATTAGTAATTCTATTTATTAAGTATTTTTATCTAATATAAACAACTTGCACATAGGTTTTTGGCTTCAAATTACTATCTCTAATAATCCCTAGAAAAGTTGAACAGTTCTATTTGATCAATTGATAGGACCTTAACAAGTACTACTACTCCCGGTCAGAGTGGACCTGAGAGTAATGTTAATGAAGGAGTACTCCAAATTCCCCAAACTCTAGGACTGGAGTCTCACCATGTCCAATCTTTAGGAAGGGCACTTAGTGTAAGTTATCATTGTAGGAATTAGCAACCTGAGTTCAAATCCTAGACCAGGCTGTTGTGAAAGGCATGAATCAATTTGGTCTCCCCTCACCCAGCTATGGATAAATAATAGGGCAGATTTGTTTCTTTAGCCTTGATTAGGAAAATTGTAAATGCAATAATTTTAGATGATATAGTAAATTTAATGTGTTATTATGACAGTGTGTTATATTCTTTTAAGAAGGAAGACTGACTTCAAACCAGCTTCTCTCTGCATAAAAATTGACCTTGTGTCACATCCTGTTTGTGGTGGAGGGGTTGGGTAAATGCATACAGTTTTTCAAACCTTTTAAACCATTGAGATCTTTACACCAGATGCTTACTACAAATGATTTTTAATTCAGGCTCTGATTTAGTTAGCTTCAGTCTCGAATCTCCTCATTTTGTGACATCTTGTTGTTTTCTTTGTTTTTTTTGTTTTTGTTGCAAGACACTTATATTTCAAAAACCACATTCAACCAAACAAGAGATTAAAATTTAGTTTATGACACATCATAAAACAACATCCTGGTTTCTTTTATTTTGAATATAGCTTTGAGAGCCAAATCATTCTCAAGTTTTTCTTGATAATCATGTCAGGTTCATTAGAAATAGTTGAGTTAGCCAAAAAACGAAATCCATTTCTTTTAAATCAAAAAATCTATAATTTGAATCATAAACCAAATAATTCCCAAAGACAAGTGAGGCAGCATCTATTACCTCATAGTTTATTTGGTCAATAAAATTGAGTAAGTATTTTTGTAGAAAAATGTTTTTGATATAATTCCAAAAATGTAATAAAGCTAAATAACTTGGTTTTTGAATCAATAAGTGTCGCATTTGCTCCTTGAATTTATTCAATTTATTCATAAAAAAAGTCAGCTTGGTAACTTACAAAAGCTTTTAATATTATTGTTAACATGAATTTTATTACAAGTTAGCTATCTAAAAAGTTGCTAAAAATATGAAATAGCTGCATGAATTATTTCAGGAAGATACCATTTGACAGCCACCTTATGTCAGGGTATTAGAATAATTTTAAAGGATCTGAACCACTTTATCTTCATAAATTTGTTTAAAAAGATGTTCATATTCACGCCTTAGCTTTGGTGATGTTGAAGCTTTTTATCGCTGACTTCCAGCATCCCATTTAAGGGGAGTCTCCAAAGTGTTGTAGCTAATGTGCTTGATTGCAACATTGTAGTAAGTTCAAACTTCAGTCACTTTTGGACTAATACCCTTGGAAAAGGTACAAACCCCCTTATCTAAAAATAGTACCACTAACATTCTTCTACAAGGATGGCTTTAGCATTAAATAACCCACAAAGATTGATATACCATTAAACAAAAAAAACAAACAAATTAAATCATCCCATTGAAAGCAAGTGAAATATCTATGGCAACTAAATTTTCTCTGTAAATAACACAAAGGACAAACAGCATTTCTGGATTGCTATACTTCATTAATTTTAAACAGCAAATTTTTGTCCGTCATTACAAGAGTACCAACTGCAGCATGAGACAAAATTTTACATTCAATTTCTATGCTAAAAGATTTGATCTTCTTATATATATATATATATATATATATATATATATATATCACTGATGATAATGGTGCTTTCTAATTGTTTATAAAATAACATCTCAGAAAAATCTTCATGATCAATATATATCATATATACAAACATAAAAGGCCTCACTGTCTCTTATTTGTCTAGCTGCATTGTACATTTCATAAATTTTAATTTCATAATAAGCCGTTCTTTTGTATTTTGATGCTTCTAATCTATTCTGCAGCAAACTGTGTGATTACTAAGCTGCATATTATGGATATCATTGTTATTTTTCTTTAGAACTGTTTTGAAAGAGTGAGGAGTGAGCGGCTAATGTGCTGTACTGTGAAATCATAGTAAGTGAGTTCAAACTCCAGTCAGGCTATTGCATTCATTTTCAAACAATTATCCTTAGGAAAAGTAAGAATCCCTTTATTCTACCAGATATGGGTTAAATAGTACTATTTTATTATTTCTACAAGGATGGACATGGCATTAACTAACCCAGAAAGGTTGATATGCCATTAGACAAAGAAATGGATACTGTTTTGAAAGAAATAGAAATGCCTATGTTTCGGCCAAATTTCACCTCTGGCCTTCTTCAGGTGATTTACCGCGACCTTGGATAGGATAGGACAGTAATTACTGCCTTCCACAGTTGTTGTCTATTGCACCACATTTTTGACCTAGTAATTTTAATTACTGGCCGGCTTGGGTAGGATTTGAAACCCACTATCTTCTGACAATGCTCACCTGGAACTGTAGAGACTCAACGCCTCTATCCGCTGTGCCATGGGCCCTGAAGGGTGATTAAGGATGGATTTTTTGGTCTTATAAATCCAATTATTTGTTCTCCTTATCTGGTCTTCCATAGTTGGGTCCGTACCGAATTTTGTAATTGTCTTTTAGAAATTTTTTTAGAAATTCCTAGTTTAATCAAATCATCAATCGTCAGAGTTTTTCACTATCATATGAAAGAAAACCTCATAATTAACATAAAATTTCCAATATTGAACTGACATGATTTTTATGGTTCAAATGTTTCCTCAAGGCAATCTTGTTTCATTAATTAATCAAACATTGCTGACTTATGAGACAGAAAGGTGTCAAATTTCAAGTATTGATGATCTTTTTATTTTTAACACTACACAGTATATAGTTAAAAGTCCTGATCACATCATACAAATAATACTTGAACCAGATAAAGTCATCTTCTTGGATGCATTGATTCTCATGTTCAGAATTAATGAGCTTAAAGAAATCTTTATTCACTGAGGCAAGACAATTTTTTACAGCACCAGTAAAGGCATCATTGTTGGAAAAATGCTGTTTTTCATAGACTTTGTGTGAATAAGCCTGATTTAAACACTCTTCATTGTTGTTCTTCATTTTTTGGGTTGACAGCTATTTTAAATGTGGCTAGTCATTCACATTTCTATCGCCACAGCTAAAACACATTATTCATTGCCTAAATGTACTAATCACTGCTGTTTTATATTCATGAATATTCAACAAGCATCAATACAATTATTTCTACTGTGAGAAATTCAATGATATATTTGTGACAGATGTCATTTTGCCAGACATTTGTAATAACACAAAACATTATGGATTATTGGCAGAAAAGTACAATCTTTACTGCAATACAAGCAGCATCCACCTTTAATTACGTGGGATAACAAAATAGAAATCATTATTTTCATTTTGCCAGACTAATGCTCACTTGTAACAAGGCAAAATATTTTGGGCTGTTGGCAGAGAGGTACAACATCAATTGCAATACCACCAACATCGTGGCCCAGTCGGCTGGGGCTGTAGAATACACCGACTGTATCTCTACAGAGGTGTAAGACTCCCTCAGTGGGTGTCCTGGATATGACACTAAACAATCTGAAGGTGAGGCACCAGTAATGCTGGAGCTTTGGGGAATGTGGAGTACCCCTTTATTGCCATCTCTCCCAGGTCCACTCTGGCCTGGAGTAGTAGCACCTGATAGGGTCCTATTTATGGGGTAAATAGAACTAAACTGTGTGCTTATGCTAAATTGAATTGTTTGAAAGAGAACTGTTTTTACATTAAACTGTGTGAAAATAAATGACTGATGTTTGATTGAATAGTTAGTGATACATAGTAATACTTGGAAACATTTAACTTTGTTGACTGAACTGAATTGCTTGAAATAGAAATGTTTTTGACATTTAACCTGTGTACTTATGCTAAACTGAATTGTTTGAAATAGAACTGTTTGTATGTATAAAAATAGATTTGTCATTAAATAACCTACAATGGTTGATATGCCATCAAACGAAACGAAACGAAACCAAAACCACCAACATCCACCTTTGATGATGTGGAATGACATAAAATGAGAAGCATTAATTTTGATAAAGATTCTCTGATGAGTACAGAATGCAGATTTTTTGTTCATTGCAGTGTGAAAATGTATAGCCATTGTTGGTGGCTATATGGAAAAACAGCGTTTTGTAGCTGGAAACTTGCTTTATCAAATAGAGTTAATGCGGTTTCTTTTTTTTTTATAGTTTACATGGAAATAAATAGGAGGCACTGCAGTCAGAATGTCCTTCAAGTTTTATATCTAAAAATATTTTCTGGGGCAAGTGTAAAGTAATAAAAGGAAACTTATTTGCCAATAATCTGATTACTTTTATAAGTGATGAGCACTTACTGTAATGGTTATCGCTATAGTAAATGGAATTGGTGACCTGTGTTCAAATTCTGGATGAGGCTGTTTTTGTTTCACTTCATGCTAACACTCTTCAGAAAGGCATGAATCCACCTGCTCTCCCTCTGGCCATGTGTAAATAGTAGGGCAGACTGGGTCCTTAAGCCTTCTATAGGCAACAAGTCTCGGAGAAGGAAAACTGAATGGAAAACCTGTTTTACTCCATCTACAAATTGACCTTGTGTCACATCCTGCTTGTGGTGGAGGGGAAGGTAAATACATTTTTTGGTAATTTTGTCATAAATTTTGTAAGAAATAAAGAGAGTTTTTGATTCTCAAACCCCTTTGCTACCTACTCCCTTCTGCTCGCTTCACTAGGCAATCAGTCTAGGAGAAAGAAAACTCTGAATTCAAACCAGCTCCACTCTAATTAAAAATTGACCTTGTGTCATACCCAGGCTGAAGCAGAGTTTTGGGTAAATATATATTATAATAATGTACATCTGAACATGAATAATATAAACAAACCAAAAAGAAAAGTGCTGATTTATTTACTTAACATTTTCTTGACCAACTTTTGTACATTCCTGTATATTTTCACAATCCAAATGAAGTTCCAAACCATCCAAATAGAAGCAGCAAAATAATATTGCCCCCCCCTATATATATATATATATATATATATATATATATATATATATATTGGTCTATTCATTTTTTTTACTTCTATTATTACAAATTAATTACCTAGAAAATACACAGCTGCAGTTTATGGTTGAAAATGTTTATGTGCATTGGCCCAAACAGTGTTCACAGTATGAAAGCAATCTTGTGGGTTGATGACATTTATAATGATTTGAGAAGATTGTCTGAAAGGGCAAATGTCGACATCTTATATTTTGCACTGGTGGAAAGAAGTCTGAGGAGTAAATTTTTTATGAAAAAGATGGACACAATATTTCAGTAAATAATTAATGCTCATAATTAATATCCATTAATGAATCATATGGTATATCAGATTTTCATCATCATCATCATCATGTTGCGCTATCAACACAAATATCCCTGACCCTCTCTTGCCACCCCTCCCTATTGCCTATTGCTTCTGGCAGGTCCTCAGGGCTACATACCATATCAGCACAGAGCTGCTGTATGTAGGTTCGAGATGGTCATCCTGCCTTTGCATGTCTATGTAAAGGGGTCCACTGGAGTACATCACTTTTGAGCTTGTCCCTACTTCTCCAACAGTGTCCTGCATGTCTGGTTCATCTAATTATGATAATTTTCGTGATGGGAAGTAGGTGGCCGTACAGCTGCTGCTTTGTTGGGTGCTGTCTCCAGGACTTGTTCAATATTGCTCGCAGCATTTAAAAGTATGAAAATACATTGACTTATATCAGAGAATGGAAAATCAATTCTTCTTTGTGCATCTTGAACAATAGTTAATAAATGTCTTATTAGAAAAAAGTATGAAGAAAATCACAGCAAAAATAAATCCATTTTTCTAAAATTCAATGTGTGTGTGTGTGTATATATATATATATATATATATATATATATATATTATATATATATATATATATATATAAATAATGTATATTTGCCAATGTTAAACATTCTGGTCAAGAAAATCTTAAGTAAATAAATCTGCACATTTCTTTTTGGTTTGTTTATATTATTCATGTTCAGATGTACATTATATATATATATAAGCCTGTGGGACACATATAGATATATATTTTTTCAGGCATATGGGATACTATTGGAGAAGTAAAGATGGACAAGGCATGTGGGACACTGTTGGAGAAGCAAGTTCTCCAATGAACCCTCATGGATGTGCCAGTGTTGACTGACCAACAAGAACTTACATACAACAGCTCTGTATATATATATATATATATATATATATATATATATATATCATCATAATGATCATCATGATAATATCATACTGATAGCACAGATTTTTCTGACTCTCTTGCCATTCGTCTCTATCATCTATCGCTTCTGGGAGGTCTTCTCGACTACATCCTGTGTCCATACAGAGCTGTTGTAGATAAGTTCTAGTTGGTTATCCAACACTTGCACATTGTGTGATGGACGCCATAGGAGAATGTTGCTTATTAGTTCGTCCTTACTTTTCCAACAGTGTCCCACATGTCTTGTTCATCATATTTGGTTGGTTTTAGAGATGGGAGATATATAACTATGATCCATATATGTATATAATATATCATTATATATATATATATATATATATATATATATATATATCATCGAGTCATAGTGATAGCACAGAGTCCCATGACCCACTCTCTTGCTATCTGTCACTTGAGTCCATCACTTTTGTCCAGTTTTCAAGACTACATACAGTATCTGCACCAAGTCGATGAATATAAGTCTTTGCTGGTCAGCTAACATTGGCATGTCCATGTGTCGGAGTTCATAAGAGAAAATTGCTTATATATTTTGTCTTTTCTTCTTCAGTAGTGCTCAGTATGTTTTGCTCATCTTCATCATTATCTAGTCATGCTGCTAGCATGGATTTCCTAGACTCTTTCGCTCTATTTGTCCCTATCATCAACCACTCCCAGCAGGTCTTCAAGACTACATCCTGTATCCACAGAGTTGTTGTAGGTAAGTTCTTGTTAGTCGTCCAACACTTGGACGTCCATATGTAGGGGTCCATAGGAGAACATCACTTACGAGTTTGTCTTTGCTTCTCCTGCAATGTCCCGCATGCTTTGTTCATCTTATTTGGATGGTTAGAGGTAAGTGGCTGTTCAGCCATTGTTTTGTTAGGTGTTGCTTCCAGGATTTGTTCAATATAGCTTCAAGCATTCTTGTGCAGTTCCCGTCTAGCTTTCTCTTAATACGTTTTGTCAGTGTCCATGTGGTGCATCCGTACAATTGCTACTTGGAAGAAATTCTGTTTTATTTTATCAGATAACTCAGACTTCCATATAATTCATAGCCTATAGATAGCAGTCTATGCCTTCACTAGGCACATACTGATATCACTTTCAGTAGATGAGATGCTACTGCAGAAGTATGTGAACGTGTCCATTTTTTTTTTAATTTGTCAAGTTAAAACTTAACAAATTTAAAAAAAGAAAAAGAAGAAAAAAATCTTTTTTATACTCTAAACATATATCAGCAGAAGCCATGAGATGTAGCATGGTTGATTTGAAGTAAGGCAGATGAACCCAAAGTTGGATCAATGGCACGTTTCACCTGATGCGGGGTAGACGGGTTCTTTAGTCTTAGGCAACCAGTTTAGGTGATGAAAAACTGAATTCAAACTAGCTCTTCTCTGCTTGAAATTTGACTTTATGTCTCATCCTACTGGTGGTGGGAGGTTGAGTGAATATATACTTGTAGGGAACGAATAAAAAAAAAATTAAATTGAATTTAAAAAAAAACAAAAAACAAAAAACTATTAAATTTGCTGAAACTCCCAGAGGTCCCAGACAGGAAAAAGGGATGACGCATGCGTAAAGAAAAAAGCAACCTCCTGAAAAGGGAGAACAGGCTCACTCTTTCAGGTGGTGACCAGTGAATTGATAACATCATTGCCAACTGGTGTCTGGGCACCACGCATATGTCTTTGGACTAGGTGTTGGTTAGTCGCTTTCAACCAGTAGCAGCTCTCTCTCGGTTAACAGTGTGCTGGAATATAAAAGACTATGAAATGGAACTACAAACCAAAACAACTGGACTTTGACAAACTTCCAAAAGAAACTAACCCTTATGGAAGCCTTAAATACCCAATGAGGACAAGCATATGCAAGAAACGGCTAACATATTTTTAAACACCTTAACTGGGGGATTCAACCATTTCAATTGTATTCAGGGAAAACTCCCACATCCATGGAATGGTTGTTGAACCCAGTAAATAATGGAAAGTATAAAAGAAACGTCTTTATCTCTTATCTGTTGCTGTCTTCTTTTGTATAATTCCTTTTGGGCCTTTCTTGGGCAAGGCATTACACTGACTAGCCAATGTGGGGTAAAATAAAATAACCTAATAATGGAGTCAGATATCAAACGGCAACACAGCTTTGCTCTTTGTCCTTGACCCTCAGTTGGAACCCCACATACTTACCAGACCAGAAAATGTTTTAGTGGAAGAAAGTTTTTTGTTTCTTGTAAGAGAATAGTGGATTTCATTGAGAGAATGTTACCAGCAATAAATAATCCTATTTACCACCCCCTCCGCTTGGGCAGGATATGACACAAGGTCAATTTTTAAATGGAATTTAACAGGTTTGAATTCAGAGTTTTCCTTCTCCTAGACTAGTTGCCTTACCAAGGCTGAAGAAACCAGTCTGCCCTACTATTTACCCATAGCTGGGTAAATAAATAATGTCATTATTCACAGTTCATTATACTTAACTAATTCAGTTTCAGTTTGGTTTTAGTTTCTTTCTTTAATGGCATAACAAACTTTATGGGTTATTTAATGCCAAATCAATCCTCCTAGAAGAACAGTAGTGATATTATTTAACCCTAAGCTTGGGGGATAAGGAAGTTCATGCCTTTCCCAAGGGTATTAGATTGAAAGTGAACATAATAGTGTGATTGGAGTTTAAACTTGCTTAGTTCGAAGTCGCAGTCCAACATGTTAGTCACAATGCCGAAGGGACTTTCCCATTTAACAGATAAAGAAATGAAGCAGATTAGAAGCAATTACATAAATTAATTGAATTTTAAAAGTAAATTAACAACATTGTGAATATATAGAGGTAGATTAATTATGTCTCAATCTAACCCTTTTGAGGTTAGGTTTGATTTAGTTTCTATGTTTAATGGCATATCAACCTTTGTGGGTTATTTAATGTCATAGCCATCCTTGTAGAATAACTGTGATACTATTTAATCAATAGTGGGTATAAAGGGGTTCTACCTTCTCTACACCTCGGTGTAGTAGCTATTGAAAAGGGAACCTTCAGGTCACCCTCAACTACAGTCTCCAATTTTACTTGACTTTCCTGAAGGCATTAGCCCAAAAACTCATTCACTACAGTGTTGCAGTCCAGCATATTAGCCGCTATGCCATAGAGACCTCCCCACTCGCCATTTTGAACTTAGATATTTAAATAAGCACATAATCTTACAGATAGACCCTACATTTTACTATATATATCTAGTGTCAGCATATATACTAAGAACACCCTTTGGCTAGATAATTTTAGCACTGATAATTCAGATAAATTTCCTTGAAGTTTTGGAATTAACACAAGATTGATTGAATCAAGGATTCTTTTGATCAAACCAATTTTGTGGTAATTAATGCTTGGAGAAATGATGGGGGATGGAACATGAAGGAAATGAAAAGATGAATTTGTAAAACAATGAATAAAAAAAATAAGAATTGTTTGAAGCTACAAAAAACATTTATACTTTCATCATTTTCATCATTTATTTTTGGGTTAGATTTTTTGGGTTTTTTTTTTTTCTTATGGTTTGTTTTTTCCTTACTTAATTTATCAAGGAATATTTCAAATAAATATTTTGTAATGGAATAATAATGCAATCATTTACCACACACACACACACACACACACACACACACACACACACACACACACACACACACACACACACACACACAATCCACTTCCACCCAATCATTCTCTAATTCAACATGCTTATTACTGAATAAATAAAACGTACATATGCTATTAGTACAACTATCCAACTGGTGATTACATAACATTTACACACACACACACACACACACACACACACAACCCACTGATGAGGGATATCCGAAAGTAAAGATACAAACATTCACTAACCCAACATTGCCCAGTCAGCTGGGGCTGTGAAATACACTGACTGCTTTTCTACAGAAGAGTAAGACCCCCTCCAATGAGTGTCCTGTATATGACACTAAACAATCTGAGGTGAGGTTCCATTAATGCTAGAGCTTTGGGGAGAGTGGATTCTCCTCTATTGCGATTACTCCCAGGTCCACTCTGGCACTGAGTAGTAGCACCTGATATGGTTAAGTAAGTAGGTCAAATATGAACTTAAGCTGAAGTGAATTGTTTGAAATAGAGCTGTTAATATGTATAAAATGGATTTGGTATTAATAACTTACAATGGTTGATTTGCCATAAAACCAAACCAAACCTAATCCAACATGTTTATTACTGTAAGAATCAAACATTGTGCATGTGCTAACAGCCCTACTATGCTACATATATATATATATATATATATATATATATATATACCACTGGTAATTATTTATATAACCTTATTTACCAACCCCTCCGATCGGGCAGGATATGACACAAGGTTAATTTTTAAGCAGAGTTTAACAGGTTTGAATTCAGAGTTTTCCTTCTCCTAGGCTAGTTACCTCACCAAGGCTGAAGAACCCAGTCTGCCCTACTATTTACCCATAGCTGGAGGGAGAATAATTGGATTCATACCTTTCCCAAGGGTATTAGTGCTATGTGAAATGCAATTGGTCTCGTCCAGGATTTGAACTTGTGTCACTGTGTCCATTTCCTACTATGATAACCATTACACCACGGGCACCCCCTAAATAATTTATATAACACACGCATGGACACACACACACACACACACACATACACATAATCCACTGCTGAGGGGGTAGTCCCTGTGGTGTAATGGTTAATATGCTGGACGGTGGCTGTGAAGTAAGTGAGTTCAAACTCCAGTCATGCTATTACATTCACTTTCAGACTAATATCATTAAGAAAGGAATGAACTCCCTGCATCCCCCAGTTATGGGTTAAATAGTATCATAGCAATTCAACAAGGATGGCTTTGGCATTAAATAACCCAAGAAGGTTGATATGCCATTGAACAAAGAAACCAAACCAAATTGATGAGGGATATCAAATTCCAACCTTTTTTTTACTATACAAATAAAACATTGTGCATATTTTACTAGCACTATTAAGTTACATTTTCCACATAGTCATCGTCATTACTAATACACTAGTCCAATCAGTTGGCTGGTTTGTTGGTTGGTTGGTTGGTTGGGTTTTAATGGCATATCAACCTTTTGTAGAGAAGAGAAAAATCTCGTATTTTGTTTTGGCGCGCAAATTAATTCAACACTGAATTTCACCCAATCAGGATGACTTATCCTATTCAGCCTGGACCTTCATTTCCGGCTAGCAAAACGGGTGAGCGGCCAAATCCAGTCTCTTCGACTTGAGACGGCGACCAGAACAGAACTGCTTATGCTTTTTAGCTAGACAAGCAACCCAGTGTGGACATCTCACTGTGGCTTTAACACTAGCTGCAGCAACATGGACACTCAACGAGGGAACCATCTAATTTATGGATTTCTTACAAGGAATCCCAGTTGAACATGAATTAGAAACATACAACATGCCTCGGACAGGCGCAACTTTGTGTCACCCCAAAAATTGGCTATGTCGATCCGAGCGTAACTCCGCTCTCGACACACAAAACTACATGGTGACTCTAAACACAATCCCTCACACGTCCGACAACACACGCTGCTTTATCAACACCCCGCTAAGCCATTTCGTCTCCAACACTAACAAGTCTAAACACCATGAGTCTCGCAGCACCAAGAACAAACCATATTCAAAGCTGCAAATAAAGAACTTTCGTTGTTGTGTGTTAAAGAAAAGTTTCGTAATTCATTTGTGTGCCTAAAAAATATAGTGTAATCCTAGAAACCGCCACACTTTGTATGTTATTTAATGCCAAATTCATTTTTATACAAATAGTTCTATTTCAAACAATTCAGTTTAGCATGAGTACACAGTCTAATTGTCAAAGACATTTCTATTTCAAGCTATTCAGTTTATTCAAACAGAGCTTAATTCAGTTTAGTATAAGTACAGATTTTTTTTACACAGTTAAATATCAAAACAGTTCTATATCTCAATCAGTGCAGGAGTACATAAATGCTCTCCTGAAAAAAGAGGAGGTACTTGTGGTTTAATGAATACTGTCATAAGAAGTGGACATGGCGATATGAGTTCAAATCCTGGAAGAGACAGTTTGTATTTCACATAGCACTAATTCTCTTGAGAAAAGTATGAATTCTCTCTCCTGCTATGAGTAAATAATAGAGCAGACTAAGCTTTTTAACCTTGGCAGAAGGTAAACTCAGAACTCCAATTTCCCAATGATTTCATAGATTACTAACTTCAGAAGATCAAATTCTCTAACCATGAAGGTTACACTATCATCTTGAATTAGATAGTCAACATTATCAATGTTTTCTGTTGTAAATAAACATGGATTGCATATTTGTACACTCCTTTGTAAACACACTACACCAGACCAATCCCTGCTTCCACTTCTTTACATTGCAATGAATTCAAAGTGAATTTCTGTTTGTTTGTTTTTTTGGGTTTTATAGCATATCAACCTTTGTAGGTTATTTCATGCCAAATACATTTTTGTAGAAATAATCAGTTCTATTTCAAACAATTAAGTTTAGTGTAAATACAGTTTCAATGTCAAAAACAGTTCTATTTCAAACAATTCAGTTTAGCATAAGTACACAGTTTAAATATCAAAACAGATTTATTTCAAGTAAGTACACATTTTAGTTCTATTTGACCTATAAATAAGGCCTTGTCAGGTGCTACCACCCTGAGCCAGAGTAGACCTGGGAGTGATGGCAATGAAGAGGTGCTCCATATTCCCCAAAGCTTCAGCATTACTGGAACCACACCATCAGATTGTTTAGTGTCATATCTAGGACACTAGTTGGGTTGGGGTCTTAACCGTCTGCAGAGATGCAATCGGTGTATTGGGCACTACACAGAATTAAATGTAAAAACAGTTTTATTTCAGATAATTCTGTTTAGTATAAGTATGCAGTTTAAATGTCAAAACAATTCTATTTCAAGCAATTCAGTTTAGCATAAGTACACAGTCTAAATGTCAAAACAATTCTATTTCAAATAATTCAGTTTAGTATAAATTTGCATAAGTGCAAAAACAGTAGACTCTCGAAACTACAATGACTTATAGATAGGACCCTATCAGGTGCTACCACACCAGGCCAGAGTGGATCTAGGAGCGATGGCAATGAAGGAGTACTTCGCATTCCCCAAAGCTCCAACATCAATGGAACCTCACCATCAGATTGTTTAGTGTCATATCCAAGACACTCTTGGGGTGGGGGTGGGGGGGCTCTTACCCTTATGTAGAGGGGCAGTCGGTGTATTTTACAACCCCAGGAGACTGAGCAAGAATTTCTGTTAGGTTTTTGCTTTTACCATACAAAAACACCATACAACACCTGTATGTTTATCTATTGTTTCATGTTGGCAGTCATTTTTGTTATGATGTCATTAATGCATGCACTCAATGTTAAGGTTGTTTTGGCTGTACCAAGTCCTGGAGGCAGCACCCTACAAAACAGCAGCTTTATGGCCACCAACCACCCATCACAAACACTATCCAAGTTAAACGAACTAGACATGTAGGATACTGCCGGAGAAGTAAGGACGAGCTCATAAGCAACATACTCCGGTGGACCCCTTCACATGAATGAGCAAAGGTAGGATGACCAGCTAGAACCTATATATAACTCTGAATTCAAACCTGTTAAACTCCGCTTAAAAATAGACCTTGTGTCATATCCTGCCCGAGCGGAGGGGTTGGTAAATAGTATAACAGCTCTGTGCCGATACAGGATGTCACCTGGAAGACCTCCCAGGAGCGATGGACAGGGAGATCCGTGCTGGCAGCGTGATGTGATGATGATGAAGTAATATTGCATATTCCCAGAGGCTTTATATATTTTTTAAATTTATGTTTTAACTTAGATTGATTTATGCCTATATTTACTTTTCCGAAATCCCTTGTACAATATTTTTTATACCTTTTAATACACACAATACAAAAGCAAAGAATGAGTACAATAATCATCTAGAGGAAAAATTTACTTGAAATAATGTATTTAGTAATAGTGGTGTAGTGGTTATCATTTTAGGAAATGGACATAGTGGCTCAAGTTCCAATCCGACATGAGGCTATTGAAAAAGGTATGCATCTAACTATTCTACCTCCAGCTATAGATGAATAGTAGGGCAGACTGGGCTCTTTAACCTTAGTATAGCAACCAGCCCAGAGGTTGAAAAACTCTGAAATCAAATCTGTTTAACTCTACTTAAAAAAATTGACCTTGTATCATATCTTACTTATATGGAAGGCTTGGTAAATACATATAAAAATGTATTCATATGCTTAGAGCATTTTAACCCAAATGCCTTTGTAGATTCCATAAATGGATGATTATTTCTTGTGCATTTTCGTGGTTGTGTACCAGGAAGACAGTATCAGCAAACATGAGCTTGTGTATCAGAACATTTCTTGCAGACTTAAATTGTCTGGTATTGACCAGGTTTGCCTCCCATCTACTCTGTATCAATGCTCTTTGGGAGGAATCGGTGAAGGCATCAGACAAAACCATAGAAGGAAAAATTGAGAACAGTGTGTGGGCAAATATACAACCTGATTTACTCTGTTCCCAACATCAAATGTTTCTGAGGGTCCTTCTCTTAAGCTGAGTGATGCCTTCATTCCTATATGCAAGGCAAATATGAGCCTGATGAAGTGGTAAGGGCACCCTAGTTTCTGTAAGATGTTTGATAGTGCTTCCCTATTCACAGTGTGGAAATCTTTCATGAAGTTGAAAAATATTATATAGCAGGGCATATTCTGTTAAAAAATCTACAACAAGTATAAATTTATATGCATGCTGAACCCCTCATAAAGAGCAAACAAACCAAAACTTAGCTGTGGAACCAACAAAACCTTCTTTACATGTTGACTCTGTGGTAAGGCATGATTTCAAGGCAAAAACATCATTGCTACCTGGAGTAACCAAGTAGTACCTTATGAAACTACAAGGCTTGTTGAAGTTTTTTGTTTTGTCAAATTGTGATTGATATCAATGTCATCTCACTGTGTCTTGAGCTATTTTATGACAAGATATTATGGAATCCTATCCACTGTACATATTCACATGGTGCCGTCAATAAGTTTCCAGACTTTTTTTGTACAAGCAATTGAAATTGTCATAGACTCTTGAAAATTCAGTGTGTAATTGCTATACATCTTATGAGATGACTGACCAATTTTTATGATTTCAGCTTTAAATGAACAGCTACAGCAGCAATTAGAATACACCCTACTAAAGCCTGATTGCCACAGCTAGTGAATTTCAAAAATGCAATCTGGACATGACGACACTTTAGAAGAACGATATGCAATAAAATTCTGTTTTAAATTTGGAAAAAATGCCACAGAAACGTATGGAATGATCCAGACTGCTTTTCGATCATCTTGCATGAATCGAGCATCAGTTTTTGAGTGGCATAAGAGATTCAAGGGAGGGATGATGAGAGGTGTGGGAGGAGTAAAGAAGTCAATACACCAGAGTTGATTGGCCAAAGGGTTAGGGTTAGGGTTACTATGTTGAGGTTTTAAGGGAGTTCAGAAAGAGATTCCTTGGGAAGAGGCCAGCACTCTTCAAATCGGGTCAGTGGCATTTCCACCAGGACAATGCACTAGTCTACAACTCCATCCTTGTCACAGACTATTTAACTAAGTTGGATATCAAGACAGTTCCTCACCACCCCTATAGTCAAGACCTTGCTCCCTGTGACTTTTGGTTATTCCCTAAACTCAGAGGCTGTCATTATGAGACAATTGAGGAGATGAAAGAGGCTGTAACAAGAGGACTTCTATGGGGCCTTCTGGAAGTTGTTAGAATGGTACAACAAGTGCATTGCAGCTGGAGGAGATTACTTCGAAGGAGACTAGAGTTTCATGCGTGTACTATTAATAAAAGTGCCCATACGAAAAAAGTTTGGAAACTTATTTAATGATCCTCATATTTACATTTTTAAGGTGATTGTTTTTTAAGACTTTTTTTTTTACACATGATAACATTGAATACAAATAATTTTTAATCAGATCTAATTAACCGATATATTGAACCCTAACAGGTAATACCATTCTGGATTAGAGTTAACCTAGGAGTAATGGCAATGAAGGGGTACTCCACTCTGTCTAGAGCTCTAGAACTGAATCCTTGCTGTCAGATGCAGTTTAATGTCATACCCAGAACACACCTTTGTTTGAGGGAGTCTTACCTTTCAGCAGGAGATACAGTCAGAATATTCTAAATCTCACCAATAGGGTGGTGTAAAGTTTTGAGAATACCAGATAAAACCGCAGTCTCCTCATCTATTTCATTTTATATTTACAATGTTCATGAGCCCAGCAATGAAATATTAATTCAATGATGTAAGATTTTAATTAATTGATGAGGTAACAATGTCAACATAAACTTTGTCTGCAAAGTTGAAATAACCTTCGAGATTATTCCATCCAACACTGGTATTTTTGAAATTGGTTGTTCATTCAAACAAAGGAATCCTATTTCCTCGGGTATTTTTCTGATTCTGATTCCTTATAATTGATTTACAATCACAGTCTGAGATTTATGCCATTTTCAACACAAGCAAATAATTTTAACAAGATAGCCCAGCAATATTATTTGATTCTATAATCCTTTTTCCTTTCACTTTTTGAATATTATAGAGGTGACATATCTCGTTTGTGAAGTGTTAATGATTGTATGTTGTTGCATCCCATTGAGAATTCAGACAGAGATATTATTGCACAAGTCTCTCCCAATTGCCACCAGTCTTTCTTAGTTTCATCTAAATTTTCCCTGAAATCTATGACAGATATATTTTCAATAATAATATCTATCACAAAATCCACAATACTTACATGATATATGCAAATACAGGAACTATTCAACTTGCTTATGAGATAGAAACAAATAAGGAATTTGTTATGAGAGTAGTGTGAATGTTGTAATGAATTATGTGTAGCATGGTCATTTTTTAAAAAAGTTTTCATTATATAACGTGTGAAAGCACGTGCTATACCCTGCCCTCATCAGCCGTCAACTAGGGGTGATAACACAGTTTCGGTAGCTCAAGGCAGTACTGCTACTCCTGGCACTACCAAGCTTTTACCACCGGACAGGGTATTAAAAGAATTATATATATATATATATATACGCCAGATCAATTAAGACCAGAGACTACATGGGACGTTAATCTTCATTTTTAGCATGCAGTTTGTGATTTAAAAAAACAAAACGCGTTTACTTTCGGCTGTTGATGTTATTACATGTTTACAGTAAACGTTTCTTATGTAATCACACGGGAATGGTGGTTCCGCGTGTATTTCATTCATGCTGAAAATTTCTTGCTTTCGACCAAATCCAAATCATAATGAAATATGGTTCAACAGTGTAGCCAAGGAGTTTTTCAGGTTCTATGATGAAAAGATTAATAAAACAAACATTAAAGCAAACATCAGGAGTTTGAGTTGAAACAGGCTTCTTTTTTATGTATTATTTTTGGTAATGAGCAACAATTACAAAAGATATGCTGCATGAGTATTGAACTTTGTATGTGTACAGTGTGTGTATATAAATGTTTTAGTATTCCTATCAAATGCTTACTTGCATGTCAGTCCTGATATTTCTTGGAGGATAAAATTCTTTTATTGTTATAAAATTATGGAACTGAAACTTTTGGTTCTTCTGTTGTTTGAGACTGCTGGGACAATTATTGACTAGTGGTAGGAATTTGGGTTTATTTATACTCACAAGCTTTTTAGCAGTAAAATAAGGGGAAAAATTATTTCAGGAAACCATGATATATGTGTGTCTTTTTCTATTTTTAGATTTAGTGGCACATATGGATCAAGTGCAGTTACAGATTTTGATATAGATAATTGGACTGTAAGAAGGTTAGAATTGCCTGATTTATAAAGGGATGATTTATTGAGATAAAGAAAATTAGTGAAAACAACAATTGAGAGCTGTTTTTATTGCAGTCCAGAAAACAAGTCACCTGTTCAAAAGATTTATGATAGGTAGATTCATTGCAAAACAATTCAGACTAGTAAAAAAAAGATAGAAGAAGAATTAATCAATAAAGGACTGTATTTTTGTCAGAATAATTTTCAAGCTTTTACCAATTCCTTCACCTGTTATCAGGTGAAGGAATTAATAGACGCAGAAACAAAGCAAATAAGAATAGCTTGTCATTATTTTTCAGATCCATTGAAGAAAGAGGATGATTCTCATTGGTCTAAAGCACAATACTATATAGTCTTAATATAAAAATATAGTAAATAGTATTAGTCTGAAAAACTATATAGTATTATTTGAAAAAAAAAAAGAAAGTAACGTGTTTGTAAAAAGTATATGTAATTTATATAACATTTGCTCTTTGATTTTCCAAAACGAGAAAGAAAAATTGTTTCAGTTCTTTACTAATAGAGCAAGAGACCCAGGCTTTTTCAGCCTGAGAGTCATAAAGCTTAAGTCTAGAGAGTCACAAAAGAAAAGAAAAAACATCCGAATTCACTGTGCAATAATCATAATTCATTAATGAGACATCTGATGATGTTTGCAATCACAAATAGATATAATATCTGGGTTAAATGAAGAGGTTGACAGAAGGAGAACATCAAACAAGTGATGATTTGACACTTGTTAATGTAGTATACTTTTGGCATGATTAATTTTAGAGAATAACTGTTCTCAGTGGTAAGTAGAGTCAAACATGCTCATTACTTGCTGGGTGTGGGTGATAAAGTTAGGGAAGTGTCCCGCATGGAAGCATGTGATTCTTATAGAAATCAAGGATGTGACAAGCAAGAAACTTGGACTTCAAATCTTCTTAACACTGAAAATCAGTGAGTTCTATCAGCAGTTGTAATGGTAGTTTTTAAAGTCAACATTAAAAAATGAGAATATTTTGAAAGTCGGGTAAAGGGCTAGATGGATGGGCCTTGAGGGTTGCATCTGGCCAATGGGATGCAAATTGGGGACCCCTGTAGTAGTAAGTATCATGTTTACATTTGTACTAATTTGTATGATATTTTACAAGTAGAATTAAGTAGTTAGCTATTGGATAGAGGTGTTTACTGAACTTAACTATTTGTTATGAACATTATGACTTGTTATGAACATAATCACTTATTCAATGTTACATAGTTAGTAATAATACTAAGTAAGGTTGGTTTGTATAAGCTATTTGTATCCCTGTGGATTGAATAAAGGGTACTGACTATGATACTTGAAGATGGCTGGAGAGAACAGTGAACCAAATGTTGTGACATTAATGAAAGTAGAGATAAGGACACTACTCTAAGTACACCAGTAAGTAATAACCATTTGTTTATATTTGATATTTGATCATGATAAATATTTGTATTTTGATACAAAAAATACATAAATTATCAGATAGAGAAACACAGAGACAAATTAATTCTATTAGTATGCATGAAAAAAGACTTGGTGGATCAGGAAAATATTAAAGATTGTATGCTGGTAAAAATAGCCAGCAAAACAAGAGATACTTAGGAAAAAATCACATTTTCAGAAGAGATAAAAAAAAAAAAACAAAAGTAAAAAAAAAGATTGAATACAAAATCAAACAAGCTCAAGAGGCTTTTCATCAAAAGAAAATGTCATTACATACTTATGTCTGTAGCTGATTGTACGGAAAGTTAATATGGTATCTTTCAAGCAAAAAGACAAATAAGAAATTTACCTAGATAATGATTCCAACAATAAATGATGATGAGTGTTTATTTCCCAAATTTCATACATATAAACAAAACATAGCAGAAGCCTACGTAGGTGGGAGTTAAATTGTAATATACTAGCTTAGCTAGTGACAGACTGCCGTGGATGAACTTAGCAGTTTCAATGCGGTTGCAAGATAACATCAACAAAGCGGTTTTCACAGGAAAGAGAAATATAAAAGATGATGGTGAGAATATAAGTTATTGCCTATTACTCTATCAGAGAAGGAAAATGATTTCTTGATTTTCATAAAAGAAATTTTAACTGAAGAATATTTGAAGAAAGTGGAAATAAAGGAATAAATCCAGAAGAAACAGTTTGAATTGTTTGAGGAAAACAATGAAAACTTAAGCCTTTGAAAAATCACATGAGTGAAAACTGGCAATGCTAGATAATATACTGTTTCTATTTCGTATATTCTAAAACTGGTATAATGGAAGGCTATTTGATTAATAGTAACAATTACTAGGGTAAGTCAAAAGTTTTGCAATATTTTGGTAATGCGAGGCACAATTTGGCAGTTTTGAATGCTTTTGACAAGGTCATGAATATGACAAACCACACTGAATAGTGAGATGCTGAGCTTGTTTAATACTATTCTGAATGTGACTCAGTGAATTTGGTTCTATGGCTTAGAGCACTACATCAAAATCTATAGTTTTAGGTTTACATAACCTTCCCTGATAGTCGAGGTTCTTGCAACCCAAGTAAAATTTCTTGAACCACCTGCTGTGATCAACTATGTCTTTACCCTTCATACAGCAAATTCTTTTGGTTGCTTCTGTGGTGTTTTAACTCAGTTTAAACACAGAAAATATAAGTTTCCAAATTAGATAACGTTGCGTATTCATCAGTGTGGCTTTCAAATCACACACAATGAAACAATGTACAATGTGTCAGCACACCAATTACCATGATACAACTAACTCAACAGATACCTTCTACAGCTTGAACTGCATAGCATATAGGATAAATGTGCTGCAAATTAGCATGTACCAAAATATTGCAAAATTTTTTACTCGCTCTAGTATTATAGTGTAATGTTTTTTTGTATGTTTTTCATATTGTTCTCCTTATTTAATTAATTATACAAGAGTAGACTAATAAGTCTGTAGTGTGAGATATTAATGAGCCGAATTTGGTTTTAAATGTAAAGTATAATGTTTGATCTATGCAATTAAGATTCATCTCTGAATTAAGGAAGGAAATTATATTACAAAATAGATATATCTTGTGTGAAATAAATGCTTTTTTCATTATTAGACAATAGATTTATTGATGTGACTAGAAATACCAAAACTTTTATTCATGGCAGATCTGACTGATAAAATGAAACGCAGTTTCTTCCAGGCAGCGGTCGTGTCGATACTGCTATATGGATGCACTATTTGGATGCTAACAAAACGGCTGGAGAAGAAGCTAGACGGCAATTACACAAGAATGCTGCGAGCAATATTGAACAAGTCCTGGTGGCAACACCCCACAAGGCACCAACTATACGGCCACCTGCCTCCCATCACGAAAACTATCCAAGTTAGACGAACCAGACATGCAGGAAACTGCATATGGATGCACTATTTGGATGCTAACAAAACGGCTGGAGAAGAAGCTAGACGGCAATTACACAAGAATGCTGCGAGCAATATTGAACAAGTCCTGGTGGCAACTATATGGATGCACTATTTGGATGCTAACAAAACGGCTGGAGAAGAAGCTAGACGGCAATTACACAAGAATGCTGCGAGCAATATTGAACAAGTCCTGGTGGCAACACCCCACAAGGCACCAACTATACGGCCACCTGCCTCCCATCACGAAAACTATCCAAGTTAGACGAACCAGACATGCAGGAAACTGCTGGAGAAGCAGGGACGAGCTCATAAGTGATGTACTCCTATAGACCCTCACATATGGCCGAGCAAAAGCAGGACAACCAGCTCAAACATACATACAGCAGCTATGTGAGGATATGGGATGTAGATCTGAAGACCTGCCGGAGGCGATGAACGATAGGGAGAAGTGGTGAGAGAGGGTCAGGGATATCCATGCTGGCGGCAAAAAATGATGATGATGATGATGTATGAGAGTCATTCAATAAATAAGGGAATTTTTTGAAAAAGCAAAATAATATTTAAAAAAAAATTTTTTTCCATAAATGTGAACTCTACTTTGTTAGAAATTAGTTTGTAGCAAAAATTATTTTAATCTTGCAAAAATATTTGTTTTAAGGCTATTCAAAATGAGAGTAAATCAGAGTGCTTCAGGCTTGAACAGAGGTCTGTCATGAAGTTTTAGGTAGCTGAGAAGTGCAAACCATGTGAAATTTATAGAAGAATGTATGGAGTGTATGGAGAAGCATTTCTAAGTCAATAAATATTTACAAATGATCTAAACATGGGTTTTCCACAACGAATCTGTGTTGAAAAAACAGTTCATGGAGTGGAAATGCACTGACTCTCTGATAAAGAAAAAGTTCCTGGTGTAGCAGTCAGTAAAGAAGGTCATGTTGACAGTCTTCTGGGACATGAAGAGACCCATCATTGTTGATCACCTTGAAAAAAATGCAAATGTAAAGAGTACTTCCTATTGTTAACTCCTTTGGCAAAATTCACCTTATTCATTAAATGACCCAACCTTATCACCACAAGCAGGATGTGACACAAGGTGAAATTTTAAGTGGAGTAAAGCCTGTTTAAATTCAGAGATTTCCTTCTCCAAGACAGGTTGCCTAACCAAGACTGAATAAGACAGTCTGCACTACTATTTATCTATAGCTGGGGGAGAGGAGAACAGGTAGATTCATGCCTTTGCTAAGAGAATTTGTGCAAACAGAAACACAAATAGTCAACTTTTATTCATGCATGTGAATGACTGCTATTACTTTTCGGGTTCAACCACTCTCTCTCTCTCTCTCTCTCTCTCTCTCTCAGTACACTTGTATTTTAAGTTATTACCAGTAATTTATTGTATTGTACGGAGACATTAAATAATTGTCTCCTTTTAATTTTTGGTGGGGAGTGTCATTTACATGAGCTTACATAAGAATTCAAAATCCTTCTTGTTCTCTTTTGTTTCTGTTCTTTGACCAGAAAAAGATGTGGTTGCTGATCTCTGTTATTTGGATAATTAAGACATGCCTTTTTAAAATTTTATTTATGTCTCCTGCCATGCAATTATACAATACAGAAAAGCCAGCCTGGCTTTGTTGTATAATCTATTGACCATCAAAATACACAAACAAAATTTTTACCATTTTTGTACCTCTTTCATATACTACTTGTTCCTGGAACACTATGTACATATTTTATCTATAGGGACAGATTTGTGCATTCTTGTAAATACTGTTTGTATTTTTATTATTTGTACTGGTGTTCGCCAATGGTCCAAGAGATTGGGGTCCAATCTCAGGTCGAGTCATACCAAAGACTCTAAAAATTGGTACTTGATCCCTCCTGACTCAGTATTGTAGGTTGGGACCAAGGGTAAGTAGAGTTATTTAGGGTAAGGACTTGCGACCTCCCCTACAACTCGGTGTAATAGCTACTAAAACAACTCCGCTTACTTTAAAGTACCAGCTCATCGACCAAGTGGGTAGAGTGTTTGCCAATGGTCCGGTAGACCTGGGTTCAATCCTAGGTCACGTCATACCAAAGACTTTAAAAATGGTACTTGATACCTCCTTGCTTAACACTAAGCATTATAAGGTATGTATCAAGGGTAAAGTGGAGCAATCCAGGGAAAGGAGTTGCGCCATCCCCTACACCTCAGTGTCGTAGCTATTGAAAAGGGAGCCTTCTGGTCGCCCTCGACTAAGGTTACCAACTTTACTTTTACTTATTATGTGTGCATGAAATGTTCCTCTGTGTGTCTTTCTTTTGTTTATTCAGTATAACTGTATCCTTAGATATACTAATGCAAATATCAGACCTTGATGAGTAGGGACTTGACTAAATATCTTCCCTAGCACTAACTCAACTAATAGAATAAATATAAAAAATGGAATTTTGAACATAACTTTATGTTTAATTTTTTGCTTGGTATCAGCATCAATATCTTAAAATTCTGATGATTTTGAAATATTTTATTGATAATTCTTTTATAATAATAATACAACACCAATGAGGTTGACAAAAACCTTATTCAACAGAAATATGGCTTCTAGACTTTGGCTGTTATCATAAGAGAACATTCATTAACTGCCTTCTCTGTTCTTTGCTTTTGTATAATTTTGTGATATAAAAATAGCAAACTACCACTCAATTATTCCCTAAGGCAAACTTCATCAAAATTTAAAAAAACTAAAAATTACCTTGCGAATATGAGCTTGAAGTTAAATTATACATTTTAGGCTAATATAAAATATCTTTTTCAATTTTACCTCATTTTTGAAATATGATATAAAAATAAAATCTTTTCATTTTTCTATAGTTCATTTTTTAATACATTTCAGTAACATTTCCATTTCAATTCCAGTATAACTGAATAATAAGGAAATAACAGTAATATGTTTTAAATATAAAACATACAAAAACTATTACCCTGTCAGCAGTGTTTAGAATACACTGATTATATCTTTTGTAGAGTAAGACATCCCCCCACACCCCCTCCAAACAGGAGTGTCCTGAGTATAACACTAAACTGCAACTAATGATGACGTTCCACTTTAGGAGATCTGGAGAGTGAGTAGTATCTTTTCATTGCCATTACCCCCAAGTCCACTCTGACTCAGTGGTAGTACCAGTTAGGGTCCCATCCAGGGGTGAAATAGTTTAAAAATTAGTTGTACTTGATAGGAATGTGTGCAAAAAATGACTCTTAAGAAACAACTACACAAAAAATGTAAATATAAATATACAATGAAGGTGATTCTCTAACCTCTTGGCATAAAATAACTCTAAACAGATTGATATGACGTTAAAATTAATCAATTAATACTAAAGCTATACCAAGTAGTAGAAGTTCTCAAAGAGGAGAAAAATGAAAATTGGGAGATTTAACCCTCTTGCAAGCAGAGTGATATTTTAATTGCCAACATTACATAAGCAGAGCAATATTTTTGTTGTTTTGAGATAGCTCAATGTAAAGCATTTTCACTTTTGGCTGCTCATTGACCAATTCAATGTTAGTATAACGAACCGTTATTAGGAGGCCTCACTGTGGTCTAAGATAGTGTAAAGGTTGTTTGGCAAAATATCATTATTAAAAGCGAGTGCTTTATTGTTTCCATGTTATTGTACAATGACATACAATTGCTGATCAAATTATTGTGGGTTTTCTTTTTATATATATATATGATTAACTGACTGGTTTTATCATACCCTCTATTTTGCAAATTTTCTGAAAATAATTTGCCCACTCTCTAAGGATGAAAAAGAATTATCTGCTTGTGAAAAGGTTAAGATATCATTTCAAAAACTGAATTGGTGAACTTTATTGCCAAAATATTCATTAAAGAATTAAAGATATACAAAAAAAACAAAAAAACTACTTCAAATAAAAAAATCTTTGTCCTCCTTACCATCATTTCTAACATGATTTAACAGCAAAATTGGCAAATATCAGAAGAAAAAAAATTAATTTTTTCAATTATTTTTTTCATCTGAAGTTTAGTTCTTTTCATTGCAATAACTCAACACTGTCAGTCGATGGTCATTAGTAAACTGTGTGAATCATAAATAAAGAATAAAGAAAAAACTCACAGACAAGAACTTATTCTTTATTCATGATCTGCAATGTTTCATTAATGATTATAGATTGATAGTTCATCTTGTTGCAATAAGAAGCGACTAAAATTAAGACGAAAGAAATATTAACCAAAAATTAATTATGGTTGCAAAAACTTCATCTTATATAAGTTCAAGGCAATATCAGGAAAGGAGACTAAATATTCATCTGAGAGTGACACATATAGCCAAATTGATAGGATTTGAATTAATTGTTTATAAAAAATAATAAATCCTTCAGTCATCATTGTTTGGTTTGGTTTCTTTGTTTAATGGCATATCAACCTTTGTAGGTTCTTTAATGGCAAAGCCATTCTTATAGAAGAATAGTAGTGGTACTATTTAACCCATAGCTGGGAGGATAAGGGGGTTCATACCTTTCCCAAGGGTATTTGTCTGAAAATGAATGTAATAGTGCGACTGGAGTTTGAACTTTCTTACTACGACTCCAGAGTCCATCACTTTAACCATTACACCATGAGGACACCCCTTGTCAAAATTGAGAAAAAAATAATATAACAATTGCAATTATTATTTCACTCCTGGTGAGTTTTTCACATCAGTGTTAGTTAGTGGTTTTTCACTGGAGTCTAAGTGACAAAAAGTCTCCTCGGGTCTCCAGGACTTTTCTGAATAATTTAGCTGATCTTAACAATGCTGAAGTTTGGATGGTTTCAATTCTCCAACTGATTTATGATTCCTTTCTCCAAGCTCTTGAGGACCATTCTGAGTGTACCAACTACAATTGGTATTATCTTGACTCTCACATTCCATAGCTTTTTCAGTTCTCTGGCAAGGTTTAAGTATTTGTTGATCTTTTTGCTTTTTTTATTTTCACTCTGTAGTCCTCTGGAATGGCAAAATCCACAAGACAGCAAATTCTCTTTTTTTTGTTAATTAACATTAGGTTTGGTCTTCTGGCAGGGATTAGGTGATCCGTCTGTATCTCCAAATCCCAGAGGATTTTATGGGTCTCATTCTCCAGGATGCATTCTGATTTGTGTATATACCATTCTTATATGCAATTTCCCCAGTTTGTTGCTGGAAATCTCTGTACATTTGCTTTTTTTTGCCATTTCTGTTTCCTAGTTTTTGCTGTTTTTCTGTCAGGTCTTATATTGTCAATGCCACATACTCCTTGCAAGTTTTTCACTCCAGTGTTAGCTGGTGGTCTTTTATTGGAGTTTGAATGACAAGAAGTCTCCTGAGGTCTCCAGGACTCTTCTCAGTATTCTAGCAGATTTTAACAGGGCTTTAGTCTATATGGTCTTGATTCTTCCTCTGATCTTCAGTTTCCCCAGTCTCTTTACCAGGCCTCTGTGGGACTGTTTTAAGGACACAAACTCTAATTGGTATCACTGTCACTTTCATGTTCCACAGCTTTTTCAGGTTCCTGGTAAATTCAAGGTATTTTTCAATCTTTTCACTTTCTTTTATTCTCTGGTCTCCAGGAACACCAAAATTCATCAGTTGATGAGTTCTTTTCTTCTTGTTAATTAACACAAGGTCTGTTCCTCTGGTCGAGATTGGGCAATCTCTATTATTATCACCCATATTATTATTATTATTATTACTTTGATCCATGTGAGTTTTTCCCATTAGCTCAAACAGATGGTTTTTCACTGGAGTCTGACTGATAGCAAATCTTCTCATGACTCCAGGACTCTTCTAAGTATCCTGACTGATTTTAATTCTTCCTCTAATCTATAAGTCATTGAGCCTCTTTTTCAGGTTCTTGGGGAACTGTTCCAAAGGCTAAGACTGGTATTACTGTCACTTTCATGTTCTACAGCTTCTCAGTTTTCTGATGAGGTCATAGCATTTGTCCAGTTTTTTGTTTTCTTTCATCTTCACTCTGTGGTCTGTTGGCAACATAGTGGATTTTGTTGTAAAATCCACTATGTGACTTACTTTTTTTCTTGTTAATTAATTCTATGCATTTCATTTTCAAGAACAGATTTTGATTTGTACATATACCATTTGTTAGTGTGGTGGAATTTCAGTTTTTGCACAATTCCCAGTGGATCACCTTTTCCACTCAGTTGTACTTGTTCTTGTATTCTTTTTGTGTTATTTATCTCTAACACCACATATCCTACACTTATTATTATATTTACTAATATTGTGAGTTTTTCACACCACTGTTAGCTGATGGTCTTTCACTAGAGTTTGAGTGACAGCAAGTCTCCTCAAGTCTCCAGGACTCTTCTCAGTATTCTGGTCAATCTCAACAATGCTGTAGTTTGGACAGTCTCCACCTGTCCTGTTATTTCCAAGTCCTCCAGTCCTTGTATCAGTCCCTTGGTGACTGTACCAAGAGCACCAATTAGAATTGGTATAATTGTCACTTTCAGATTCCACAGTTTTTTCAATTGCCTTGCAAAGTTGAGGTACTTATCCCTCTTTTTGCATTCTTTTAATGTTACTCTGTGATCCACTGGGACAGGAAAGTCCACAATTTCAGAAGTTTTCTTTTTTTGTTGATTATTATAAAGCCTGGTTGTCTGGCCAAGATTAGGTGATCTGTTTGTATCTCAAAATCCCAAAGGAGTTTGTGTGTATCATTCTCCAGGACAGATTCTGGATTGTGCATATACCATTTGTTTGTATGGTCAAACTTCATTTTCTTGCACATCTCCCAGTAGATCATCTTGCCCACCCAGACGTGCCTAGTCTTATATTCTTTCTGTGCTAATTTGCTGCATTCACTTATTATGTGATTGATCATTTCGTCTCTATCACCACATAACTTACATTTGCTGTTTTATTGATCTTATTTATTCCTGCTTTGATATAGTTGGTCCTTATGTTGTTATTTTGTGCTGCTATTAGAAGAGATGCAGTTTCTCCCTTAAGGTTTCCTTTTCTTAGCCACATCCACATTTTCTCATGTGAGATGTCACTTGTTAATCACTTAAAATGTCCACAGATTTCTTTTTCTTCCCACTTTTATTTTCTGGTTATTGTCATTCTGCTGATCCTCGTGTGTCATTAGTATTGTTTCTGATGGCTGTAATTAGTCTTCCTCCATGTTTTTCTATGTCATCTTTGAGTTGTTGTATCAATGTGTCACCTCTGTCTTCAATGCTGGCAAGTCTTCTTCCTCCCTCTTTTCTTGACACATAGTTTGTCAACCTCATCTCTGGGATACAAGGCCTTATGCATGGTCATTAGTTTTCTTGTTCTCTGGTCCACGTGTTTAAATTTTTCTCTTGTCCACTTCAAGAATAGTCCTGAGGGAGACGGCCCGGGTATTTATTATCATTATTATTATTATTATTATTATTACTCTTTGTAAGTTTTTCAAACCAGTTATAACTGATGGTCTTCACTGAAATTCTTCATTTGTCCACTTCAAGAAGGTCCCGAGGGGGACAGCCCAGGTATCTATTATTATTTACTCATTGAGAGTTTTTCACATCAGCGTTAGCTGATGGTTTTTCACTGAAGGTTGAGTGACAGCGAGTCTCAAGTCTCCAGGACTCTTCTCAGTATTCTGGCCATTCTAAATAATGCTATAGTTTGGATGGTTTCCACTTGTCCTCCAACTTCCAAGTCCTCCAGTTCCTTTAATAATCCTTTAGTTACTGTACCAATAGCACCAATCACAATTGGTATAATTGTCACCTTCATGTTCCATAGTTTTTTCAATTCTCTAGCAAGGTCCAGGTACTTATCCTTCTTTTCACACTCTTTCAGTTTTGTTCTATGTTCAGCCAGGACAGCAAAGTTCACAATTTTACGAGTTCTCTTTTTTTTGTTGATTATTATAAGATCTGGTCTTATGGCCGAGATTACAGGATCCGTTTGTATATCAAAGTCCCATAGGAGTTTATGTGTGTCATTTTCTAGGATAGAGGCTTGGCTGTGCATATACCATTTGTTCGTATAGTCAAATTTAAATTTCTTGCACATCTCCCAGTGGATCACCTTGCCGACCCAGTTGTGTTTAGTCTTATATTCCTTCTGCACTAATTAGCTGCATTCGCTTATTATGTTATTGATGATTTTGTATCTATCACCACATAACCTACATTTGCTATTTTGTTGCATCTTATCAATTCTTGCTTTGATATGATTGGTTCATATGGTGTTGTTTTGTGTTGCTATTAGGAAAAATTCTGTTTCTTTCTTAAAGTTTCCTTTTTTTAGCCGGTCCAGGTTTTCTTGTGTGAGATATTGTTTATTAGACGTTTAAAATGCCTGTAGAGTTTTTTTCTTCCCATTTTTGTTTCCTGGTTATTATCATTCTCTTGTCCATCGTATTGTCAGTATCATTTCTGATGGCTGTAATCAGTCTTCCTTCATGCTTTTCTATGTAGTCCTCAAGTTTTTGTATTGATGCTGTCTTCAATGCTGGCAAGTCCTCTTCCTCCCTCCTTTCTTGATACATATAGTCTGTCAACGTCATCCCTGGGATGTAATGCCTTATGCATGGTCATTAGTTTTCTTATTCTTTAGTCCATTTGGTTAAGTTCTCTGGTTCACATCAAAAAGGGTCCCGAATATCTAATAAGAGGTACAGCCAAGGTATTTATTCCTTTGATAAGGTTTCTGACAGATAGTTTTGTCTCGAGTAGCTTTCTAGTTCTCCTGAGATATTCTTTCTGAATTTTTTCTTTCATCTCCACTTGTTGGATGGTGTCAGCCTCCAAGATGCCCAAGTATTTGTAGATTTCTTTTCTCTGAATGTTCTAATCTTGTCTTGATTTGGTAGTTCCATTCTGTCAGTTAGGTGTCATATGCTACTTTTTATAAGTAGCATGACACATTCAATGCCATATTCCATTCCTATGTTCTGACTGTATATTCTAACTGCGTGTATGAGAATTTCCAGTTCTTTTTCAATTTTTGCAAATAGTTTGATATCATCCCTGTACATTAGGTTATGGATCTTTCCCTGCAATCTACTAAGTTTGTATCTGGCTGTGCATTTTCTGAGTGTGTGGTTAAGTGGAATCATGGCAATTATGAATGGTAACAGTGATAGTGCATCTCCTTGAAAAATACCTCTTTGGATCTTTGCTTCAGCTAAGCCTCTTCCTCCTGCTGTCAATACCACTCTCCAGGTTTTCATGGTTTTCTTGATAAAGTTTATGATTTCATCTGATATTTTGTACATTTTTATTTACTCTTTTAGAGTTTTTCACATCAGTATTAGCTGATGGTTTTCACTGGAGTTTGAGTGACAGCAAGTCTCCTCAAGTTTCCAAGACTCTTCTCAGTATTCTCAGTCCTCCAGGCCTTATTACTATTATTATTATTTTTATCATTTACTCTTTACAAGTTTTTTAAACTAGTTATAACTGATGGCCTTCAATGAAGTCTGAGGGACAGCAAGTCTCCTTAGCCCTTCAAGACTCTTCTTAGAGCTGTTGCTGTTGTTATTGTTGCTGTTGCTGTTTCTAAACACTGAAAAATATTATAGAATATGAAGTGATAGCTATGCTCATTATTATTAGTATAATGGAAATGATCCTGAAAAGCCTACTAAAATGGTTAGAGGACCTAAAAAATAAAAAAGAATCAAGACCATCCAGGCAGTAGTGTTACAAAATTTAGTTGTATACTAATTTTAACTCTGTAATACGCTTCAATGAAATAAAAGCACTTTAACTTAATACTTTATGTCATGTTTTATTTTTTTATATCTTTCTTTTCTTTTTCTTTTGTACTAATTCCAATATATTATCATTTTCTTTCTTCTGTTTATTTCTTTATCTAGATTTAATCTCTTACGAGTTACTAATTTTTCCTATCTCATTCTTATTTTTTCAATCTTATTTAATTCAAATCTGTTTTCTTTATATATTTTCTTTTTTTTTAAATAAAAGACATCATCTTATTATTTTTTGCATTATTTTTTTTATTGTTCTCTTTTAAATTCACACACACACACACACACACACACACACACACACACACACACACACACACACACACACACACACACACACACAGTATACTCTCTTTTTTCTTTTTTATTGTTTTTTTTCTCACCTCCTCCCTTTCTGTCATTACAGCCAATTATCTCTCTCCATTTTTCATTATTTCTATAGTTTCTTCTTCTTTTCCTATATTATTAATTTTTCCTTTTTCATGCTGCCCTCTTTTTAGATGCCCCCCCCACTCTTCTTCCTTATACTTATTTCTTTATTATTTCTTTATCTTTTTTTTCTCTTTTCTTAGATATAATCTATCCTCATGTCTTGCTGCTAGCACATGTAACCTTTTCCCTTGGCATTAACATTCCTCAGGTTTTTCATCTTAACTTCTTTCCTTCAGCATTTTATTCAGAAGAGATTCTTCGTGTTATATGCAGCCAAAATACATTTTAGGTCAAACCTATAATACTGAAAAAACAAAAAACAAACAAAAAAAAAAAAAAAAACTAAAAAAGACTCAAGAAAATATAAAGCATGTTAGAAGATTCCCACTATAATTAAACATAAAGAAATATTTGAGTTGTTTCTGATTCTTTAATAAAATTTGTCAATAGTTGGAAATCAATCAGTAATGAAGTTGTAGAAGGAATAAAGATTCTCTGAATAGGAGAGGAAAATGTCTTTTACAATTGAGTCAATTTGCCTTACTTTATATAGCTCCTCACCAATATAATGTTATGAGATGCTTTGAATCTTATAAATTGAAGACTTTCTTCTTTATAGATGTCCCTGACAGAAAATTAACACAAATTCTCTCTCTCTCTCTCTCTCTCTCTCTCTCTCTCTCTCTCTCTCTCTCTATGTCCTTATTCAGTTTTCAACTGCTCCTAATCTGTATAATGGCTAGTAACTAGCTGAAAATGATTTCCCTTTTGAAAATCTCTTTCAACCAGAGAAATTGTTGTCTGGAAAGGCATTGTAAAGAAAATACAAAATGAAAGATCATTTGTTGAGTTTTATTATACATCTATGAGCAAAAATGAAATAAAAAAAAGTAAAAAAATGAGAATCATTTTTTCGGTCAGTACAATTTTAGCAAAGCTTGTGAATACTAATTATGATCATCTCTACTTATAATCCCATATCGACTCCAATCTCTTGTTGACTGATTTACTTATTCATTATTTCAGAGTCTAAGAAAATTATTGTTGGTATGTAACAAAGCAACAATGGTTCTTTTTATATCTTAATATTATAGTAAAGGTGTAAAGTTAGTTATGTGTAGTTCTTTTTTTCACCTGGAAAGGTTACTGTGTGTGTGAGTGTCTGCCTGTGTGTATGTGTGCAAGAGCCTCTGGGTGTGTGAATGCCTGTGTGTTTTTTGTGCACATCTATGTCTATGTGTGTATACATCTGTGTGTGTGTGTATGAGTACTGCTATGTGTATGTGCCTCTGTGTGTGAGTGCACCTCTATGTTTATGTGTATCTGTGTGTGTGTGTGTGTGTGTGTGTGTGTGTGTGTGTGTGTGTGTGTGTGTGTGTGTGTGCCTCTATGTATATATGAGTTTTTGTATCTGTGTGTGTGTTTAAACCTCTGCAAATATACATGTCTGTTTCTATGAATATATTCACCAATCCTTTCACACTAGAAGAATGTGACAGAAGGTTAACTTTTAAGTGGAGTTTAACAGGGTTGATTTCAGATTTTTTCTTCTCCTAGACCAGTTGCCATACCAAAGTTAAAAAGCCCAATCTGCCCTACTATTAACCCATAGCTGGAGTGAGAATAGATGGATTCATACCTTTCTGAGGGGTATTAGCAGTGTGTGAAATGTAAATAGCCTTGACCAGGAATTGAACTTGGTTCACTGTGTTGATATATATATGTATGAATACATATGTGTACATCTGTGTGTGTGTGTGTGTGTGTTCATCTATGTGTTTGTGTAAGTGTATATGTGTATGTGTTGTTACCTCTATTTGTATGCATATGTGTGTGCCTCTATGTCTATGTGCATGTGTGTGTGTGTGTGCTTGTATATATATATATACGTGTGTGTTTATGTCTCGGTATGTGTATGAATTTGTATATGAGGGAGTGCCTATATATGTGCGTATACATGCCTCTGTTTGTGTGTGTGCATCTATGCCAACATGTGTGCTTGTGCCTCTGTGTATGAATATCTGCATGCGTGTGAGTGTGTCTGCGTATATGTGTGAGTGCCAATGTATTTTTATATGTGCGTCTCTGCATATACATATGTCTGTGTCTTTAAGAGTGTGTATAAATGTCTGTGTATGTGAGTACCTCTGTGTGAGTGTATGTGATTGTGTGTATGCTGTTATATATATGTGTGCGTGCCTCAATGTGTGTATGTGTTTGTGTGCCTCTCTGTATGTATTTATATATATATATATATGTGTGTGTGTGTGTGTGTGTGTGTGTGTGTGTGTGTGTGTGTGTGTGTGTGTGTGCGTGTGTGTTTCTGTTTCTATATGTATGTGAATGAAAGTCTATGCGCATTTGAGTACCCTTGTGTATGTATGTGAGTGCCTTTGTGAGTGCATGTGTGTATATGTGCACACGTGTGTGTGTGTGTGTGTGTGTGTGTGTGTGTGTGTGTGCAAGTGCATATTTGTAATATTCATTTCTGGCTACCAATATTCAACATATTTTCTTTTCTCCTCATCAAGATGTGAAAAATGTTCAGTTTCTGTAAGGACATTTGCTCGAATGAAAAGAAATATTTAAGTATTCATTCATTTATTTTGCTAAGTTCTCTTGTAATATACGAAGGAATAAGATCAAAGAATTTTCTTTTATTTAAAAAGCCAGCACATAGAACGAATTTAGAGCCAGATTGTATATATATATATATATATATATATATATATATATATATATATATATATTACTGTTATAATCTAAAGTTAAAAGTGCCTCTAATTTGTAAAATCTTTACAGAGCTCAAAATACAAAATCTCCTCCCACACCTCTCATCCTCCCTCACAGACTCCCTGCCTTCCTTGAATCTCTGATGCCACTCAAAAACTGATGCTTGATTCATGCATGATGCTCCAAAAGCAGTTTGAAGCATTCCATACGTTTCTGTGGCATTTTTTCCAAGTTTAAAACAGTTTAAAAAATTATAGCATATCATTCTTCTAAAGTGTCCTCACTTCCAGATTGCATTTTTGAAATTCACCAGCTGTGACAATCAGGCTTTAGTAGGGTGTATTCCAATTGCTGCTGTAGCTGTTCATTTAAAGCTGAAATCATAAACATTGGTCAGTCATCTCATAAGATGTATAGCAATAACATACTGAATTTTCAAGAGTCTACGACATTTCTAAATACCTGTACAAAAATGTCTGGAAACTTATTGAAGGCGCCACACACACACACACACACACACACACACACATATATATATATATATATATATATATATATATATATTACTTTATAAGTAAGGATAAAATGACATTTTATTAACATAATTTTGTGACCTTTTTTAGGTTTATTTGCTATTATATTTTTAATCTCTCCGCAGTTACATTTTTCAATTTTCAGTTGTTCTCAAAGACATATTTTCAAGCAAATAACAAGTATTTCAAAAAACATAACTTAAAAACCTTTGAATCACCAGAAAATGTTAAAATAATCAATGTAAATGTTATTTTAACTGGTGTTAAAACAATAAAAACATCATTTTTTGAATAAAATCAGTAAGTTTCCTGCTTTGTTTCTCTGTCTTTTTTCTATAATTAGCATTTGCATAGTACTAGGAATTTGACTAGGGTCACAGAAATTTAGCTATTGTTGCGCATAATAGTGAAAGGGTTAAGCACTCTGTTAGATATCAGATGAAAAAAAAGTTATTGCTCAATTCTATTCAATTGTTTTTATGAACTGTCAAGTTCACCATAAAATCTGATGCAGTCTAATGATAAAGCTATGATGAAGGCAACTCTTCTAGGAAAAGTTAACTCCAAAATCCAAACTGGAGAAGGAACCTCAATGCATGCCCCTTTGTGTATGTACTTGTGTGTGCCACTGTGTGCACACATACAGGCACACACATACACTTTCTGCTCACTTATAGGTATCTTTTGATGAGAAAAATCTAAGAAAAGGTTCTTTGAAATAAAAACCTATGCAGTTTGCATAGTCACCAGTTATCTTGCTATGCTTGTCACTGGGATGTAGCTATGTAGACCCAGAAAATGGCATAAATGTTGTACAAGTGTACGTTATTATAATCCAATGACATACATATGTGTTACTTCCTTATCGTCTTATGAATCCTCAATATTTCTCACAAGTTGAGTTAATTATTAATTAGAATGTTTGAGTTGTAATTTTGGTGGTAAAAAGATGGCTACCATTTGTCAAGATGTGGTGTTGCATACCATTCGTGGCCATAATTTGGTGATGTCCGTAATAATAATACAGATACGAAAACAGGGGGACTCTGTTGTTTCAGACACAAATGGTTTTATTAATTTCTGACTTTGGTTCTTTGACACGAGGAGAGAGACACAATTCTTACTATGCTAACCATCCCCAATGTGTGACATGTCTTGTGCTGTACAAGATCTCAATTTATCTCTGCCGGTCGGGACCCTAAAAACTTAACCGCCGTTGCAGCGGTAAAAAACTCAACTCTCTGCCTCAATGGCAGGAACTCAACTTCTCAACTCAATGGTCCAACCTCAACTGACTCTCTTTCAAAATCCTTAAATTCTCAGGACTATCTCTTCTGGGCATGATGTCATCCACACTCCAGCCCTATTTCCTGTCTGGGGGTTTGTTATGACAATGGTGATTGTCATATCCTTTGCACACGAGCATGAACTGCACCAATTGACTATACACCTGGGCTTTTAACCCGAATAGTTCAAAGTCCAACCAAACTGAATGATAAAATATAATTAACAAAAAATGATTAATATAAAAAAATCATTCCTTAATTATATAACAGTGGCAGTCATCATATATATAATAGGGTGAGTTAAAAGTTTTGTAATATTTTGGTAACGTGAAGTACAATTCAACAGTATTGGATGCTTTTGTCAAAGTCAAGAAGGTGATGAACCACACTGGATGCTGAGATGCCAAGCATGCCTGATACTCTCTGAGTGCTACTTGCTGGATTGCCTCTATGACTTGGAGCACAGCCTTGTAATCTCCAGTTTAGACCTGCTGGACCTTCTCTAATAGTCAAGGTTCTTGCAATCTGAGTAAAATTTCTTGAATCCTCTGGTTACTGTATTGGGATCAACTGTGCCTTCACCTTTTGTTCAACAAATACTTCTGGCCCAGTTTAAACTTGTGAAACATAAGTTCCAAACTAGACTACATTGCGCTTTCGTCTTTGCTACTTTCAAATCACACACAGAGTGAAGCAATGCACAACATTCAAAAGGTAGTTAAAAGCAGTTAAGGAAAACAAGATAACTTGAAAAAAGCAAATTTTCTACATTGAAAGAAACCCAACAAACAACAACATGCAGAAACCTAGGAAAGTTTAAAAAGAATTAAAACATAACAAAAAGAACAACTACAATACATCCAAGATCATATCAATAAAATCAGAAATCCTAAGAGGATAAATAGTCTTAATTACACAAAGGAAAAAACACCTCTAGATTAAAACAAAAAGCCACTAGCCAAGAAGAAAGACTTTAGAAGTGGAAAGAAAATTTCATGAATCTATTTAGAAACCCTCCTGAAACAGATAAAATTAATGAAAAAATTATTAATCATCAAACTTGAACACTTTATTGAAATGAACTTGACAAAGTTTGAAAAAAAATTAAAAACAGAACAGTTGCAGATCTTGAGAAAATACCTCCTGAAATATGAAAGAAAATGAAATTTGATGATATATTTCTTTGATTATGCAACACAGTGTATAAATAAACATAATAGAGGAGAATTCCTGTGGCATGAAGGATAATGTGCAAGACTGCAAACTTTGAATTAAGTGAGTTTGAGCTCCAGTCACATTATTGTGTTCACTTTGGGACAAATATCCTCGCAAAATATATGAATCTCCTTATTCTCCCCAGTTATGGATTAAATAGGACCACTGCTGTTCTTGCCAGGGAAAAGGAAGCACCAGGAAATGATAATTTAAAAATAGGGAGATAAAAAATCATATGGAAATTACACAAGAAAAATTGAAGGAACTGCAAATGGAATAACATGTACACGGTTGTCAAGAAGAAATCTAAAGAGAGAAGATTGAGTACAAGATTGATTAAAGGTTGTCAGCTTGAGTAGGTGATAGATTAAAGATTGTCAGCTTAAGTAAGAGATAGATTAAAGGTTGTCAGCTTGAGTAGGAGATAGATTAGAGTTTGTTAGTTTAAAACTGTAGATTTGTTTACTTCACAAGTTTTGTATAAGTGTAGTTTCCAAGTTTGAATTAACTCTGTGAAGAAAGAAAATAAACCATCATAACACAATTCAAGTCAATTAATCATTTATATGTTATATACACTGATGAGCCAAAACATTATGGCCAGCAGTATAAGCTAAGAATGACAACTACTGTCTTTTAGTCACTAGACATGTCAGAGTTCATCAGCAGATAAACCAGTTTTGATGTGTTGAATGTGACAATTGTGGACAAGAAGAAAAATTTTGATTAAGGCAAAATTGTTCTGGTCAGAAAAGTTGATAAAAGCATTTCTGAAATCATCATCATCATCATCATCATCATCATCATCAAGGCATGCTGATAGCATGGATTCCTTTAATTCTCTCCTGCCTTCCATCCCTGTCACTCATCATTCTTGGTAATTCTACATGGTATTCAGTATCTGCACAGAGATGATGGATGTAAGTTTTTGCAGGTTGCACAAAATTAGTGTCTCCATGTATTCACTGGAGAATGTCACTTATGAGTTCATCCTTTCTTCTCTAGCAGTGCCCAGCATATATTATCATTCTTACTTGAATAGTTTGCAAGATGGGAGGTAAGTGGCCATGTAGTTACTGTTTTGTAGGATGGTGTTATAAGGATTTGTTCAAAACAGCATGCAATATTCTTGTGTAGTTCCTATTTAGCTTTTTTCCAGGCATTTTATTAAATTCCAAGTGGTGCAACCATATAGTAATACTGATATGGCTAGAGCTTAGAAGAATTTCAATTTTATCTTATCAGAATGATAAGATTTCAATATAGTCATTAACCTGTCAATAGGAGGACTAGTGTTGTATAGCCATGACCAACTATACAAACACATATACATATACAACTGCATGCAGAATCATGACAACACAATAAAGACGAGCAACACAGTCTTTTAGAAAAATATACCTCTCACTTTAGTTGAAAGGGTTGTGTGTGAGAGGGACTTGGAGACCAAACAGAACTGCAACATATTGACCCCCACTCTATTGGCCATAACTGCGTTTCTTTCCCGTTCTCCTGGCCTGCTCAACTGGGGGCCTGGGAGCCCAGCCTCTCTGGGTGCTGGTTTTCTCTACCGCATCTTATCTCCAAATTGTCTGATCCCCAACTCGTCTGATCTCCAACTGCAACTGCTCAATCAGAGGCCCGAGGGCCCACTCTGCTGGGTTCTGGCTTTCTCTATCACATCTTGTCTCTAACTGATTGAATTTTCTGTGCACTGAGTTATATAATAGTTCAACGCCCACCTTCTTCTTGTGGGCATCACAAATTGCACTCATTCAACCCATCCACAGGTGCATTTCCTATTTTGACAGCCTGGTCGGGTTGTAGGTCAATATACAACACTAGTTGGCTGGGGTTGTAGAATACACCAACTGCATCTCTGCAGAGGGGTCAAACCCCAACCTCAAATGGATGACCAGGATATAACACTAAACAACCTGATGGTGAGGCTCCAGTAATGCTGGAGCTTCAGAGAATGCTGAGTACCCCTTCATTGCTATTACTCTCAGATCCACTCTGGCCTGGAGTGGTAGCACCAGATAGGATCCTATCAATGGATCAACTGCGTGCAAACAAATGACTTATGCTAAATTGAATTGTTTAGAAAAGAACTGTTTGATCATTTAACAGTATCTAAACAAATGACTGATGTTTAATAGAATTGTTAGTTATACATAGCAATAGTTGGAACCATTTAACTTTGACTTATGCTAAATTGAATTGTTTTAAAAAGAATTGTTTAATCACTGAACTGTGTGTAAACAAATGTCTGATGTTTAATTGAATTATTAGTGAACATGGAACTATTTAACTTTGTTGACTTATGTTTACAAATCATATATATATCTAATATATATGAATACACCGGATTTGGCATTAAATAACCAACAATGGTTGATATGCCATAAAAATAAACCAAACCAAATAATCAATAGCAGTTCATGATTTAACTATGCATATATTGATATCACTTTTAGTTGATGAGATATTACTACTGAGATATATGAACTGGTCAATTAATTTCAGTGGCTTGCTATTTCGTATGGAAATGATACCATCTTGATTAAAAGACATGCTATTATTTACTTTGAAAATAAGTCATTTTATCTCTTGACCTAAAATTATTAGCTTAATCATATTTTACTTAGATTAACATTGAGATAATATTGATTGAAAAAATCAAAAAGTATCAATAAAAATTGTTTTAATGAAAATCAGATGAAACATGAAATCGATGCGTACATTTGCAAATACTTTTGTAAAATTATCAAATTAGATGCAGCTTTTACCAGATAGAAAAATATTAATCTAAATAAAATCAGCTGTCATAATTTTGTTTTATTTTGTTTTGTTTAGCTTGGTTGTGTTTTTGGGCAAATCAAACCTAGTAGGTTATTTAATACCAAATCCTGTTTGTCCACACACACACACACACACACACACACACACACACAAATATATGTATATGTATATATATATATATATATAGTGGACATAGAAGGAAACTCAAACTTGGTTAAATTGTCTTTATAGATTTATTTTGCTGGAGAATATCATTATGCTCTCTGTCTCATCAGATGTCCGTACATGTTTAACTTGAGGTTGAAAAACACTAAATATGGATCACATATTGAGAATTTAGAATTTATGTAGGTTTTTTCCTATTTTTATTTTTTTTTCCATATACATATAGACTGTAATCCATATTTGCTGTTTTTCAACCCCTAGTTAAATATGTATGGTCATCTGATGAGATGAAGTGTATAATGATATTCTCTGGCACAATAAATTTATAATGATAATTTAACCAGGTTTGAGTTTCCTTCTAATTGCACTGTAGACACTCTGTATGTGAGTTTTGTTATATAAACTTGGATGGAAAAAGATATGTAACAATAGCCATATATCGAGCACTCATTAGATTTATATGATATTCCTCATATATTCTATACGCAAATAATCCACAACCACTGTCTTCAGACACTGACTGGACCTCTTTATCATCTTTCTAGATTACGTGCTTAGAACATCGATTGATAAAATCAGAGAAAACGGCTTCGAGCTGACAAAGAAAAGAAGCAGAAGGTACCCCGCAAAAACAATTACCGACGCCGACTATGCCGATGACATAGCGATACTGGCAAATACACCCAACCAAGCCAAAACACTACTGCATAGTTTGGAATGAGCAGCCGCAGGCATTGGCCTCCATGTCAATGCACACAAAATGGAATATATGTGCTATAATCAAACAGGCGTCATCTCCACACTAGACGGAACCTCTGAAACTAGTAGACAAATTCACCTACCTAGGAAGCAGCATCTCATCAACCAAAAAGGACATCGACACGCGGCTAACGAAGGCATGGACAGCTATCGATAGGCTATCAATCATATAGAAATCAGACCTGACCGATAAAATGAAATGCAGTTTCTTCCAGGCAGCGGTCGTATCGATACTGCTGTATGGATGCACTACTTAGATGCTAACTAAATGGCTGGAGAAGAAGCTAGACGGCAATTACACAAGAATGCTGTGAGCAATATTGAACAAGTCCTGGCAGCAACATCCCACATGGCACCAACTATACGGCCACCTGCCTCCCATCACGAAAACTATCCAAGTTAGACGAATCAGACATGCAGGACACTGCTGGAGAAGCAGGGACAAGCTCATAAGTGATGTACTCCTATGGACCCCCACATATGGCTGAGTAAAAGCAGAACGACCAGCACGAACATACATTCAGCAGCTACGTGAGGATACGGGATGTAGCCCAGAAGACCTGCCAGAGGTGATGAACGATAGGGAGAAGTGGCGAGAGAGGGTCAGGGATATCTGTGCTAGTGGCATGACATGATGATGATGATATATATATATGATTTGTTAGTGAATAGTTTGCTGGTAATATTATTTTTGAATGAGCTAGAGTTCATTTGTTTACACATACTTAAATGGTTCTATTTATTTCTATTTATTGTTTGCACATAGTCAAATAGCTTCAAATATTTCTATTTAACAATAATAATTCTATTTACTATTAATCATTCGACGACACGAGTTCAAATCCTGGACGAAACTCATTGCATTTCACATAGCACTAATACCCTTGGGAAAGGTATGAATCCAGTTATTCTCCCTCCAGCTATGGGTAAATAATAGGACAGACTAGGTTCTTTAGCCTTGGTTAGGCAACTAGTCTAGGAGAAGGAAAACTCTGAATTCAAACCTGTTAAACTCCGCTTAAAAATTGACCTTGTGTCATATCCTGCCTGAGCGGAGGGGTTGGTAAGTAGGATCATTCGTTTGCCCTCTCTTAAATGGTTTCAAGTAAAGCTATTTAACACTTATAATTCTATTGAATATTAATAATAATCCATAGTAAAGTATCAGACAGTTGTATTTGACCCATAGGTAGGACTTTATCAGCCTCTACCACTCCAGGTCAGAGTGGACCTGAGAGTAATGGTAATAAAGGGGTACTCCACATTCCCCAAACTCCAAGATTGCAGCAGCCATTTCTGCTAACAACAGTCAGAGTTAAAAGCATCAAATGGACTTCTTACCCATTACTAAAAACACCAAATTTGGACATATCAACCTGAAAATAACTAGTGTATTTTTAAAACCTTGTCTGGGAGATGCAACCATTTCATATAAATTCAAGAAGAATTTCCTCACCCACAGAATGGTTGTTGAGCCCAGAAATAAAGTTAAAATTAAAAAGATATCTCCTTCTCCACCTCCTTCCTTTTCTCTCTGGCAGCCTTCACAGATAAGAAGATGTCAGTGAATTAAGATGGGGTAAGAAGAAACCAATGGAGTCAGATATCTAGAATCAAAATCCAAACCAAACAAATGACCACAACAAAATCACCTTTAGCCCCACATATTATCACCATAAGATGCAGTTTAATTTCATACCCAGGACACTAAATGTTTTCAAGTATTGCAATCTAACACTGATAATTCTATCAAATATTATTCATTAATTTGCTCCCGGTTAAATAGTTTCAAGTATTGCTATGTAATACAAATAATTCTATTCAATGATAATAATTTGTTTGCATACAGTTAAATGATTTCAAGTATAGTAAATGATTAAATAGTTCTTTTTGACCCATAGGTAGGACCCTAACAGGTACTACCATTCCGCCATAATTTTGTTAATGAGAAATGATCAGGGATAATAATTAGAGTATGAAGAAGAAGAAGAAGAAGAAGAAGAAGAAGAAGAAGAAGAAGAAGAAGAAGAAGAAAGGAAAATGAAAAGAATGAAAATACTTATGTTCAGCTCATTGGAAATTTTATTAAAACTGAGTCAAATTCACATAAAGATTAAGAAATTGTATTTGCTGATTGAGACATGAGTGGAAGACTATAATAATAAGTTGTTTGGTAATTGTTGCTTTAATTTAGAATAAACTTTTATTCCTTTAATAATGAATTCAAACAGTGTTTTAATCAGTTAGAATATTATCCCTGGATATCTATGCCTTTCTACCATTGATAAGTTTATCTATGCCTATATGATAAAACTCTGAAGGTTTTCGTACCAAGAAATCTTTAAATGCATTTTCTATTTCTCCTTTAGAGAATGAAATGATTTGGGGCATAAAAAGTATCTAGATGCTTGAAAAATGGTTGTTGGTAGGTGAGAGATCAGGAGAATATGGTGGATGGGAACAAGTCACAGAACTTCTGCAGTATCGTCCTGGCAACATCTGACCAAGCATTGTTATGAAGTAAAATTGGACCTTGATGATTAACCAGTGTCAGTTGCATTTTGCTTATCTGAACATGCATTTCTATTTTCTTGAACTTTAAAATTCTTATCTGCACTTAAGAACTTTTGCAACCAGTGTTGTACCATCTGATCACAAGTGGAACTCTCACCTTATGCTCTGTTAATATTAGCAGCTGTTTGAGAGGCATTAAGACCAAGAATGCTGCGAGCAATATTGAACAAGTCCTGGAGACAACACCCCACAAAGCAGCAGCTATACGGCCACCTACCACCCATCACGAAAACTATCAAAGTTAGACAAACCAGACATGCAGGACACTGCTGGAGAAGCAGGGACAAGCTCATAAGTGATGTTCTCCTATGGACCCCCTCACATGGCTGAGCAAAAGCGGGGTGACCAGCTTGAACCTACATACAGCAGCTCTGTGAGGATACGGGATGTAGCACTGAGGACCTGCCAGAAGCGATGAATGATAGGGAGGAGTGGCGAGAGAGAGACAGGGATATCTGTGCTGGAGGCACGACAAGATGAATATGATGAAGACCAAGCTTGAAATGACCCCAAACAGTAAACTTATTATTTCTTTTCCAAGTTCATCATCAAAATCAAACACTGTAAGAAGTGATAGAAAATTAACATAGGACACCGTAATCATTAGGAATGTGAATTTTTGATACAACTAAATAATGTTAGAAGAATTTAAACAGTTTAACTAAAATTAGACAGTGTTTTTCAAGACAAATAAAAGATGAAATAGACAAATTGGTGCAGAAATGAGAGTGAAAAAAAAAATGGATAAATAAATAAATAAATAAAAGAAAAAAAATAATTCAACTTTATCAGACAAAATTATATTATTTTTTGCATTATACACTTTTATTAAATAAAAAAAAAGGCGAAATTTAATTATATACAAAGTGTTTCAGAAAAATTGATATTATTTTGTAATTAAATAAATTGATCAATTTTTATTCAAAGGATCTCAAATTTTAACAATATGTATGGAAAAATATTAGAATTCTATGTGTAATGCTTTATGCTTTTTCCTTTTAAATAGAGAAATGCCATTCACTGGAAAAGAAAACCTGTTTAAACATTAAATATAGAATTTTGAGTTGTTTCTACACATATTGTTAAAATTTGAAATCATTAGAACAAGAATTAGTCAAGTTATTAGATTATGAAACAATAACAATTTTTCTGAAATACCTTGTACATTTCAAATGATATCAAATTTTTTGAAACACCCTGTATTTTTTATATTTCCATATGGCAAATATTGCTGTGATATTTGATAACTTCTAATATCATTTTAAGCATGAGAAAACAAATGAAACACTCGGCATAGCAGAGAAATCAGATTTCCATATATCAATGACAGTTCATGCCTTTCCTATGCTTTGCTTTCAGTTGATGAGATATTGCTACCAAGATATGGAAATCGTCAACTATTTTCAGAGACTTGCCATTTAATAAAATGGAACCATTTTGTTTAAAATACATAAATTCTGTTTTATCTGAGTCAATATAGAGGCCAATCACTTGTTGCTTGCTCAAGGCTATGTGGAAGAGATTCAACTTGGGTTGGTGTATTTTTGAGAAGCACTAGATCATCTGCATCAGAAATAGTTTCTGTTTGGTATTGTCAGCTTCTTGCTTTTTTTTTTTTTTTTAGTGGAAAACCATTTTCCTTCATTCAATCTATTGATGTTCATAGTACGTAATCTAGACAGAGTATAGATAGAAATGGTATTAATGTATCTCCTTGCAACACTCTAGCTTCAATGACAGTGTCACCATTGAGTGAGTGAACCATTGATTTCATGTCTTTGTAGAGCATCATTATAGTGCTAACAGTTTCTTTAGAGAGATCATATGTTAAAAGTATTTGCTCTGTTTTTCCTCTATGAATGCCTTGGGAAAATCTACAAACAAAATTGTTGCCTGGAGATTTTTTGAATGTACACTTTTGATGATTCAGTGAATTGTCAGAATCTGAGATATTGTGGATCAATTTCTCTGAAATCTGTTCGGGTTTTTCCTAAGAATTTGTTGGATACAATTGAAAAGCAGATCATTATAATCCTTAGCATATATACCAGTAAGAGTTATGCCTCAGTAGTTCTTAGTGATTTTGAGGTCACCTTTCTTTGGGAAGGGAAGAATACAGCTTTTCATCCATATCTTGTATTTTATCTAATACAAAATTTTTGAAGGTTTATACATATATAACTGTAATTCAGCAAAACATGGAACATTATAATGAGATTTTTAGAGCTATACAGCTAAAACCTATAGAATAAAATAATTTCCAATCCAATTTGTAACTGAATAATAATTTTGTATAGTCTTCATGTTGAATATAATTTGTTAATTAATTATGGGGGACAAACCATCACAATTGACTGTGAGATGCTGAATTTGCCTGATACTTTTCGAGTACACTCACTGGTTTTGCCTCTATGGTTTAGAACATGATCTTATAATCTATAATTGTTAATGTTCTTGCAACCCAAGTGAAATTTCCTGACCCATCTGAATACTGTAATGTGATCAACTGCATCTTCTTCTTTCGCACAACAAATGTTTTTAGTCATTTCTGTCGTGTTATGACTCAGTTTGAACTTGTAAAGCATAAGTTCCCAAAGTAGACTACTTTGTACATTTATATGAGTGGCTTTCAAATCACACGAAATGAATCAATGCACAATGTGTCAGCACACCAACTACCATAATACTACAAACTCCAGCAAGTATCTTCCACTGATGGAACTGCTTTGGTCATGTGATATATACACTGCAAACTAGCATGTCCTAAAATTTAGCAATACTTTTGACTCACACCAGAATTTATTAAATTCTAACATTATTTTATGCTTTAGAAAACCAATTTTTCTATTAAGAATAAAGTTGGGTGTAGAAATCCAGTTGAACATAGATTAAAATACAAGTCATTTTATTTCTTACACTTTTGATAATGTTGTGGTTGAATTGGGTTATGCAACTATTTTATTTACAGTTAAACCTATTATTGCTGCATATTTATGCAAAGCTGCACAAAAGCAATTTTTTCATACTATTTGTTATTTTTTGTTTATGTATTTGCTATTCATTTTAGATAACACTATTATGCCTAAAGATGTTTCCAAAAGACCTTTAAAACACACTTGTACTTTACAGTTGAATTTTAATTATGAAAATGGAAAATTTGAAAGTAAAATTTCTAAAACCGAAAAGGCAAATGGAACCTGAAAAAATGCCAGACAAATATCTATTTGAATCCACAATCAATTCAATAATTCAATAGGTTTTTTTATATCACTTATCACAAATCACAAATGCAAGACATTCTGGCTACAAAATGACAGCATACAACTGCAAGTTCTGTATTAAACAAGAATTTATGATACTTAAGATACATTTTTCTCAGAAACAAATACAATCACCCACACACATACACAAGCATACACACATGCATACACCCACACACACGCACACGCATACACACACACATACACACACGCATACACATACACACATACAAGTAAAGTTAGTGACTGTACTCAAGGGTGACCTGAAGGCACCTTTTTCATTTGCTACTACACCAAGGTATAAGAGAGGGTACTACTCCTTTTCCAGGATTGCTCCACTTAACCCTTGATCACTACCTTATAATGCTGAGTTCTAAGCAAGGAGGTATCAAGTACCATTTTTTGAATCTTTGGTATGACAACCTGGGATTGAACCTCTGTCTCCCAGGCCATTGGCAAACACTCTACTCACTAGACCAATGGACTGGTATAAGCGCATATGTTGACCCAAATTAAGAAAGCATAGAGTTGACATAGACATAGAGTTTATAGCACTTAGTGACTCATTTTCCCACCTTTGTGATCATTAGAGTTTTAGTACCAGATTTAATTGAAAAACAAGAATTAGAATCATATAACTTTGATTAGAATATACAATATTGTTAGAATATTTCATAGGAAATGGACACGGTGACCCAAGTTCAAATCCTGGATAAGATTATATTTTATATAGCATTAATATCCTATGGAAAGGCATGAATCCAACTATTCTTCCAGTTATGGGTAAAAAGTAGATTAAAAGGGCTGTTTAACCTTGATATCACAACTAGTCTAGGAAAAGGAAAATCCTAAATTCACACCTGTTAAGTTCTGCTTGAAAAATGACCTTGTGTAGCATCCTACTTGTGTTTGTGGTGATGTTCATAAATATATAAAGGATATTGCACGCATTAACATGTTTACTCTCAGAGTGAAATAATATTTTGTTTCATGAGGCTTGCTTTATCTTTATAAAGATAGCTTCTAGTATTTTGGTGTCTTTTTTGAGAACAGGAAATAGTCACAATGGAAAAAGAGAGCTGTTATATAACAGGAATATTCTTTAGCTAAAACTCGTTCATAGTCTGTCTATAAAGTAATTAGGCTGATTTTTTGTGTCTAGAAAGTAATGAGACTGATATATTTTATTTTTTAGGTTGGTAACCCTGATGAAAAATCACCAAATCAATCTTAGTTTATGTTGAGATACTGACCAAAGAAAGACATGGAGAACATGAAGGGTTTGATGGAAAAACATATATATTCAAGTAACAGAAACAAGATACAAATGAACCTGGTTAAACAGTAGTTAGTTGGTAGAAAGCTGAGAGTCCAGTGTGGTAGTAACTATCCGTCCACTATGCAAATGGTATCACAGCTGATTGTGTCATGCTGGTTGGTGCACTCCGTCTGACGCTCTCGTTGATGTGTATTTATGGAGGAAGGCAAATCCATTATGTAGGGAGTACAAAAATTTATCAACAAGAATCCTCATCATCAAACATTGATCAGATCTAATGAGATTTCTCACTTTTGTTGCTTTTTCTCAGTTTATAAAGTGACTGGTTGACCAGAATGTTCAAAAATATTTTGTGACGCCTAAAAATCTGCGCCTAGAAAAAACTTGATCTCCATAAATCTGTATTAACTTGTTAAATATTTCTGTTGCATTATCCAAACATTTGCCATTGAATTTAATCTTGCAAGCCATTTTTGTGATACATTTAACCATACAAACTTGTTATAATTGAAGCTTACTCAGATGAATGTAAATTTAAGTTCACCATTGGTTAGCTGATTTTCAATCAGGATTGTCAACTTGAAAAATCAAAAAAGCAAAACCTGTCTCATTACTTTGTAGATTGACCTTGCATACATATTTTTGTTTGTATTTTACCCCGACTCTTCAGCCATGAGTAAAATGTAACACAAGGTAAATTTCTTAGCAGAGTAAAGTTGATTGGAAATCAAAGTTTTCATTCTCCTAAATTGGTTACCTTACAAAGGTGAAAGAGTCCAGTCTGCCTTACTATTGATTCATAGCTGGGATATGGATTCATGCCTTTCACAAGGGCATTAGTGCAAAGATGAAATACAAAGAGTCTAATCCCGAATTTGAACTTGGGTTGCTGATTCCATGTCCTATGATGATAACCATTGCACTAAGTTACCTCCTTTTGAGATCTCTGTTGCATATTGCAAAACAGTTAAGATGAAATAACAAATAAATGACACTCAACTGGTATTTTGCCCAGGAATAGTCAAAAAAGGATACCAAATAGTTAGTTTGGGTTGGTTTGGTTTTATGGTACATCAACCATTGTAGATTATTTAATGCCAAATCCATTTTTACACATATAAACAGTTCTATTTTAAACAATTTAGTTTAGTATAAGTATTTTTTTTGTTTACACAGTTAAATGTCCAAATAGTTCTATTTCAAGCAATTCAGTTTAACTTAAGCACACAGTTAAGTCCCATTTGACCCATAGATAGGACCCTATCAGGTGCTACTACTCTGGGGCCGAGTGGAACAGGGAGCGATGGCAGTAAAGGAGTACTCCACATTCTCCAAAGCTCCAGCATTACTTGAGCTTCACCATCAGGTTGTTTAGTGTCATATGCAGGACATTCATTGGGGGAGTCTTACCTCTTTGTAGAGAAGCAGTCGGTGTATTCTACAGCCCCAGTCAATTGGGCCTACCAAATAGTTAACATAAGAGGAAGAAACAACAGGATGAATAGGAAAATGTAAATATTCTACATTAAATGCAGTATACTTCTCCCAATTTGTAAAATTTTATACAAGATATGATCAAATTTTAGCATTTAGAATTTGAAATTCAAATGAATGGAAATTTAAAGAATGCAAATATGTTTTTAGTTTAGTTTAATTTTATGATATTATCATTATTTTCTCTTTCTCTGTTATTACTGGCATATCAACCTTTGTGGTTTATTTAATACCAAAGCAGTCACTGCAGAAGCACAGTAGTAGTACTATTTAATCCATAGCAAGAGGGATGAGGGAGTTAATACCTTTCCCAAGGGTATTAGTCCAAAAGTGAATGTAATAACATGACTGTGGTTTGAACTTGCTAACTACAATGTTGCAGTCCATTTTTATCATTGTTAAACACAGAAAAATGAGAGAAAGATATTAAGGAACATTTTTCTCTCTTAATGATTCCTCATCTCAAAAACTTACTTTCGATTGCTTGATGTTGAATAAGATATTATTACAAGAGGAAGACAAACACAAAGCAAGATTATACAGCTGTTTGATGAAAAAATTAATGGTCTGGGTTTAAGAAGAGAATCTAAAAGACATTTATCAAGAAATATGCAATCTATCATAGTTTTCATCCTAATTAGATGTAGATATGAGGAAACTCTCACTTTTTACTTGCAAGATAAATATGAAATCTAGACAACAGGATATATTTTTCTTTATTCTAAGAAGCTGCAATATGATCATTATCAAAGCATGGTGATAGCACGGATTCCCATGGCTCTTTCTCACCATCAATCCTTATCAGCCATCATTCTTAACAAGTCCTCTAGATGGCATTCAGCATCTGCCCACAGATAATGAATGTAAGTTTTTGCTGGGGAGTGAAACTGGTGTGTCCTTGAATAGAAGTCCATTAGAGAACATTGGTAATTAGTTTGTCCTTACTTCTCCAGCAGTCTCCAGCATATCCTGCTCATCTTACTTGGATGGTTTGTGAGATAGGAGATAAGTGGCTGTACAGCTAATGTTTTGAAAAGTGCTGCTTCCAGTATTGTTCTAAAGAGCATGCAGCATTCTTGAGTAGTTCCCATGTAGCTTTTTCTCTAGGTATTTCATTAAAGTCCAAGCGGTGCAACCATACTGTAGTACTGACACAGTCACAGCTTGAAAGGATTTCCATTTTTTTCTATCAGAGAGATAAGATTGACTGTTGGCCAAGGAGTCAAAGAAGAGGTTTGTTTTTTACATTGCAGTTCATTTTTTTTTTTTTTTTTTTATCAGAATTCAGTTTTCTAAAAAAAAAAAAGAACATGGTCAATATGCCCTCTGGTGCAATAGTTCTGAACAAAGGCCTGATACTTGAATATTGTATAAGTACTGGGCACAACACTGGTATTAAAATTGATGTTATTCTCTTCTCCAACTCAATTTGGTGCACATTGAATAAATCCAACCCTTATTATGCAACTAATGCTTTAAAAATATTATGATGAAATTTAGCCAGTTTTTCAGTTACTTACAATTTTCTGGTTCTTTTTCTTCTGTGTTTTCATTTGTAGCTGTTTGTTCCAAGGAGACCATGTTTAGGGGACATGGTAAAATACTATAACCACTGTAAAAGAAAATGGAAATTAAGATTTTTTTTTTCTAAGCAGAAAACTGGTGCAAAATAATTTCCAATAAGATATATATTATATACCCATAATACAAATGAAACTAAATTGGTAGATATGAAAATTAAATGTCATTTAAAATTTTGAGACAATCTTTCTTTATACAATCTATCTGTCATGGTCAGAAAGGGACATAAGATTAATTTTTAAGAACAGAAGAGTACAAATAATACATAAATAAAATGAGTGATATACTTTTTTTAAAGCGAGAAAACGGTACAAATAGAATTCTTTCTTGTTTGTGTATGAGTGTGTATGTGTAGATGTGTGTGTGTGTGTATAAATATATATAATCGAATTAGCAGAAAAAATATTATTAAAAGAACAACGAACCCCAAAAGACATACCAACAAAGAACCCTTAGCATATGTCTCAACTTACAATAAAAACAACCCAGAACTATTCACAGAAATAATAAAAAAATCTTGAAGAACTTAAAACAATGACAAAATTAAAGAAATGCAAGCAACATCAAAAATCATTAAAAGTCAGAGAGAACCCAAAAATCTTTAAAAATATTCACCTCTTTTACATTTGAGGAATACAGAACACAAATGTCCCAAAATGAAAGAAAAGATATGAAGTATGCACTACAATAATGGAAGGAAAATACTATACCTTCAAAACCCCAAAAATGACATTCATAGAAATTAGAAATTTAAGCTGCAATTCAGAAAACATAGTCTATGTAATCAAATGTAGTAAATGTAAAGAAATATACAAACGTCCTACAAAAGCACTTAATACCAGAATATTCCTGCACAAAAGTAATATTAAGTTACCAGAAAATAGAAAAGTATATGTTTCAAAACACCTTTATGAATGCAGCAGTAGAATGTTCAAAATAATGCCAATATACCAGACTGATGACTACTCATTAACACCAAATAAAAGAAAAAAAAATTCATAGAAAAATCAAACCCACATTAAACAGAACTTAACTATACACTCACTAAGACAGACAGACACAAGAATGAAAAATGGCACATCACACACACATATGAAAATAATGACTCATAGAGGAAAACAAAAAAAAACCTCTATGACATATCAAGTATCACAGATTATTTAAGGGGAAAAAAAACAAAGTATGTATACATATACATGGACACAATCAGCCAAGCAGACACACAGACATAGAATATAATCTCATACAAAGAAAAAGAAAAAGAAGGAAAAAAGAGAGAAAATTTGTCATAAACAATTAATGCATTAATGCCACCTGAAAATTCTCAGACAAAAAAATCGGGAATTAAAAAGAACAACAATCTTATCAAAACAGTTGGCACTATATAAATCAAAGATACTGCTGCCATCAAACAATATAATCTTCCTGATGAAAGTGCGAACACTGGAAACATATGTAAGAGAAAAATAAATAACTTGGAAAATAAATCTACTTGTGGACCTATTCATTTTAAAATATCCATGTATATATATGTATATATATGTATTTTAAAATAAGAACATCCACTAAGAGATTTGTATTTTCTGAATTTATTCATTTTGTTCTTATCTACGTGTTATATATATGTATGTTTCTAGCTTGTTGCTTTCATCAGAGAACATATGTGTCACAAGGCCTTGTTAATGGGGTACTCAATGAGACTTGAACTCACTCTTGTTTCAAGTTTCAATGACCTTTAGTTGGTTGGTTGGTTGGTTGGTTGGTTTGTTATGGTTTGTTGGGTTTTATGGCTTATCAACCTTTGTAGGTTATTTAATGCCAAATCCATTTTTATGTAAATAATCTGTTCTATTTAAAACAATTCAGTTTAGCATAAGTACACAGTTTGTCAAAAACATTTCTATTTCAAACTATTCAAGCAGTTATATGCAACAATACAGTTAAGTGTAAATACAGTTTTAATGTCAAAAAACAGTTCTATTTCAAATAATTCAGTTAAGCATAAGCACGCAGTTTAAATGTAAATACGGTTTAATTGTCAAAAATTTCTATTTCAAACTATTCAGTTTACTCAAACAATTCAGTTTAGCATAAGTATGCTGTTAGTTCTATTTAACCCATAGATAGGGGCCCTATCAAGTGCTACCACGCCAGGCCAGAGTGGACCTGGGAGCGATGGCAATGAAGGGGTACTCCATATTCCCCAAAGCTCCAGCACTGCTGGAACCTCACCATCAGTTTGTTTAGTGATATATCCAAGACACTTGTTAGGGGGATCTTACTCTTCTGCTGAGGTGCAGTCAGTGTATTCTACAGCCCCAGCCGACTGGGCAATACACAGAGTTAAATGTCAAACAGTTTTATTTCAGATAATTCAGTTCAGCATAAGTACACAGTTTAGACGTCAAAACAGTTCTATTTCATGCAATTCAGTTCAGCACTAGTACGCAATTCCAATGTCAAAACAGTTCTATTCTAAACAATTCAGTTTAGCAAAAATAGGCAAAAATCAGTATAGTGAAAGGAGCACGGTTTAGTTCTATTTAACCCATAGATAGGACCCTTATCAGGTGGATCAGAGTGGACCTGGGATTGATGGCAATGAAGGGGTACTTCGCATTCCCCAAAGCTCCAGCATTGCTGGAACCTCACCATCAGATTGTTTAGTGTAATATCCAGGACACTTGTTGGAGGGGTCTTACCCATCTGCAGAGAAGCAGTCAGTGTATTCTACAGCCAAAACCAACTGGGCAAACCTTTGGTTGGTCAAGCTGGTTTATATAGGGGTCATTCTCCCTCTTTCCTGGAGTGTATTTACTTTGGTCTGCTTTACCAGTCTTTGATATTTTATATGTTTATAGTTGTGTGTGTGTGTGTGTGTATTGGTGTTGGAGTGGTTTTAGGTTTCACTAACTGTTTTTTTTCTGTGTGTATGAATATATGTGTCTGGGGGAGTTTTGTGGTTTTAAATTTCTCCTTTTTTTGTATATGTATAATTATGTCTGTGTATGTGTGCGCGCGTGTGTGTTTCGTCTAAAAACATGTCTGGCATAAGGTCTAGTTAATGGGTATTCAATGAGATTTTAATTTACTAGTGTTTGTAGTTTGAATGGTTTTTTTTTTAATTTACTAAGCTTTTTGCTTAGATGTAGCACAAGGCCGCATGAATGGGGCACCCAATGAGAATCGAACTCACTCGTGTAGGTTTGCTAGTCTAACATGCTAACCGTTACACCACCCGAGGTGCCCTAGTTTGAATGGTTTTTAATTACTTATGTTTTTTTGTGTGTGTATATATATGTATGTTTATTTCTGTTTGTGTGTATGTATGGTTCGCGTTTTATTTAACTCAGGTTTGAATTTATCAATAAAATTTCTTTCCTTTATTTGAAGTAGTGTGTAGTCGTTGTTTTGATAAATTGGCATAATTTTAAATTTACCTCTGCTACATTGGTATAGGTGTTTTGAAACATTTAATTTTCTGTTTTCTTCTATTTTGATATTACTCTTGTGTAGTGATGTCCTTGTATTGAGTGCCTGTGTTGACCCAATGTATATTTCTTTGCATTTGTTACATTCAATTATGTATACTATGTTTTTTGAGTTGCAGCTTAAATTTTTATTTATTTTGAATTTGGTTTCAGGGTTTTTAAAGGCATAGGATTTACCCTCTATACCTTCTATATATATGTATATTAATAATATAGTTTGGTATATTTATAAATAAATAGCTCAATATCAGTGATAGAGAATATATATCTTAGTTATAATAGCATGTACAGACTAGTGTTAGCTGACCAAAAGAAAATCACATTAATCAATTCTATGCAGACACTGGGTGCCGTCTAGATGACTTCCTAGGAGTGATGGCTGATAGAGATAGATGGTGAGAGAGAGTTTTGAGAATTCAGGCTTTAGGCATATTTTGATGATGATGATATATATATATATATATATATAGGGTGCACCTGGTATTTGAGAACATGTCCTTTGAGAGCTATAGATGGAAGATGATTTAATGTAATGTTACATGGCATGTGCCAAATTTGAACATTCTTGTTTCTCTTTTTGACAACAGAATTGATATACCTACTTCAACTCTGACACAGGAAATGAAAAGTAGCATTCCATCCCTATAGCACTATCTACCAACCATACTGACTCAGGAAAATTTAGGGTTTTTATTGCTTTCAGCTGTGTTTCCAGCCATTTTCAAGAATGGTTGCTTGTTTTTCTGGAATTTAAACAAAGTTAATTTTCATTGTCTCCAGCCATATAAAAGATCATGTGAACACTTTTTTCAAAACAGAGATGAAATTGACTGGAAACAAAGTTGAAAACCTGTACACTCTAAATTTTTTGGAGAATTTCTACATTCATTTGATCTGGAATTGTGTTCACTTGTTCATAAACAAGAAACACTTGTATGATTTTCCTCTGTTTCTTTTAACCAAACATACATGGACAAAAAACTGCTACCCCACCTCATATACAAGGTGCATACGATAAGTTTCAAGACTTTTTTCGTATAGGCATTTAAAATTATCTCAGACTCTTGAAAATTCACTATGTTATTGCTATACATCTTATGAGATGACTGACCAATTTTTTATGATTTCAGCTTCAAATGAACAGCTACAGCAGCAATTGGAATACCCCCTACTAAAGCCTGATTGTTACAGCTGGTGAATTTCAAAAATGCAATCTGGATGTGAGGACACTTTAGAAGAATGATATGCAATAAAATTCTGTTTTAAACTTGGAAAAAATGCCACAGAAACATATGGAATGTTTCAGACTGCTTTTGGAGCATCTTGCATGAATTGAGCATCAGTTTTTGAGTGGCATAAGAGATTCAAGGAACGCAGGGAGTCTGTGAGGGATGATAAGAGGTGTGGGAGGAGTAAGGAAGTCAATACACCAGAGTTGATCAGCCAAAGGGTTAGGGTTAGGGTTGCTATGTTGAGGTTGTAAGGGAGTTCAGCAAGAGATTCCTTGGGAAGAGGCCAGCACTCTTCAAATCGGGTCAGTGGCATTTCTACCAGGACAAAGCACCAGTCCACAACTTCATCCTTGTCACAGACTATTTGACCAAGATGGGCATCAAGACAGCTCTTCACCGTCCCTATAGTCTAAACCTTGCTCCCTGTAATTTTTGGTTATTCCCTAAGCTCAGAGGCTGTCATTATGAGACAATTGAGGAGATGAAAGAGGCTGTGACGAAGGTCATTGACACGCTCACACAAGGACTTCCATAGGGCCTTGCAGAAGTTGTTGGAATGGTACAACAAGGGCAGGGCAGCCAGAGGAGATTACTTCAAAAGGGACTAGAGTTTCATGTGTGTACTATCAATAAAAGTGCCCATATGAAAAAAGTCTGGAAATTCATCGTACACACCTCGTATATATGTATATCATCATCATCATCATGTCGCGCCGCCTGCGCGGATATCCCTGACCGTCTCTTGCCATTTCTCCCTATCATTCATCGCCTCCGGCAGGTCTTCAGGGTTACATCCCGTGTCCTCACATAGCTGCTGTATGTAAGTTCGTGCTGGTCGTCCCACTCTTGCACATCCATGTGTGGGGGTCCACAGGAGTACATCGCTTATGAGCTCGTCCTTGCTTCTCCAGCAGTGTCCTGCGTGTCTGGTTCGTCGAACTTGTATAGTTTTTGTGATGGGGGGCAAGTGTCCGTATAGTTGGAGTCTCGTGGGGTGTTGTCGCCAGGACTTGTTTAATACTGCTCTCAACATTCTTGTATAATTTCTGTCCAGCCTCCTCTCCAGCCGCTTCGTAAGCGTCCATGTGGTGCATCCATATAGCAGTATCGACACAACCGCTGCCTGGAAGAAACTGCGTTTCATTTTATCAGTTAGGTCCGACTTCCATATGATCGAGAGCCTATCGATAGCTGTCCATGCCTTCGTCAGTCGTGTGTCGATGTCTTTCTCGGTTGATGAGACGCTGCTTCCTAGGTAGGTGAATTTGTCGACTAGTTTCAGAGAGGCTCCGTCTAGTGTGGCAATGTTGCCCGTTTGGTTGTAACACATATATTCCGTTTTGTTTGCATTGACATGGAGGCCAATGCCAGCTGCGGCTCGTTCCAGACTATGCAGTAGTGTCTCTGCTTGATTAGGCGTATTCGCTAGTAACGCCAAGTCATCAGTGTAGTCGGCGTCCGTGATTGTTTTTGCGGGGTACCTTTTGCTTCTTCTCTTAGTCAGCTGGAAGCCATTTTCTCTGATTTTGTCGATCGAAGTCCTAAGCACATAGTCTAGACAGATGATAAAGAGGTACGGGGCTAGTGTGTCTCCTTGTAGTACTCCTGCAACAATGTCGAAGTATTCCGTGTAATCGGTAAATACAGCCAAGTGGATTTTTCAGTCTTAGTAAGACAACAGGCCTAGGAGAAGGAAAAACCTAACAAGGGTTGTTATGGCACACTGGTACACTATTCTGCCATCATCAGTTAATCCAAAATGATTGGCTGATCCTATACAAGCTTTCATCACTGTCATGCTTAGATATATAGACATAAACTTTAGATCAGGCATTATAAACATGAAGAAAAGATTACCTTGCTTCCATCTTGTTGGTCAAAAGGAGCTCTCAGCTGTGATCTTGAGTGGATAAGTAGTTTGATATTAAGTTTGAAGTTGTAAATGTCATGAACGGCTGTAATGGTTGCAAATCTAATGAAACAGAAATTGTGTACTCAAGGTCAGAGATGATAGGTCAGTTGATGAATCATTGATTAGATTTAATCATGACCATTAGAAGACAGAATAACTTAACATAAAATTCTTTATTTTAATGCAAAACTATTCTGAAATACAATTTACAATGCAAATTTCATGTAAAAAACCAGGAGCAGTAACAGCAATACTACTATATATGATAATGATAATAATAATAATACCTGAAGAAATTTGCTGTCGCTCAGACTCCAGTAAAAGATGAAAAGCTAACACTGATGTGAAAAACTCAAAAGGAGTAAAATTATGTAGTCTGTTACATTAATAAATAATGATCAATACTAGTGAGAGAGCATATGGAGATTTAAGTTGATTGATTATAATCAATACCAATAATTACAGTTACAATATAGGGATGAAATTTGCCATAGAAACATGTGCCATGTTAATAATGAAAAGTGGAAAATTACATAGGATGGAAGGAATAAAATTGCCAAATCAAGACAAAATCAGAACGCTTGGGGAAAAGGAAACCTCAAAATACTTGGCAATACTGGAAGCAGACACCATTAAACAAATGGAGATAAAATAAAGAATAAAAAAGAATACCTCAGGAGAATGATAAAACTACTTGAAACCAAACTACATAGCAGAAATTTCATCAAAGGAATAAATACCTGGGCTATCCTTCTTGTAAGATACTCGGGACCATTCTTAAAGGGGACCAGAGAAGAATTTAAAAAAATGAACCGGAGAACAAAAAAACTCAAGATGATGCATAAGGCATTACATCCCAGAGATGACATAGAGAGACTGTAAGTGCCAAGAAAAGAAGGAGGAAGAGGACTTACCAGCATTTAAGATAACATCAATGCATTGATACAATGACTAGAAGGCTATATAAAAAAGTACAGAGCAATACTGATTACAGACATCAGAAACAATACAGACAACACAAGCATCAACAGAACAAAAATAACCAGAAAGCAAAAATGGGAAGAAAAACAACTGTATGGATATTTCAAGTAACAAACAAGTGAAAGCACACACAAAAAGATTTGGACATGACTAAGTGTTGGGGTGTCCCCTATAGATAGACTCATCCTCATGTGACATATACCAACTGAGCTCTCTTCTGCGCAGTCTTGGTTCAGTCTCAGTCTCAGTTAAGTCTCAGATTGCCGTTACCAAGAGCGGTAATATTCCTGATTGTTAAGCTGGGGATGGGTTTCTCCCAGCTATCGTTTGTGTATGTACTATTTTCCTTCAATATATTTCTTATCACTTATTTCTGTGTCGTGTCATCATTCAAACCTCCCCTTGACCATAACACTCAGAAAGGGAGAAACTGAATCTTTTCTGATAGCAGCACAAAACAATGCTGTAAGGACTAAATATATCAAAGTAAGAATAGACAAGCTGCAACAAAAAAGCAGATATAGGATATGTAGTGACAGAGATGAAATGATAAGAAAATACAGTAAATTAGAGCAAAGAGAGTATAAGACTAAACAAGACTGAGTGGGGAAGGTGATCCACTGGGAATTGTGCAAGAAGTTTAAATTTGACCATACGAACAAATGGTATATCCACAAGCCAGAATCTGTCCAGGAAAATGAGACACAAAATTTTCTGAGATTTTGAAATACAAGTACATCTAATCTCTGCCCGAAAACCAGACCAAGTGATAGTCAACAAAAAAAGAGAACCTGCTGAAAGTGGACTTTGCCATTCTGGCTGACCACAGGGTAAAACTGAAGGAAGGCAAAAAGAGAGATAGATATGAGGACCTTGCCAGAGAATAGGAAAAACTATGGAACATGAAGGTCACAGTGATATCAATTGTAATTAGTGTGCTCGGTACAATCACCAAAGGATTGGTACAGGGACTGGAGGACTTGGAAATAAGAGGATGAGTGACGACCATCCAAACTACAGCATTCTTGAGATTGGACAGAATACTAAGAAGAGTCCTGGAGACTTGAAGAGACTTGCTGTCTCTCCGACTCCAGCAGAAAACCATCAGCTAACGCTGGCGTGAAGATCTCTCAAATGAATAAAATAATAACAATAGCATAAAACAAACCTCTTAAAGACCAACTATGATAAGACAAAATAGATAAGATGCAACAAAATAGCAAATGTAGGATGTGTGGTAAATGAGACAAAACGATCAAAATCACATAATAAGCGAATGCAGCAAATTAGTGCCAAAAGAGTGTAAGACGAGACACAACTGGGTGGGCAAGGTGATACACTGGGAATTGTGCATGAAATTTGAACATACTAGCAAATAGTATATGTACAACCCAGAATCCATCTTAGAGAATGACATCCACAAACTTCTCTGGGATTTTGTGATACAAACAGATCACCTAATCTTGGCCAGACAACCAGACCTAGTGATAATCAACAAAAAAGAGAACCTGCCAAATAGTGGACTTTGCTGTCCTGGCAGACCACAGTGTAAAATTAAAAGAAAGCAAAAAGAGAGATAAGTACAAAGACCTTGCTTAAGAACTAAAAAATTATGGGACATGAAGGTGATGGTGATACTAATTGTAATTGGTGTGCTCCAAACAATCCACAAATATTTGTTAAAGTGACTGGAGGACATGGAAATAAGAAGACAAGTGGAGACCATCTAGACAGCAGTGTTATTAAGATTGGCAGAGAAGAATACTGGAGACTTGGGGAGATTTGCTGTCATTTAAGCCCCTGTGAAAAACGATCAGCTAATGCTGGTGTGAAAAACTCCCAAAGGAGTAAAATAATAACACCTAAGAAGACTTGTCACTCAGACTCCAGTGAAAGACCACTTGCTAACACTGATGTGAAAAACTCATAAGGAGTAAAATAATGTATTGCATATTGACCATTAACAGATCCTTCAGTTGGGGATTTCATGAACAGGATGCACCTCTGTAAACAAGAGGACAGCTCACATGGATTGACAGCCAGAAGCAGATCATGTGAATCACAAACCGAAAGGAAAGCATATGCGTTATGAAATTATATATACACGGGTACCCAAAGACAGAATGGTCAGTCAGACACAGTCAGTGAGTCAGAGAGTCTATATTTACCAATCCCTCCACACGGGCAGGATATGACACAAGGTCAAATTTTAAGCAGAGTTAAACAGGTTTGAATTCAGTTTTCCCTCTCCTAGACTAGTTGCCTCACCAAGGCTGAAGAACCCAGTCTGCCCTATTATCCACCTATAGCTGGAGGGAGAATAATTGGATTCATACCTTTCCCAAGGGTATTAGTGCTATGTGAAATGCTATCAGTCTCATCTAGGATTTGAACTTGTGTCGCTGTGTCCATTTGCTATGATGATAACCATTACCCCACAGGCACCTTCAGTAAGTCAGGCAGACAGAAAGGAGTCGGACCCAGAGAGCAGTTGGCAAGTGCCTAGAAGGTGTGAGCCAGGGGGCTCCTGGCAGACCCCAGTTGAGAAACTCCTGTCAAAGAACTAAAGGTGTAAGGCCCTGAATATAGACTCACAACTGGGTTAAAAAAAAAGGCATTATAGCAGTCCTCCATCAGTCTGTGTCTGAGTCCTTTGTTTCTGTCTGTCTCTCTCTTACACTTATGGCCAACTTCAACCTTCGGAGTAATAAAGAGAAAGTTATATTTTTATAAATAGAAGTGTTATTGCCTCTTCACTATGCCACTATATAACAAATGTAATTTGCTACATTTATAAATAGTAGTTAGTATTAGTATAATAAAGTTGGCAACCTTAGTCGAGGGTGACCTGAAGGCTCCCTTTTCAATAGCTACTACACCAAGGTATAGGGGAGGGCACTACACCTTTCCCTAGATTACTCCACTTTATCCTTGATCCCTACTTTATATTGCTGAGTGTTAAGCAAGGAAGCATCAAGTACCATTTTTTGAGTCTTTGGTATGAATCAACCTGGGATTGAACCCAGGTCTCCCGGGTCATTGGCAAACACTCTAACCATCGTGCCAATAGAGCATATATAGATTTAAGATAATTAATCATAATTAATACTAATAATTGATTATATTAATAATAATAATAATAATAATAATAATAATAATGCTTGGAGAGAAAGAAAATTACAAGTATTAGGGAATATTGGAGGTAGACACCATCAAACAGGTGTAAGTAAAGAGTGCATCAAAAGAACGAGCAAACTTCTTGAAACTAAGTTCTGCAGCAGAAATCTCATAAGATACTTACCTATTCTTAAAATAGGCAAGTGAGGAACTCAGCCAAATCGACCAAAGGATGAAAAAATTCATGGCTAAGAAATGATATAGACTATATGTGTCAAGAAAAGATGGAGGAAGAGGACTCACAAGTATTGAAGAACATATGGATGCATCAATACAAAGATTTAAAAAAAAGCAACTAAAAAGAGCCAAAAAAGACTAATTACAGCAGCTGGTAAGAGTAATGACCACATAAGAATTGTTATATCTTAATATAATTAAAAATATACATGAGATAATAGGTATTTATTCTTGTAATAAATGTACAAGTAAGGAAATACAGTATACAGTAAGTATTCAATTACTAGGTGTATTCAGTCAACATGTCACCATGCTGAGATATTGCACAAAGCCGTTTTAATGTAAAGGGCCAGGCACAAGACGAAGCTCAAGTATACAGCCAGTTTCAAAAATGCCTTGAGCCTGTTGGCATTCCCCTAAAAAAGGATGCCTCAGGCACCAGGCAATAAACCTGATTCTGCCGAAGAAGTGGTAGCCTGGGAGGATACACAGTCAGCAGACACAAATGCAGGGCTTCCCTAACATGCATTTTAGGCAGCAGTGTCCAATTACTGTGCCCTTAGCAAGCTTGATTTTGGTTTGTTTATGGGCTTGGATCAGTCCATTCTTGTTGGGGTGGCTCCACACACCACTTAAGAATGAACAAAAAAACCCCCAAAAAACTAGAAGACAAAAATAGGAAGAAAAACAACTGTATAGCAACAAACTACCCAGATTGCACATGAAAAAATCTGGACATGGACATAAAAAAGAAACCTCAAGAGAAAAACTGAATTTCTTCTAATAGCAGCACAAAATAATGCTATTAAGACTATTTATATTAAAGTCAAAATTGATAATGTGCAATAGAATAGCAAGTGTAGGTTATGTGGAGAAAGAGATAAAAAAATTAATTGCATAATAAGTGAATAACATAAACTAGCACAAAAAGAGTACAAAACTAGGCACGATTGGGTAGGAAAGGTGATCCACAGGGAATAGTGCAAGAGATTAAGATTTGATCATGTCATCAAATGATATACGCTCAACCAGAATTCATTCACAAGAATGACTCACAAAATTCTCTGAGATTTTGAGATATAAACAGCTCACCTAATTGTGTCCAGAAGATCAGACTTAGCATTAATTAGCCAGAGAAAAAGAACTTGCCATATAGTGGACTTTGCCATTCTGGTGGATCATAGAGCAAAATAAAAGAATGCAAAAAAATAAACAAATACTTGGACCTTGCCAGAGAACTAAAAAAAATGTAGAACATAAGGCTGACGGTGATACCAATTGTAGTTGGTACACTCGGAACTACTCTCAAATGCTTGGAAAAAAGACTGGAGGAATTGGAAATCAGAGGAAGAATTGAGACCATCCAGATCACAGCATTGATAAGATTGGCTGAAGAGTCCTGGGGACCTAAAGAGACTTGTCACTCAGACTCTAGTGAAAGATTACTCGCTAACACTGGTATGAAAAGCTTACAATAAGTGAAATAATAATAATAATAGAGTCAACAATTCACAAAATTATTTCAACATAGCCACAGAAAAAAAACATGTAGTATAAACTAGACTACTCTTCCCAGAATTCCCTACAAACAAGCTCACATTTCCCACAATGCCTTACACAACAGTAGGCTCTTGCTTTGGGGCTAAGGCTGACAGCATTAATTTGCTGTTGGCTTTGACTCCACCTGGCTTTTTACCTGGGTTGTCTTGCTAGACTGAACTAGACTGTTTTGCTAGACTGTTAGACTGAACATTGTCCATCCATCTAAGGCAGACTTGGGTCTGAAAAGCTTTGGCTAGGCCACCTTCAGGTGGACGAGCTGCATTATTGACACCTTTGTATAGCACTGGATCCTGTGGTCCAGTTTAAGCTATAATCTGGCTTCCATGCATGGACTCATGTTTGGGTCGATGTCCAGCTGGGCCATCGGCTCACATTATACCAAGTGAGCTGATGACCAGCATTCCCCTAACCCCCACAATAATCCAACCTTTGGGTCATTTGACCTTGTGTCAAGTCCTGTCTGGTGGGAGGCAGAGACAAATATATGCCTCACACAATAGTATATAAAGTAATACTCACCACTTGGTCTGATGATTGCATAGACAAAAAAAAAACTGACAGTTATCAAGTGCCTATGCTATTCTAACTTAGATCTATCTATAGAGATAAACTTGTCACTAAATTTGTTTGTCTGTTCACTTGAATGAACCAAACTCTACAAAACTGATGATTAATGGGATGAGAAGCTAGCAAAATAATCGTGCAACTGCAAAAACACTTATAAATGAACCTGCTAAAAGAGATTCTAATTTCTACAGTGTTGCTTTTAAAAACTTTAGTTAAATATGTGAGTACATTATTCAAAAACTAAATTTTTTCTTTCAAAAATTTTCTTGTTTTAATCAAAGAAAAAAAATGTTAAAAGATGCACATTAAAAATTTATACATTCCCCCCACAATTTTTTTAGGTTCTTCTCATCCAGTGCATTTTTGTAGATGTCAGATGGAGCAGACAAAAAACAGTTCTTTTTAGAGAATAGACAGAATATCAAAATATAATTTTGGTTTTTCAAAATAAGTTTATAAATTCAAATTGTTTTTAATTTTTGGAGAATAGACAGCAGAAAATTAGCTATAAAACAGATACATAAATAATACTATAATATTAGATGGATGCCATGCTAGTAATGCTAACATATACATAAAGTATAAAGTGCTATTAGCAGGTTAATGACCATGTGGAAATCTGGTCTCACTGATAAAATAATAGGGAATTCTTCCTAGATGAAGCTGTGTCATTACTACTGTATGGTTGCATCACTTGGATTCTGATAAAATGCTGGGAGAAAAAGCTGGGAACGACAGAAGAATACTGTATACTGTTAATTCCTGGAAGTCACACCCAACAAAAGAGTAGGTGTGCTGACATTTACCTCCCATCATACAAACTATTCAAATAAGACAAATAAGAAATGATGGGTACTGCTGGGGATGTAAGGATGAACTCATCAGTGACATTACACAAGACACACCAGTATTTGCTGAACAGCAAAAATTTATATCCATCATCTCTGTGCAGATACTGAACGCGGTCTAGAGGATATACCAAGAGTAATGGCCAATAGGGATGGATGGTGAGAGAGAATCAAGAGAATCTTTGCTGCTGGCACATCTTGGTGTTGGTGCAAGTTATAATGAACAGCAGCAACATTTACAAATCTAAATTGATAAATCACAGACTAATTCAAAATATCCCTAAGTGTAATGTGTATGTTAAATCTTATGTTATATCTAAATCTGATAGAGAATCAACGTTCACACAGATTAAGCCAAGGAACAACTAAATCTGAAAAATACCAAATAAAAAAGGACTTTATTTAAAAAGCTGTACATCAAACTGTTTGATGGTCTATTTGGACAACCAAACTCTTCCCAATTATTGATATAGATATAGAAGATATAGATAATAGATTTATGTAAAATAATTAGGGTGATTAATTAATTATACTAATCATTTTATTTATTTGGTAAAATTGTAGTTTAGCTAAAGACTTTGAATGGAAGTGTAGTTCCTTGCAAAGTTCAAGCGAGTACACAGGCGATGTACAGGTTTAACACTTCATGTCAAAGTAACATTGGGGAGGACAGAATATGGATAATAAACAAATCAAGCTTGTCAACTGGCATAGAGAAATAAGGGTTTGTGACATGTAATGATTCTAGAAAGTAATTAAATCACAGAATATATAAAAATGAGATAATTTGAAAATTAAGGCAGCTGAGTTTTGAAAAAAGAGAAGTTGGTTTTTGGTTGGCATGTGGGAGAAATGGGGTGGTGGGGTGTCTGCAAAGGAGATACATTGATAAACCCTTACAAAGTTTTCCTCTCACTCTCACGTTGCATTTACTGCTATTAAATGTTGGGTCTGAAAAAAACAGCTTTGTATTTGAACAAGATGAGTCGTCTGTTATTTTTTAATTGTAATATTCAACATGGTCCATTGTATTACATTTATACAAGAACAGAAAATAAGAATAATCATAATTATCATATTTATCTATTATATAAGAATGTATTTGGTATTAGTTTTTTTTTGTTTTTTGTTTTTTTTTATCTATTATATGTAAATAGACAGCATAAAATCCATAAATTACACAATGGAAAAGATGATTGGTTATGAAATTACGTAGCTGTAATATGTACTGAAAAGATTGTCTTTTTGTAATTTTCAAAAAGGCTTTTGAAATATTTTTCCAAATGATAACAATGTTTTAAATTAATTGTGATCAACAAGCAACCGGACTTAATCATTATTTTAAATTTTAAAATTTAGAATTTAGATTAAGACTTACGTGGCGATTTCAATAAGTTTGCTGACTTTTTTTGTACAGGCATTTAAAATTGTTGTTGACTCTTGAAACTTCAGTATGTTATTACTATACATTTTATGAGATGACTGACCAATTTTTATGATTTCAGGTTCAAATAAACAGTAGCTGTTCATTTGAACCTGAAATCATAAAAATTGGTCAGCAGCAATTGGAATACACCCTACTAAAGCCTGATTGTCGTAGCTAGTGAATTTCAAGAATGCAATCTGGACGTGAGGAAGAACGATATGCAATAAAATTGTGTTTTAAACTTGGAAAGAATGACACAGAAACGTATGGAATGCTTCAAACTGCTTTTGGAGCATCTTGCATGAATTGAGCATCAGTTTTTGAGTGGCATAAGAGATTCAAGGAAGGCAGGGAGTCTGTGAGGGATGATGAGAGGTGTGGGAGGAGTAAAGAAGTCAATACACCAGAGTTGATTGGTTAGGGTTAGGGTTACTATGTTGAGGTTTTAAGGGAGTTCAGCAAGAGATTCTGTTGGAAGAGGCCAGCACTCTTCAAATCAGGTCAGTGGCATTTCCACCAGGACAATGCACCAGTCCACAACTCCATCGTTGTCACAGACTATTTGACCAAGATGGGCATCAAGACAGTTCCTCATCCTCTCTATAGTCGAGACCTTGCTCCCTGTGACTTTTGGTTATTCCCTAAGCTCAGAGGCTGTCATTATGAGACAATTGAGGAGATGAAAGAGGCTGTGACGAAGGTCATTGACATGCTCACACAAGAGGACTTCCATGGGGCCTTCCAGAAGTTGTTGGAATGGTACAACAAGTGCATAGCAGCCGGAGGAGATTACTTCGAAGGGGACTAGAGTTTCATATGTATACTATCAATAAAAGTGCCCATACAAAAAAGTCTGGAAACTTATTTAATGATCCTTGTATATACAGATGAGCAACTTATAATGTAAGAAATATGCTTTTAAAAAAAGGTTTAACAGATGATCATTTTGGACATCATCAATAGTCAGTTTTCCACTGATACTTTTGCTGATATCTTTACTATTTCACCAATATTTGTGTTAAAATCTTGCCAAGCATTTTTGTTAGCAGCTGTCAGCCATTTAATATTTATGAATAGAGAGTGGGCTTCCATAACCTCTGCTTAGATGGACTGGCTACTGTGGTGTACTTCCTGGCCCTGCACCTCCTGTATCTCACTAGGAGAGACTCCTGTGCACTGTGTCTGGGTTTTTTCAACCAGACATTTTATTCTGGCCTGGTGGATCTTTAAACTGCATATATTCTTGCATATTTTTCTGCAAAGGTATATTGAATTTGATGATTATTTATTCAAAGTTGTGTTTGTTACCATAAGATTATTCCTGTTAAGACTCTCATGCTCCCCCTCCCCTCTTGGGATCCCTTGGGGGAGTGTAACTGTAGTGGATTCTGTAGCATTGATTTTAATCACTGTTGTCTCAATGTTCAGACTTTGTCTAGATGAGTCAGTACCAATTCGAAAGTGAATTATGAAGCCAGTCTGGATACTTTTTAAAGGAAATATTTAAGGTGAAACACAGGATTGCGCAAGTGCAGCTCCATCTACTAGACCTGGCTCTATGAAATGTTTTCTTAAAATGAAAATTAATCTAAAGAGTAAGAGATATGAAAACATGAGAGACACTGAAGAAAGTATGACAGCAGAGCTTAACGTCATATCAAAATAGGAGTTTCAGAGGTACTTCAACCATAGGAAAACTCACTGGAATAAGTGTGTTGTATTTCAAAAGAGAACTTTGAAAAAGAAATCATCATTTCATTCCTTTTTAATTTCTTTCTTGGTAAATACAGCTTGTCTCAATCTTTTTGAACAAGCCTTGTATTTTGAAACTAATCATATTCACTGAATGTAAAAGTAAAAAATAGTCAAAAGCAGGGTTTCTCAAAGTTATTCATATAAACCCCCTGAAGATAAATAAAATTTTGACTGGAGGAATAAAAGCACGGAAGTACATATGGAGGTGTTTGAATTTATAAATCCTTTTATAACAGGAGAACAAAAATCATTGAATCATTTAGACTAGTTGCTAGATAATCCACACCTAGCAATATGCCTGGTTAGGTGCGATGGCCACTATTTTAATTGAAATAACTTTTATCAATTACATAATAGGATATTAGAAAAATATGTCTTGTTCAATATTCCATTCATAATAAATATTTTGTATTTTGGAAAAATTTTAATCTTGAAGTTGAAAAAATCTTAAAAATCAATCCCACTTTTAATGGCATCGAGAGAGACTAAAAAAACTGCGGGAAATATTTAGTTAATTTATTTGGAGGTGAATAGAAATTAAATTTGGTTACAAGGGGTACATCAAGTAAAAATTTTGAGAAGTCCTAGTCTAAAGAGTTGGAAAGGATATCTTGTTCAGATATATTCATTTGTATATTTCTAGTGGAGACCAATTTCTTTTGGTAACATGAAATAATGCGTAATTACAAAAAAAGGAAAAGGTGAGTGGAAGTTGAAAGATTATTTTCTATGTAAGCATAAAAAAAGGAGTTGGACAGGAGAGGACAGACTTTATTTTCAGGTTTATATAGCGTTTATATTACCTTGAACATATTCTTAGATATTTATCCCTGATCAATACTCTTACATCATCTACATTTAATTTTCACTTAAGAAGTCTCTTTTTTTTAACAAAAATCTTTTCAGAAAATTAAGCAAAAACAAATACTAAATACTGCAAAATATAAATTTACTTTTAAGGATTATTCAACTAGTCTTCAAGTTTAAAAACATCTTTATACTAAACATTTTTCCCATCATTAGCCTCGTCATCAAGGTATGCCAACAGCATAAATTTCCTTGACTTTCTTCTGCCATTCATCCCTATCAGCCATTACTCTTAGTAAGTCTTCTCAATGGCATCTGTGTCTGCACAAAGCTGATGAATGTAAGTTTTTGCTGGTTGGACAATACTGGTGTGTACATAAATAAGAGTCCATCATTTTGAGTTCATCTTTACTTCTTCATTAGTACCCAGCATGCTTTGCTCATCTTGGATGGAAGGTAAAGGAACATACAGCAGATATTTTGTAGGATGTTGCTTCTAGGAGTTGTTCTAAACGGCATGCAGCATTCTTGCATAGTTCCCATCTAGCTTTTCCCCCAAATGTTTCATTAAAGTCCAAGTGGTACAATCATACTGTAGTACTGATATGGCTACAACTTAGAGGAAATTCCATTTTATTTTATCAGAGCAATCAGATTTTCATATGGTTGTTAAACCTGCCAGTCGCAGTCCATGCTTTACCTATGTGTATGCTGTCTTCACTTTTAGTATATGACCAAGTCTACTAATTTTAGAGGCTTACCGTTTAATGAAGAGATGGCACTATTTCAATTAAATCAGTGAGACTTATGAGATTAATATCCAGAATTTTAAAAGAACTAGACTGATCATAGAGAAAGAAAAAAAAAGAAAAAATTTTGCTATCGTTTAAAATAGGAGGTATTTTTCTCATTGATAAACCTGAATTAATAAATGTTCCAGATTTAATACTGAGATTTGGACCGAAGATCTCATGTGCTGTAGTTTTATGTCTGAACACTGAGCCAAATCTGTACATACTGACCTGGGATTTTGCGTAGAGAAAGTAACTCAGCCAGACTGAAGTACTTTTGGATTTCTGACTGGAATCACAATTTCTTTGAGGAGGACTTGGCAACTAATATGAAGTGGTTGTATTAAGAAAGGTCAAAGAATACTGCAGCATCAACAAGAAGTAAAAAAAAGTAAGGGAAAAACAGATCACATATATCAAGTGTTGATGCTGCCTTATTCTTATTGGCCTAACTAGAATTCACATCATGTTTGCTGGGAATAATCAAGTTATTTGTAACCCAGAATGGAATGTAGTCAATATTATTATTTATTTTGATTGCAAGGTTTCTTTCATTTTCTGTGGTGACTAGAGTTGTCAAAGAATAGTGAGTATTATGAATTATTTAAAATGATTTGAAACAGCATATTATTGTTGATTTAAGATAAAACAAATTTGTGTGTCAACCAAATGATATACTGTGTTTACTATCTTAAAATGTGAAGTAATAAAAGTTGTATGTAAAGCTCAGCAGTTCATGTGATTCTTCTAATATCTTATAGTGTAACTGATAAAAGTTGTTTTAAGTATAATCCAAGTAACTAATAAAGCCCACAGAAAATCATACAGATGATTTAAACATTTCTTTATTGATTAAGATGATGTAAAAGAGAATCAATATCTAATAATAATGGATTTAGTATTCATACAATATTGCCCATGAATAAATACACCCCAAAGAATCTTTTTCTAAATTAAAGATACCAGGATTTTATCTTTTTGACCAAATTCTACAGCATTGAAACTTTATAATAAAAAAAAAATTTCATTACCTCAGTAATCAAAAATAAGATTGCATGGGCCATTGACCTAATGAGGTTCAATCCCAAGCCGAGTTATACCAAAGACTCAAAAAATGGTACTTGATGCTGCCTTGCTTAACACTCAGCATTATAAGGTATGCATCTAGGGTAAAGTGGAGTAATCCAGGGAATGGAGTAGCACCCTCCCCTACACCTTGGTGTAGTAGCCATTGAAAAAGGAGCCTTTGGGTCACCCTCGACTAAGGTCGCCAACTTACTTATTTTTGGACTACTCTTTGGCCCAGTGGGTAGAGTGTTTGTCAATGATCTGGGAGACCTGGGCTCAATCCCGGGTCGCATCTTACCAAAGACTTTAAAAATGGTACTTGATACCTTCTTGCTTAACACTCAGCAATATAAGGTATGTATCGAGGGTAAAGTGGAGCAATCCAGGGAAAGGAGTAGCGCCCTCCCCTACACCTCGGTGAAGTAGCTATTGAAAAGGGAGCCTTCTGGTCACCGTAGACTATGGTCACCAACTTTACAACTTTACTTACATATTCATATTTTTGTTACAGAATTTCAATGCTGTAGAGTTTGGTAATAAATTATACCTAATGAAATCTGTTTTGAATGAATAATGTTCCAGTAAAAGTAATAAAATTCAGCTACTTTTGGTTTGGAAGAAAATTCAGTTTTTATTAAAAGAAATTAGGTGTGCTTCTGTTTATGATTGATATCATACTTCAATATGAATAAGACACCAACAACAACACTCAGCCCAAAGTAACATTGCCTCCGAAGAGAATATATTATATCTTTCATCATTCATAATAAATGTTGAATGGTTTATTGTATTTTTCACCTGTGTTGTCTTATCTTTAATTGTGGATTTTGAAATCATTAGAAATAATACTGGGAAAGAAAATCTGCCAAACACACCCAGAGTTCTAATGCACCACAATAGAGAGCAGCATTAACCTCAGCCTTTTGTTTACTATCAGTGAATGTCAATGACAAAATTATTGATAAAATGACTGGTAAAAATGTAAGAGTACAAAATAATTGCATTTATAATTCCAATTTGGTAGATATAATTTTCTATGTTGCTAACAATATGCTTGAATTATCAACATTGTTATTAATTAATGGATAGTATTCCAGTTGATATCTATATCACATATGATTATCATGTTTACAATAGGATCAAAATTGTATGTAGAATGGGTTTTTCTATTTTGTATCATGAACTAAAAATATAGTAATGATATGATTATCTCTTTTTTATAACAGTTAATTGATATTTCACAGCATTCATTTTTCATGATAAAAAGGAACAAGTTAAAATTGAATATGTAGTGTAATTTTTTTTTTCAAGTTTAATCACTCAAGTGATAAATAAAATCTTAAAATGCACTTCTAACTATTTGATTTTTATTGATCATATGTCAGTTTTAAGTTCTGTAACTGTATAAATATCTTGTTGGAAAGAAACTGACTGATTAGTTGGAAAAAAGTTACTTAATTGGCAAGCACCACTGCATATTATTTTTTTACATAAATAGAATGAAAACAGCTTAAAATAGTTTAATCAATAACAACATTGAAATAAAAATGCCAAGATATACGAACAAATATTGAATAATGGTGAAAAGTACCACCATGATATCTGCGGGAACTTCCCTTATTCAAAAGATAAAATTATTTGCAATCATAAAATGCAAAGCTAATTTGATAACCTTGGTAATTAGCTTCCTTGAATAGTAGATAATTCAGGCCAGTTATTAGTGCTGAATGATATAGGATACAAGACTTGGAAAATATGTAACTACATTATCCACCAGAAAATCCTTAAGATTTTCTCTTGTCAGAAAAAGTAAAGTTTATTTCAGGTGTTTCAAACTCAAAGACTCAAAAGAGCAATTACATCCTAGTAGAGACACACAGAAGGCCAAAAAAGGAATGAGATAAAGGTGTTTGATTCTATGAGTTTTTATGCAAATCTGCAATACAGCTGATAGGCAAATACACATGATAGTAAGTGGGATATGTGAATTAATATAACATTTAGGGGGACAAATTTTCTGTTACAAATTTTTCTAGATCTATTTTTACTTTTGATGAATTCTTTTTTATCGATTTTATTGTGTTTCATGGCCAAATTACAATAATGATGTTGGCAACCAAAGTCAAGGGTGACCAGAAGGCTCCCTTTGCAATAGCTACAACACTAAGGAGTAGGGGAGGGCACTACTACTTTCCCTATATTTCTCTACTTTACCCTTGATATGTACCTTATATTGCCGAGTGTTAAGCAAGGAGGTATCAAGTACCATTTTTAAAGTCTTTGGTATGACGCCACCTGGGATTGAACCCAGGTCTCCCGGACCATACTATATTATAAATATTATCAAAATAGAAAACAAAAGCAAAATTCAGTTTTATCGCTTTTAAAGAAATAGTAAATATAATCTCTGTCTATTTAATAATCTACTCTCAAACATTTTCTAGGATTTTTTATTTGTTTGTGTTGTCTGTCTTCATAAGTACAACCACCATACCAATATGAGCTGTCAAAATTGTTGTTCTTTTTGGCATAGATTCTTCTATCCAAGTGTTAATGGTATTTGTTGCACACCCCACCAAATGAGCGGGTGTGGCCTAAGGCCTTTTTTAAGGCGGGTCCAGGTGCAGGGTTGTAGCCCAGACATGCCTGGCATTTCCAAAATTGCTTTGGGCCCCACTGACATCCAAGTGTTAACGGTATTTGTTGCTCGCCCCACCGAACGGGCAAGTATGGCACAAGGCCTTTTTTATGGTGGGTCCGGGTGCAGGGCCGTAGCCCACGCGCATCCGGCAGGTTCCAAAAATGCCCTCGGTCCTGTCGGCATTCCCCTTTTGGGGCGCCTCAGGCGTCGGGCAATAAACCCAACCCTCCCGAAGGAGGTAAAAGCCTGGGGGGAAGGCCCCTTGAGACCAAAGGATAAGTTCAAAATTCGCAAGCGAAGAGCTAGCCAGATCCGAGTGTTAACATCCTGGTTTCCCAAAAACACTGAGCTTAAATAGGCAGCTCTCTCTAACTGCCTTTTTCAAGGTGGCTGTTGATTGGTCAATGCAAATTATAAACTAGCACCACAGTTGATCTTCAAACAGGCAATTCATTAAGGGTGGATAACTCAGTTATTCTAACAAAAATGAACCCTTCTCACATTATGAAACAACAAAAAATTACTCATGTTCTTTTTGTATGGGCACCTCGGGTGGTGTAATGGTTAGCAAGGTAGACTAGCAAACCTACACGAGTGAGTTCGATTCTCATTGGGTGCCCAATTCATGCGGCCTTGTGCTACATCTAAGCAAAAAAGCTTAGTAAATTACCTCATGTTCTTTTTGTATGAGTTGATTTTCTATAATCTCAGTCACCCCTCCATTACAGTAGGCCTTTGAAACAAGTCAATGTAGATTTCACTAATATTCTCATTAAGAATGTTTTTTGAATGTTTATAAAATTAGATTATCTATATTTTTCAGCTTTTGAAAGTGAAAGTAACTGAAATATTAAAGTACATTTTATCTTTCTCTTGAGAAAAATATTGTCAGAAGTGGAGAACAAATAACCAAATTTTAGAAAAATATTATTCATGAAAATTGTTCTGTCATATGCCATAGAAAAGTAGATTGTGGGCCACATGTTCTAAACTTCTGGTTTAATTTATAGGGTTATTTCAATTCATAGTAAACCTTGTAAAAATGTAGTCAATTATACTTTCAATTCTTACCTACTATATCCATTTTACTGTAAATTTAATTTAATCACTGATCTTAAGTTAATTTGTTCTGAAAACCCATGCATCAGCTGACAGGATCATTTTTAACTGTATGCAGTTGAAAAGGATCCCATTGCTTGACAATCTATAGGACAGTTCCACTTAGGGGGATTGCTAAAGACGCTTTGATGAAACTTCAGTGATAATCTAAGTCTTAGAGAGGGAAAAAGATAAAAAAGAAAACCTGTTTGTGTTAAAAGCAGTAATAGCTTCATTACTGATTCTTGGGTATCAAAAGTTGTGTTCTCTTGTTTTTATTGTAGTTGATTCTTCTGTTAAGTAATAAATGGTTAAACCCAACAGATGTGTTTCAGTGTCATGAGAGAGAAAGCACTAAACGAACAAACCCAAGTAAAAATGATAAAACTGTTTTTTTTTATTTATTTTGCTTCTGATTCATGAACATTATGAAAAGGTTTATTTTCATATTCATTCAAAATATGTTATGGTGGGCACCTTGTGTGGTGTAATGGTTAGCAAGCTTGACTAGTAAACCTCCATGAGTGAGTTTGAGTCTGATTGGATGCCCCATTTATACAGCCATGTGCCATATCTGAGCAAAAAGTTTAGTAAATTACTAGACAAGAAATATGTCATGTTAGTGGGAAAATTAACCATTTTTTGTTATTTAAATTCTAATCCATTGAACAAAACAAAATTTTTAAATGTGTTAGTCTGATTTGTCCAATTTTTGAAAATAAAATGTGACAAATTAAATTTTTCATAATTAGCTCTATTATTCAAGCACATTTTTTCATTAAAATTCAGCCCAATTTGAGTGAGCAAGAAAAGAAACGACAAAGAATGAATGATTTGTTTAACACCAAAATCAAGCCAAAGATTCTTTGTCTACCATATACAAAGAAGAGAAAAAATTTTGACAGGAAAAGAGGTTTTTAAGGAAAAAGCAGGAGGGGAGGATTGAAAAAAAAGTGAAAAGAAGGCGTTTTAACTGCTCTTGCTTTGATGGTTAAGAAGGACCCTGCAATGCCCATAAGAAAGCATGATAATGAATTAAAAATCCATGAGAAAACTGTGAGGACAACAATTAAACAAGGTTTAAAATGGAAATCATTGGCCAGGACTCCCCAACATTTTTTGAGTACAAAAATGAAAGAAAAATGACTTAAGAGGTGCAAGAAACTCAAACATTTTGTCAAGAAAATTTTTCTCTATTTTGGCTTTCAAATTGATGGTCTCCATCAAGCCCAGAACTTAACACCCTTGATTTGCTTAAGACTGCTATTGAGAAAGAATGTCTGAAGAATTTATTTTGAAGGCATGCAAATTATTTTGAAGGCATGTTGATACAATAATTGAAAAAAAATGATGGCCATATTGAGTAAATTTACTGTCTTGTGTCAATCTTCTTATTTTGTTGTTTATTTTTTAAAATCAAAATTAATCTTGTTTTATAATAGAGTCATTTATTATTATCCTAAAATATGCCTAATTTTGCTTCCACACTCTCAAAGTATTTGGTTTATGGCAACTGAGTGGGTATCTTAGATTAACAAGTGTCTATTCTTTTGCTATGGCTAAGTTTTAGGGACCATAATAAAACTGTGTTTTAACAAAACATTATTGTTTAAAATGCACTTGGAAATTACTTTACTAGAATTTCAACTTTAAACTGGTATAAAGAGAGCTGAAAAAGTTGTTTTCTTTCTCTTGGAATGTTGACTGGTGACTTCCATTCTCTTGCTTCATATTAACAAAAGAAATAATCCTAGAATATTTATTATTCTGGCTGAATCAAAGAGGACTCTGACATTTTACCAACCAGTCAGTAGGGCTTAGAATATGGTAAGTGTATCCCCAGCAGATGGGTAATACCCCCATCAGCCAGAAAAAGTGGTGTCCTGCATCTGATGATGAGGATCCAGTTCTGGAGATCTGAGGATTGTGGAGTCACCCCTTCATTGCCATTTCTCCCAGGTTCACTTTGACCCACAGTGGTAATACCTGTTAGGTTCCCATCTTTGGGTCAAATAGAACTGTTTAACAATTATTCATATTTGATAGGACTGTGTGCAAAAAACCCCTCTTAAGAAACAACGACACAAAAAATGTAAATATGAATCTACAAGGAGCATGATTCCCTAACCTCTAGGCCTAAAATAACCCAAGACAGGTTAGGATACAGTTAAAATCAATCAATCAATCAATCAATCAACTGATATTATAGGTTTGGTTTGGTTGTTTGGGTTTTATGGCATATCAACCTTTGTAGGTTATTTAATGCCAAATCCATTTTTATGCAAATAGTCAGTTCTATTTCAAACAAATCAGTTTAGCATGAGTACACAGTTTAATTGTCAAAAATATTTCTTTTTCAAGCTATTCAATTTATTCAAACAGTTCTAATTCAACCAATTCATTCTAGTATAAGTACAAATTTTGTTTACACACTGTGAAATGTCAAAACAGTTCCATATTAAACAATTCAATTTAGTATAGTACAGTTTCAATGACAAAACAGTTCCATTTCAAACAATTCAGTTTAGTATAAGCACGCAGTTTAAATGTAAGTACACATTTTAATTGTCAAAAACATTTCTATTTCAAGTTTAGTCAAACAGTTCTAATTCAAACAATTAAGTTTAGTATAAGTTTGCAGTTAGTCCTATTTTACCCATAGATAGGACCCTTATCAGGTGCCACCACTCTGGGCCAGAGTGGACCTGGGAGCGATGGCAATGAAGGGGCACTCCACATTCCCCAAATCTCCAGCATTACTGAAACCTCACCATCAGCTTGTTTAGTGTCATATTCAGGACACTCGTTGGGGGGGGGTCTTACCCCTCGGCAGAGAAGCAGTTGGTGTATTCTATAGCTCCAGCTGACTAGACAATGATATTATATGTTTGAGATGATCTATAACATATATGATAGGATTGTATATAAAAAAAAATAAAACTAATGCTTGCAAATTGCTATGCCTTTAAACTCCAAAATATATTTGTTAAATATCAGCCAAAATATTATGAATTTAAAACACAATCTTGACATTAATTCACAATATTCTGGCTAAAAATTTATATAAAATAACAATATTTAAGTTATAATGACTTTTTTCCTTTTTCTTTTGAGAATGAAATGCAGTAATTTTAAAGTATCATAAAAAGTTTTTGGTTCATTCTTCATCCTTGAAAATAACAAAATTTTTTTCTTTATTTTTTATCATTTTGATAAATTTTTCCTTAAGAGTTTCTTATTAAAAAGACTGCAATTAAAGAAAATGTTTTAGATGATGTTTATTTTATGTTTTATTCCCCAATAAAAAAAATCCTATTTGTATGATTTCTTTTAATTATGCAATTACTGGATTGGAAAAGAAGATTACCTTTGAGCATTGCTTATTCACAAGCTACTGGTGCCATGGAACTCTCTCTCTCTCTCTCATGTACACATATACACACACATGTAATCATACTCACACAGTTGGAGTTTATAACCATAGCATTTTGGATGCATCAGTTTTATTTTTAATGGGAGTATAGGGATACAAAAAATAATTATCTCCCTTAGATAATTTACATATCTATGAAGGACTCATAGGGTGTCACACAACAGTTTAGAAACCCATTCTTGACTTCTTTTTGCTTTTGTTCTTTGAATAGTAGAGACATTGTCTCTGACCTTGTCTGGGAATGGTAAAGTTATATGATAATATTACCCACACTCATCAGTAAGCCTTTTTTCCATTTTGTACCTCTGATTATACATGGAAGAATATTTATTTGTTGAGACATGTTCATGAACTTTTTTTTTTAAATCACTGGTATATATATATATATATACCAGTGATTTAAAAAAAAAGTTATATATATAACTTATATATATATATATTGTATATATTAAATATTAAGTGTTTTTATATGTGTAAATGAGTTGTCTTTCCTTTCATGGTGTTTAGTGTTAGTATATAATGGATATACTAATACTAATATGGGTCCTTGGTGAGTGTGGACTCTACTAAATATTTTCCCTACTTCTAAGCATCTAAACATAAGTTAATCAAAATTGCAGATCAGAAACTGAAAGGATAACTCCAAGAGATTTAAATATCAAATCCAGTATTATAAGCAAATATCTTGACTCTTTTTAGAGAATCTTTACTTAAACCTCAATAGAATAGATAGGTAAGAGTAAGAATTAGTTTCTCTGTTCTACAGAAATTATCAAGCTTAAGAAACAACCTTGTTATGGTGTAATGGTTCACAAGCTAGTCTTTGTGATCATTTACAACTGAGTTGTATCCTTACTAAGTGCCATGTACTTCTTACCTAATATCAAATCTAAGCAATGCTTAGGTTTCAGGGTACTTCACAAAGTGTAATGTTTGTAGATCAATTCTACCTAGACCATTCCTAATGAGTTTGATTCTCACTGAGTGTTTCATATCTTACTTTGTGCAAAACTAAGGACAACAACTAGCAAGTTGGTAGCCAATGTGTACTTATATATTTGTTTCAGTGACAGAGAAGTGAAATCATTGCTTGGAAGTCTAATGTTAGATAGTGGGGGGGTTAACAGACATCTTTTACTTGTTGTCACCTGTTCCCAAGCAGGACCATAAAATCATGAATTGCCATGATTGAAAGATGTAGACAAAGGAATTTTAATCTACTTTATTCCATCTTCAAGGCAGCTATATAAGAAGTTTGTTTTCAGATCGCTAATTGAAAGGAAGAAAAATCCCACTGTTGGGAAATTATATACCTAGAGTGACTGGTGTATAAGAATGACCAATTGCATTTTGAGGCTTGAACAGCAAAAATATCAATTCTGTCTTCTCTTTGTCTTTACCCTCCAATTACATAATCTCTACTCACCAATAATATACTCTGTATATCAGTAAAAAAAAGTATGTCTCTCTCTGACATCAGTTATTATCATATACTCATGATACTCATCAATCAATCAGATACCTTTTGTTTTTCCTCTGATCTCTGCAGGTGTGAACTCTTTCTCTGCATTCACCAACAATATCTATCAGCCAATTACATAACACTTTCACCTGCTGGAACATAATCTTACAACTTCTACATCCACCCATCAGTTTTAAATCAGCCTTTATATATATATATATATATATATATATATATTCACTAGAGACAGCAGTTGGTTGGTCAAGATTAAGTAAAACTAAGAAATCTAAATGCTGATGTTCAAGACAGATATGGATGAATATTGGCACATAACTACTTCAACTTCACCCCATCAACCTTAATATATATTTCTTACAACAGAGCTACTATATATATATATATATAAAACACATCATTCAATAAGTCCCAGACCTGACATATAGATAGTGCCACTAATAAAAAATCCATATGATTTTTATAAAGTACTAACCTTCAAATGGCACGTGTCAAAAATTGAGCCCAATCAGACAATTAGTTTACAAATTACAGTTATTTAAGTGAAGCTGGGAGATTGGGATTCAATCCTAGGTCGAGTCATATCAAAGACTCAAAAAATGGTACTTGATGCCTCAACATTATAAGGTAGGGATCAAGGGTAAAGCAGAGCAATCCAGGGAAAGGAGTAGCACCTTCCCCAACACCTTGGTGTAGTAGCTAATGAAAAGGGAGCCTTGGCTAAAGTCGCCAACTTTACTTTTTTACTGTTGCAAATTTTCAAAACAATGGAAAAATCTGAATTTCATGTGTTGATAAAGCATTGCTTTCTGATGGGAAAACATACTGTTCAAGCAAAGTAATTGTTTGATAAATGTTAATTTGACTCTGCTTTATCAGAAACAACAGTTAAAAGGTGGTATGCTGACTTTAAATGCAGTCGTACAGACACAAATGATGCTGAATGCTCAGTTCGCCGAAATTTTTCACACTAAATTATTTATATCATGAATATAGCATGGGTTTTCAAGTTTTAAGTTTCTATGTCTGTGGAGCTTTGAATATGCCTGTATCCTGTGCAGAGGTGTCCTGGATATGGTACTCAACTTCATCTAATGGTGAGGCTCCAGTTCTAGAGATATGGAGAGTGTGGAGTATACCTTCATTGCCATTACTCCCAGGTTCACTCTGACTCTGAATGAAGGTACCTGTTAGGTTCCCATCTATCAATCAAATAGACCTATTTAAAAAAATGTGTATTCAATAGAACCATGTATAAAACAAAACTCTTAAGAAGCAACTATAAAAATTCTAAACATGAAGTAACCCTAGATGAGTTTATATGCAATTAAAAATCAATCACTTAATCAATCAAATTTTTAGATCATTATTTAGATTTAGAATTGTTTGGGGTGGGGACCTAGATGACTATCAGCTGTCTACAAATTGTTAGCAAATATTTATAAGCTCACCCATCATCAGCAGCAGTAGATTGGTCAATCAGAGATGACTTAAGTATATATGAACAATGGCAAGCTACAAGCCTAGACTTAATATGTGTTCCAGCCTTATTACTTCAAAGACTTACTTTTTGTATCACATAACCGAAAACAAGATGGCAACCTGAATTCCAACAAGAACCATTGTTCCAGTTTAAAATCAGAATTTTTCCTCTTTATGATTACCTACATGAAAATAAAAAATGTAAAGATATATAGATGGGACACAGGCACCAACATATTAAATGTTTTTAATAACAAAAAATCACTAACTCTATTAGTAAACCTTTTCCCAACTGAATGTTTTAAACCAAAATGCTAAAAATGTTCCGACCAACAATTCAAAATGAAATGCTACAAATAATCAAAACTGTAAAAACTCAAACTGTCATCTCAGAACTAAACTATCCCTGATGATGACCAAAAAGAATGATCAAAAGCACTTGGGCAGAAGATATGGGACAATTCCTTTACCATCTAGATCCCAACACAAGAAAAAAAACAAGGAGACTTGAAAAAATAAAATTAAAAATAATAAACAATTTCCATCATTTTTAACAAAACTTGCTTGAATAATAACTTGCTGCTAAAATATAAACTCTTCAATATATATATATAACACATCACCCAATAAGTCCTGGGCTTAACTGATAAAACAACTTTTGGGCAAAATTTGACTTTATTCATCAACATAGTCTCTTTCTAGGGTGATACACTGATTCTAAAGCTTCTCTAACAATTTGATACCTTTTTTGTAGTACAATTTGTCTTTGGCCTCAAAATTGCCTCAGTTTCCGATATCACTTCTTCATTGGAGCATTCTTTTGAGGTCTGCAAACAGCCAGTTGTTGCTGTGGGCCAGATCTAGAGAATAGGGTGGGTGCAGATGCAATTCAAAGTGCAGTTCATGTACTTTTGCCATCATTGTGATTGACTTGTGACATGGTGCATTGTTTTGGTGAAAGGGCACTTTTTTCTTGATTTGTGACCATTTTTTGGTGATTTCTTCCTTCAAATACACCAATAATGCTATATAATATTTGCTATTGATGGTTCTTCCTTTCTCAAGGTAACTGATGAACAAAGTACCTTGTGCATCCCAAAATATGGAGGCCAAAACCTTGCCTGCTCATGTTTGCATCTTTTGTCATTTTGGACGGCTTTCACCTGCTGCTGTCCATTCAGCTGACAAGTGATTTGACTCCAGAGTGAAGTGGAGGATCCACTTTTCATCCATTGTCCCATATTCTTGCAAAAACTCCTTTTTGTTGCATTAAAACAGTTGCAAACAATGCTCTGAATTATCAATGCGTTGTTGTTTTTGATTGAGTGTGAGCAAACGTCGCACTCACTTTGAACACAGCCTTCTCATTGATAATTGTTCAAGCAAAATGGTGAATACACTGCCTTCTGATATCTTCAACTTCTCTGCTATCTCATGCAACTTCAATTTATGATTGGCCAAAATGAGTTTGTGGAGTTTTTTGGTGTTTTCTAGGACATCAGCCAAATTTCGGCGAACTGAGCATTCAGCATCATTTGTGTCTGTACGACTGCATTTAAAGTCAGCATACCACCTTTTAACTGTTGTTTCTGATAAAGCAGAGTCAAATTAACATTTAAGACTAGTATTCCTATTCAAACTGTGATTACCATAATTATTCAGATTATATCAGATTATATCTAAGTAAACTTTTTAAAACTTGAAAAATATATTGAAGTCAATATTAGATTTTATTGTTGTACGATCTACTTATTCATTGTTGCATATGCATGACAATATCTCTGTAGTTAAAAGAAAATCAATTTACTTAATCTCCTAATACAGTTTCATAGTTGATTTATTAATAATCTTTTCATTTGTATATACCATTATTGGATATCTACTTTTTTCTCTATTCTAGAATTAAATATTCTTAGAATATTTGTTTTGTTCTAAATGTGGCAGTGGATAGCAAAATTATCATTGTAAATTGTTTTTTTACAGCCTTAAACAAAATTATCAACATTTTTGGAAGTGTTTGAAATAGAATTATAAATAGATTTATTATGTATTGATAGTTGTGATTGATGTTCATCATCAAAGCAGAGACAGGATGTCTATTTAACTCAAGTTAAACTATGCAGAGTGCCACAGTACTGGAACACACCTGCTCCCTATGCACACATGGGCCAAGTAACACTAATGAGTCACATGACATTTTCAAGGGAAAATGACAAGCAGTACTCAATTTGAACATTTAGGGGTGTAGTTTCTTAGGGGTCTACTCACTTTTGTTGGCAGGGGTTAAGCTTTTAATGCTTATATTTTGGGCTATTTTAAGGGGAAAATAAATTAACTCTGTTATATAAGCTGCACACAGACTACTTTTCATTGTGTCAAAGTGTCATGTTGTCAGTGTTGTCCCATGAAGAGATATACTTAAATATCTGCAGAAATATGAGGGGTGTACTTACTTTTGTGATACACTGTATATATATATATATATATATATATATATATATATATATATATATATATGTGTGTGTGCGTGTGTGTGTGTGTGTCATTTTCATTTAATGAATATCATACAACATCACCAGTAATGTTTTCTTGCTTCTTTTATAGCATATCAACTCTTTTAAAAATTATTCTAAAAACTTTATAAAAAATGTTTCTTCTCAAAAATCTTTACTCATGATGATGACCAAAGGTCAAAATTTGTGAGAAAAATCAAAAAATAAATAATATAAAAATATTCCTATTTGTCTTATCTCTTTTATATATATATATATATATATATATATATATATATATATATATATATATATATATATTTAATTAAACAATATAGACATTTTTTGTCTATATATCTTTTTATTCACCCTTTCAAATTGCTATATTGATTTTATGATATGTGGTGAGAAATAGTTAATAAACCTTCCATAATTTATTGGTTCCCAAATACTTATATATATATATATATATATATATATATATATATATATATATATATATATATATGTGCGTGTGAACAAAAAACATTTTACCTCATGATAACCAAGGGTCAAAACTAGTTGAGAACAATCAAAAAATAAATTATTCCAAAAAATATTCCTATTTGTCTTATGTCTTTTGTTCATATATATATATATATATATATATGTGTGTGTGTGTGTGTGTGTGTGTGTGTGTGTGTGTGTGTGTGTGTGTGTGTGTGTGATTTTCTCTGCAAAAAAAAACAATTGGTCACATTAAGACAATAAATTTATTTCCTCCCTGTTAAAAGCATTGATATAAATCGATGCTCTAAAAAATTAACAGGACTTCTTCAGATAAAACAAAAAATGGATTAAAATTAATTTTTATCACATATACAACCAGACCCCCCCCCCAAAAAAAAACCTTTATTTCTTCTATGTATCAAAGCAAGCCTAAACCTTTGAGTAACAATCAGTATCAAAATATTATTGCATGTTAAACTACATCCGGTCTCAGCATACTTCAAATTTAACAGAGGCAAAAATTACTGTTACAATAATACATGTCAAAAATTCAAACATTTATAAAAAAATTATTCAGACAATCTAATAGTATATCAATTTTTATTATCAAAATGAACTAAAAAATCTAAAACAAATGTTAATTATGGTAACCCCACCAAAAAAACAAAAAAAAAAATACAATAATAGAGTAAAAATCATTGATATAAATTCAAATTCTAATTCATTTACCAATTTAATGAATCATAGTAATCCATTTTCTGTTTATTTATTTATTTATTCACTTATTTTTGAAAATTGTCAAAATTTATTTTTATGCCTACATCTAGCTATTAAATCAGAGATGTGATTAAATAGCTAGATGTAGGCATTCAAATGAAATAAATAAAAATAAAAATAAAAATAAAACATCAACTGGACATATCATAAATCTAAATTTCATAGACCAACTGAAAATCTTAATATATTTTAATGCCTTGTCTGGGAGACAGGACTATATTTACTGATTTCAGGATGAATAGTCGTTAAACCTGGAAATAAAGTTTGAGTTCAAAGGTATCTTTGTCTTTTTCCTTCCTTCCATTATTCTCAAGCAGACTTCCACAGACAAAGAAGCCAACTAGTTAAATAAAGTAAGAACAAAGGAGTCAGATACAAAACTCAAAATCACAACCACTACAACAACCTACAAAAATAAACAAATAACCGAAACCAAACCCTCTTATGCCCCAAAATGTTGACAGAGATAGAGAGAGAGAGATAGGGACAGAGACATAACATGAAGAGATAGTATCGTATAAATTTGACATTTAACTAAGAATTACTTATTTTTCAATAAAATGCAATGGAAATTTACAGTTCAGAAGAATTGTCCGATTTTGAAAGAATGTTGCATTGTTCATCATTCATAAATTGGAATGAGGTAGCATTAAAGTTAAAAAATAAATGTGTCACATATCGTCTTCAGATCACGGTGCAATATGTATCGTTGGATTTGGTTGAGAGAAAAAAGTCTTCAGCAGGAATGAAATGCATGAGGAATCACCATTCACGAGTGATTACATAACATCAAGAAATAGTTTTCTGCAAGCGTGTAATGAGATCAATGGCTGAAAGTAAACACTTTTCAAAAATCACAAACTGTACTAAAAATGAAGATGAACGTCCAATGTAATTTCTTCTTTTAGTTGATATGGCATGTATATATATATATATATATATATAATTCTTTTAAATACCCTGTCTGGTGGCAAAAGCTGCTTGATAATACTAGGAGTGGCAGTACTCCCTTGAGCTACTGAAACTGTGTTATCTCCACTGGTTGGCAGCTGATGATGGCAGGGTATTGCACATGATTTCACATATTGTATGACAAAAAAAAAATTCAGTTCATGGAAACTTTTCAAAACCAAATGAATAGAGGTTAAAAAAAAAAAAAAATTCAGTTCATGGAAACTTTTCAAAACCAAATGAATAGAGGTTAAAGCTGGTGACCTCAGGAGTAACTAGAAGTCTGCTGAATGATCTAGGAATTAGTTTTGTGTCAGTTGCACAAGATAGGGTGGTGTTATCTTGCTGGAACAAGTCATCAACACTGGGAAACAAGGGGAACAGAAAACACATCAAAACATTACAGAGCCAGTTAGCATAAAGTCCTGTTTACAGGATGGATTTACTAACCTTATATAGACTCTTCTATAAACAAATTTGACTGTCTGCCCAAGGGAGCTGAGCATATGATATATATGAGCGTGTATGTGTGCTTCTTGTCTTGTGACGACTGAGATAGTTATGTATCTTCCATCTAGGCAGTGTTTGGTGTTCAAGACTAAGTAAAAGCCAGAATTTTGAATTCTGATTTTCAAGTCAGGTATGAAAGAATCTTACTATACCTACCTCTGCTCATTTGCCCACTACTAAATTATACTAAGCTTAGTTGATATCTATGTATTTACCCATTTCCTTCACAATGGACAGGATGTAATACAAGATCCATTTTTTAAATGGAGTATGTTTGGTTTGAATTCAGTGTTTTTCTTCTGGCTGCCTTAGCAAGGTTAGAACCCAGTCTGCTCAATTATTTGCTCATAGTTGGTGGGTGGAGAGATGGATGCATGTCTTTTCAAAAGGCAAGATGCAGACAGACTTGTCCAGGATTTGAGCTGGGGTCAGTTGATTCCATTTCCTACCATTACACTTTCTAAACATCTCTTTGAATGGAATTTTAATATAGGTTATCCAGTTATATACATACTGGTTGAAGTACCCATCAATGCTGAGAAAGAGATCAAGACTTAAATTGCAGTTAATCAATAGATAATTTGAGCAAATGGCTACAAAAACCATAACAGCCCAACCAGCTGGAGCTGTAGAATACACTGACTTCATCTTTGCAGAGGGGTAAGATCCCCCTGACTCTAAATGAATGTCTTGGTGTGACACTCAACCATCTGACAGTGAGGCTCCAGTTTTGGATCTTTGAGGAATGTGAAGCACCCCTTCATTGCCATTACTCCTAGATCCACTATGACCCGGAGTGTTAGAACTTGTTAGGATCCCATCTATGGGTCAAATAGAACTGTTTAATTATTTACTATACTTGAAATCATTTAACTGTGTGCAAATAGAATTATTGGTGTTTGATAGCAATACTTGAAACTATTACACTATGAGCAAAAAAAAAGAGCCCTGGCTTATACAAAAATTGTTACCAACAAACTATTCACTTACAAATCATATGTAATATGTATAAATAGGATTTGACATTAAATAACCTCCAAGATTTGATATGCCATAAAACACAACCAACCAACCAACCAACCGCCATGAATAATTATTGATATTATAAAAGATAAATCCACATAACAGAAAAGAAATTTACTAATTCTATTTTTGTATTATGAAGTTAATATTTGTACATATTTTTATTTTTTAAGAAGAGGAATTAATATTTTAAATTGAATTACCATGACCAGAAAATCCGCCGAACACCTACGCACAATATACGGGAACACTGGACAGCTGTTTTGACCTTATTAGGTCTCATCAGCCATATATACCATAATCTCCACCACTGGCGATCGAACCAGCGACCACAGGTTGCAGTGCTGAAACTCTATAACTGGCCCATCAGTTCATATCGCACACAAGTGACGCCAACTGATGGCCAAGTTGTAGAGTTTCGGCACTGCAATCTGTGGTCGCTGGTTCGATCTCCAGTGGTGGAGATTACGGTATATACTACTGATGAGACCTAATAAGGTTGAAACTGCTGTCCAGTGTTCCCGTATATCGTGCATAGGTGTTCGGCGGATTTTCTGGTCATGGTAACTCAATTCACAAGAAGTTAATATTGTTTAGTGAAAATTACACTGATTTATTGAGTGGTATTTTTAAGTGAGTGACAGTTAAGTGCTTTATCAATTTCAACATTTTTGTTTTTAGTTTGGTTTGGTTTCTTTGTTTAATGATATATTTGTGGGTTATTTAACGCCATTACCATCCTTACAGAAGAACAGTAGTAGTACTATTAAATCCATTGCTGGGGGCGGATAGGGGGGGGTCATATTTTTCCTTAGGATATTAGTCTGAAAGTGAATGCACTAGCACAACTGGAGTTTGAACTCACTTACTATGATAATCCATACAAGAAGAAAGCGTTAATTTTTGTGCAAAGAATAGGCTTGAGAAGCTCTAATTTTTGTATCTGTTTTTTTTTTTGCATTTGTTGATCAATCAGCGTTTTCATGCTTATTTAAAGATTTCTTTGAGATATTTTGCAGACGACAATATTTGACTTGCCACAAAACATTTTCAGGATCAAAACCCAAAATAATTTAAGAAATCTTTTCCCTCCTAGATTGTTAAATATATATTTTTTAAGCAATTTGTATCATAGATAAATCATCAACTTTTTTATCTAATTTCAAGCCTCCCTTAATCTTATAAATAATAAGATGAATACTTCTTCAGTAGGTATGGACTTATTCTGTACCAACTCAATAATTTTTGGTTTACTTCCATTGAGTGTACATTTAACATTCTTGTCTATCAAGATTGCATTTAATTTCAGCATCATTTAATTATCTTAAATTGAATGAATATATCTTTGTGTTATATATTGACCCTCGACTGAGCTGTCAATCAAGAGATGCACCTGTGTAAATAAGCGGAAGAACAGCGGAAGTAGGTGGGCATTAAACAATAATATAACCAGGCGCACAGACGGTTCGGGTCATTTGGAGACAAGATGCCCGCATGAGAACCAGCTTGCGGACTGAGGGCTTTGCGGCACTCAGTGACCCATGGTTGAGCAACCCCAGCCAAGATGAGAAAGAAGGGCTGCTATGGTCGAAGAAGAACTTTGGGTCAATATAGCAGTCTGTCCCCGTCTCCAACTCATCTCTTACACACAACCAACATCACCCTTTCCAGAATAAAGTGTGAGAGATATATTTTTATAAAGAAGTGTGTTCATTCGTTCATTGAAGTTCATTTATTATGTTTGATTATGTCTCTGTTTATATTCATAGTTGTATATGTATTACGGTATACGCGTAGTATACAACAATTGTTTACTATGATATTTTTCATTAATAATGCTCTTAGAGTCTTTGCTTGCTGATAAAAAATTTCAATTACAACTATATATTTGCTAATGCATAAATATATTTTCCCACAACATAGTGACAAACTCATACACAAAATTAATCCATTATGTTAGGATAAAACAAAACTGCTACATTTTATGTACAAATCTTTACTTTCTTTCTTCAAATATTTAGATTCTGACTAATATAATCTTTTCTTATAAGAAAAAGCCATATCTTCAATAAACCATTATTTCAACAAACTTTTCCCTCAATTTAAAGAAATAAAAATTATCAACTTGTAGATTAATGTTTTATTCACTCATTTACACACTTGTCTGCTACACAAACCCTTTCTAATTATAAATATAGATAGCTCTTTTTAAACCTTTAGTACCCTGATACATCCTTCCATACCATACCCTCCACCCACCATGGCTGAAAAATAGCTAAAAATGTAAAATAGCACAATCTGTTACTTAACATGCAATTTTATAGGCAATAAAAATATAGAAATGAGGATTCTATCACTGAAATTCCGGCAATTTGGATGTATGTACTTCTAGGTAGAGGTACAAATACAGGTCATTTGGGTTCTAAAGGTTAAGAAAGAAATTATTTATTTTAATTTGTTTACAATATGTTTTTATGGCTTTAAAATGCATCAAGCAACAAATAAAAACAATTGCATTTATGAGAATTAAATGATCTTTTTTTTAAAAGAATGATTCTTTTCAATATTTATGTATCAGAAAATATGGCACAAAGGAAATGACAAAATTATTCTTACTAGGGTGTTGCAATCAAAATATTTTCCAAGTCTTTTGCATTATCATTTTTTTCTGGTGAGGCATTCTGAATAGCTTCTGACTGCATACCAGCAATAAGCTGAATTGTTCTTCCTTGGTCTGGATGAAAAAAAAATCATTGTAGAAGGATAGTACTCTCACACACACACACACACACACACACACACACACACACACACACACACACACACACACACACACAAATATATGTACAACTCCTGGTGAAAAAGAATGGATTTACCACTTTTACAAAGCATGGGTTCTGTTATTATTAATCAATGAAAAATAGATCAAGCACAAATTTGAGACAAAACTGATTTGGAACAAGGAACATGCATTGAACTAATCAAAATAAATTATTTAAATTAATTAAGTTGAAGTCTTGTCATGGATAAGTTTTCTAACTTCTACCTTTCTTGAAGACAGGCTTTAACCTTCTTTACTCTATGAGAAGATACATTATCATTGTTAAGTTTAAAACATCTTTATTATTGATTTAAAGAAACTATTTTAATTCATGTTCCATGAAGCCAGAAAGTTTGGTTTTCAACAAAAAAGTTTTAGTCGCAGATTTGTGCTCGGTTTATTTTTCATGGATTAAAAATAACAGAAGAAATGCTTTCTAAGAGTGACAAGTTCATATTTTTCTCAAGGATAGAATACTGTGGGGTTTGAAGGTATTTATGCGTCGAGGTGCTAAGGGCAAGGCTGTTGTTGCCGTAAGATATCTGACTCCATATTTTGGTTATATTATTTTACCCCACATTGACTGGCCGGTGCAATGCCTTGCCCAAAGAAGGTCCATAAGAAATATACAAAAGGAAAAGATAAGAACAGATAGGAGATGAAAACATTTCTTTCATACTTTCCTTTATTTACTTGGTGAATGGACTAACCAACGCTACGTCCCAAAACATAGCGTGGTGTCCAAAACACCCGACAGTAAAATCGGTGTTGTCAGTTCGACGTCACTACCCGAAAAAAGGGGTTCACAGAAAACCTATGTATTTATCTCTCTTCACCGGCTCCAAATTCGCTACTCCAAAATTCTTCTAATTTTGGCGCGACCGCTTCTCATTGGCCACTTTACATTTTATTATTTTTCTTTTTTCTGATTTTAACCGGATGGATGCGTGGAGCCTTATGCGTGGCGACGCGTTTATACATTTTGTATCTGGCAGCCGACGAGTCAATATCCGGTTGGGAGTTTTACTGTTGATTCCTAAATCGCCACAATACACACACACACACACACACACACATATATATATATATATATATATATATTGGATAAACTTTTGATACCAGTGTTTTGATATCAGTGAAGTGCAACAAAATCAAATTAGAAATATTCTGGCTGATATTCTTATGTATGGAAAAGGAAATAAAATTGTCCCAAAATATTTCTGATATTATTTCCTGCATTACAATAAGTAAAAGTCAGGTAAAATTCTTTAAATAATTTATATTTGAAAATAACATTTACTTATAATTTATAAATGTATTAAATATTATGAACAGTAAAGTTGACAGGCAGTAATTCTAATTCCCCATTGTAAGTAGATACAATTGAATTTTAATGCTGAATAATTACTGCAAATGATAGACACAAAATTCAATAATCAGTAAATTTTCTCCCTTGGATGTTGAACTTTGACTAGACTAATTAAATTTTGATTCTTGTGTTCGGTTTTCAATCAAATGCGATTCTAAAGGTAAATAAATTATTCATTGTTTAAGCAAAAGCAGTTGCCTCTCATCAAAATTGTGGAGGCTATAGCATAAATTGAATTCAATAAAATTTGTTTTTATCTATAAGAAAAAAGAATCAAAATATAGGAATCCAAGTCAGTATCATTACTTATACACACACACACACATATATATATGTATATATATATATATATACATACATATATATACAGATATAAATATATATATATGCATATAAATATATACATATATACACATATGTATATACATATACACACACACACACACACATATATATATGTATACATATATACACATACATGTATATACATATATACACATGTATATATATACATATATACATATATTTATATGCATATATATATATATATATACACATATACATATATATATACATATATACACATACATATATATATATACATATATACACATACACACATATATATATACATACATATATACACATTTATACATATACATATATACACATATATATATGTACATTTATACACACACATATATATATATGTACATATATACCCACATATATATATATATATATATATATATATATGTATATATACACATAAGTATCATACAATGACTGATGTTTATACTGCAGCATTGCTTTCAACAAAGCCCTCATCAGATGATGATTCTAGGTTCAGTCATGGTTTTGGAGCCGAAGCATCATTATCACTAACCCAGAGCATCCCCCCAGTAACTCATGATACCACCAGACTTTGTGGGATTGATATCACTCTGTGGGATTGCTATATCCATGCTGATGCAGTTAGAACCTTATCTTGGATCTTTTTTATGTATTTCCTCTAGTCTGATGGAGAAAGTTCAAGATTAGTCAAGATATGGAGGTTGAATTGGTAAGAAAACCTTGGCATCTGACCTTGACCGGAAATACATTGGTTATCTATCCATTTCTGATACATTGCTCTTGCAGATCCTCATATTTTTCCAACTTATGCTGATGTACCCAGTCAAAATTTTCTTCAAAAGCAACTATTAACTCAATAATGAAAACTTTTTTTAATCTAACGGACCAAATGACAATATCTGGATGTTGGGTCATTAACGCTATTTCTGTTGGAAATATGAAATGAATTGCTCTTTTAGTGATATTATTCAGAGTTTTATTGGCCATCTCACAACATATCTTTGCAGCCTCAGCAAAGATCTCAAGGACTTTGTTATGACTCCACATGTAGCTTCTTAGAGCATACTAGCATCCAGTGAGAAAATGTTTGAGGTTGGAAGTTTTCAGCATCGGTCAGATGTAGTCAACTCCCAAGCATGAAATTTGACTGGGGTTGGTAAAATGTTGTCGACTGCCTTTATAAGGAAACTCAATTTTTGGGGTTCCATGTGCTCAAGGTTGCCCCATGTGACAGCTCTGTCTTTTGCACTCTCCCACTTGGTCTACGTGCCCTGTTTCCTTTGTCCTACAGCCTGACTTCCTCAATATGATGAATTTCTTCTGAAACCATTTTTCTTTTGTTTATTTTGGATTCCTTGGACAACCAACGCTGTGGATGAAGGCCACAGCCGGCTCTTCTATTTGCCACAGCGCCACTTATTTCTTTCATCTTAAGGGCCAATCCTGCATTCTCTACAGCTATTTTCACCTTCCATTTCTGACTGGTTATTATGGAAGGCTGGGTGTTCTTCACTAGTGAATTGAGAGAGTTATGCAACATCTGGAAAAGCTGTGCTTTGAATTCCTCAACAAGTCACAACATCAGAAGTTTTAGCTTTGTTGATGAACTGTATAGTGCCACATTTGTTAAGGAGCTAGGTACTCTCAATCATTTTTTTATATATTTACTGATTAACTGCTCCATTGTTTCAACTTTTGTAATTGATACCTCATATACTTGCATTAACCATGAGAATTTAGGAAATAATCCAAAATAAATACACCAAACTTTATTTTTATTCAGGAGATCATATTTATCAATGGAGTGTAATCCATCTTTCAGCAGCTTAGGTCCTGGTTTGGTTTCTTTGTTTAATGGCATATCAACCTTTGTAGGTTATTTAATACCAAAGTTATTCTCCTACAAGAACAGTAGTGGTACCATTTAACCCATAGCTGGGAGGATAAGGGGGTCCATACCTTTCCCAAGGGTATTGCCCGAAAGTGAACGAAATAGCGCGACTTGAGTACGAACTCGCTTTCTACGATTCCACAGTCCATCGCCTTAACCATTACACCACGAGGACACCCCCTCAGCTTAGGTCCTGCCAACACTGTCAATCAGTAAGTAGTAGGCAGTAGCAGTGACTAAGACTCTTAACACTTCTTTCGCAGATTGTGGGGATTTTGTTTCCATCAATGGAGAACTTTATCTCTCTGTAGTTTCCTTTAATTATTGATAAACTGTGGCATTTTGAAGGCTTTATTTTCATCGCAGCCCATTTAAAGAGCTCCTGTTGGTGGGTCACCAGTTGTTCTATGTGTGATCTGGATTCTGCGACAAGAGTTACATCATACATAAAAGCCTTCATAGATGGACTGGTTATTTCATTGGTTTTGACTTCAGCACTAGGCAATATCATCTCCATTACCAAAACAAAAAGTAGTAGAGAGATAACGCATCCTATCATAATGCCAATATTCAACTTTTGCCAGTTAGTTGAATATTTATAATTAGAAAACCTCACACAGGTACATTTAAAGTATGCTGATATGAGGTTTTTAATGTCTTCTGGAATCCAAAAGAACTCCATTGCTTTCTCAAGTATTTTGTGTCTTACTGAGCAATATGCGTTTTCAAGATCTAACCAAATGACGTGAAGTTCAACTAATTTATTATTTTTGGCTGATTTTATTCAGTCTCACAACATAGTGGTATGTTCAATACAAACTAGAAAACTGGGAAATCCAGCCTTTTGTCTTGATGTATTGACATACCCATTGTTAATCACGACTATTGTCATCTTCTTCGCAATGACACCAAAAAAAATCATATCTTCTACTTTGAGTAAGGAAATTGGTCAAAACTGGTCGAGTTTTCTGGAGTCTTTTTCTTTTGGTATGTGGATTCCATATGCTAATCCCCAACTCTCAGCAATAAACTTCTTTCCATGAGCTTCTTGTAAAAATTCCAAAGGAGTGCTAATATTTTAGCGCTTCTTGTGGAGGACTATGTAACTTCTGTATTTCACAGGAGTAACTTTCTGATTTTGTTTCCACTTATATGAAATACTGTTAATCCCCGGTAAACTCTTAGCTCTAGCTTTTCTGACAAAGTCTTTTATTTCACCTAGTTTCAAAGGGGAATTGTCAAATTTTTCTTTCAGATGATGTGGAAAATTAGGTTCACTAAGATCGTCCAGTGGAATGTTGGTGAGTTGGTCGGTATATTCTTTCCGAAAGTGCACTTACAAATCTTCTTTTGGCATATTGAGGACCCAATTTTTTCTCCCCCTCGAAAAGTTTCTTGGTGAATTTTAATGGGTTTTTTTTAAAATTGTGCTGAGCCTTTTGTTTCTCTTGTCACCGCTTCCTTGAGTTTTCCGCTCTTGCAATGACAAGGATCCTTTCCTTTACTTTGGACAATTTTTTCTTTACCAACTCTTGGTCATCAGGCATTTTTCTAAGTAGCTTCTTAAGAAGTCTTTGCTCTACCCTAAGCTGGCCCTTCTCTCTCTGTCTTCTATTGGCTGTTCGTATGGTTTTCCTTTTTAGACGTCTGCAGCTCCAAAGTGATCAAGGCACACTGCATGAATAATTTTAGTGAAAGAATGCAATTTCATTCTAATAGATCCCTTCAAGCTGTTTCGGAGAATGAAGAAAAATTCTTTATCGAGGACCTTCCATCTATCATATACACACATATACACACACATATATATATGTATATATACACACACACACACACATAAATATATATATAAACATATATATATGCATAATCTTTTTCTTGATGGCGATTACACAAGAATGCTTTGAGAAATATTGAACAAGTCCAGGAGGCAGCACACAACAGAGCAACAGCTGTATGGCTACTAACTACCCATCATGAAAACTATCCAAGTTAAACGAACCAGACATGGGGGACACTGCTAGAGAAGTAGGGATGAACTCATAAGCAACATACTTTTGTGGACCCCTTCACATGGACGAGTAAAGGTAGGACGTCAAGCAAGAACCTTTATATAAGACCTCTGTGCTGATACAAAATGTAGACTTGAAGACCTACTGAGACTGATAGACGACAGAGACGGGTGGCAGGAGAGGGTGAGGGTGATCTGTGTTGGTGGTGCAACATGATGAGGATGATGATATACACACACAGACACACATATATATACATATATATATATATATATATATACACACACATATACATATATACGT